>OW026522.1:134099636-134634636 GCA_932274085.1 Protocalliphora azurea | reverse complement strand
AATTTACTGTCAAAATATTTTATAATCTATTTAATTAAACATTAATTTTAATTTGTCCCATAAAATAAGAAATAAATGTTTATTAAATTCATTAGCAAGTTTTTTTTTTATTTTTGTTTGCAAGAAAAACTTTATTTGGAATTTTATTTCCTAAATTAAACTCAATTATTTAAAACTCCTTTTAAAAAATAATATTTATATAACAATTATCAATATTTAGTTTCAATAAAATAGAAAAAGAAAAAACAAATAATAATATATTGCGTGTCAACAATTTGTAACAATGAATGAAATCTTTTCAATTTATTTATGTGAATGATTATGTGATATCACACAATAATTATGTTTGTATTTGTGTCTTTATATTTGTATATGTTAGTAATTATTGAACTATTAAATTATAATTCCCTTTGTTTTATATATCTATTGTTTGGTTTGTATATTCATTAAATCATTCAGAAACATTCAGACAATGACCACAAACATTTCTACTCAGTTGAATATTCATTTTACTGCCATGTTAACTAGTTTATCTTTATTCAATTTGGTTTTCCTTTGAATTTTAGCTTTTTATTTTACATTTTGGGTTAAAACGTGTCATTTTTTTTTCTTATTTGTTAACAAATCTGTATTTCCCTTCTAAGTGAAAAACTATTGCTACTTGGTAAGTATAATATGACATGGTATTATTTGTATATTGGCCAGCCCTTTTTCCAAGGATCTAAACAACCTTTTTCAGTTCTTTATTAGTTTTTGTTTTTGCTGGTTAGTTTAAAGTTACATATATGAATTTGTATTCAGATATATGTAAAATATGTGTGAGTGTTTCAGTTTGCGATATGTCATATGTGTGTTTACATATGTGTGGATGTGGTTGTAAAACATTTCCTTTTCATTAACACCACTACTTTTGTAAAGGAGTTATTTTTAATTTTATATGTCATTTGAATTTAGGAATGACAAATATTTTGCACTTTTAATTTAAAAATAAGGTTAAACTGCAAAATGAGGGTTATACTGCACTTGGTAATCTAAAATTTCAAACATGGATCTATTGGGGTCAATTCTCTAGGAAATATATGTATATGTGCCATTATCAAAAATTTGTTTGTCCTTTGATGTTGTTAGATCCTCATTATCATCTTTTAACGGCTTTCTACCGAGTACAGAAGTCTTTGTTACTTTACGTATAGCTCCATACAAATATTTGCTTTTATTTGTTTCCAAGACCTTTTGTGCATCTTTTGCAATATTTCCCGCCCATCGTCTCTAATCGCGTCTTGCGCTTTTCTTGATAGTTCGATTTAGATTAGAGTGCTTCCCCTGACTTGTCATCCACCAGCTTCCATGTTTCCTCAGACATTCATCCTTTCCTTCCCCTTCCTTTGAAACCTATATTCTGAACGGTAGTGTCGGCCAACAGGTGTCCAAGTTTCGCCCAGCTTTATTCAAGGGAAGTATTATAGCTTGTCATTGCGGTTTCAATGTTTCGATGTACTTCCTAGTTAGTAGTCGAGATCCTGCAGTTTTTGACGATGTTTTTTTTGTACTTTCCTATGGTAGTGACCTTCATTCGGAGTGTGGCAATTACAAAGTGGTGATCACTGGCAATGTCGGTCTAAAAGAGACCCCCACCATTTCTGGCTGATGGTGATGTAATCAATTTGGTTCTCGGTCACATGGTCAGATGAAATTCAAGTTGGTTTTCGGTCACATGGTCAGATGAAATCCAAGTTATCTTACGAATTCTCTAGATCGCCGTTTTCCGTCATTCTACCATCGAACTCTTCATACTGGTATTTGTTGCCTATAGAAAGCATCCTTTATTGATCTTTCCGGTGTTTCAATGGAAGCGTAGCACTGGACGCATGTTAGAATTCTAGCTCTGATGTTAAATGTGGCAGCTATTATTCGATCCGAGCATGGTTTCCAGAGTTTTCTTCAAGAGTGAAAATCCTACACCACTTGCGCTAACTTCGTTAGCCCTTCTTCCAGAATTCAGTAGGGTTAGACCGTCACTGGTTATGTGTTCTCCTGCATCAGACCAACGCAGCTCGCTAATAAAAAGTAGTGCCAGTTCATAATTCTCGAAGTCCTTACATAGTTGTTCCAATCGGGATGGGTGTAAAAGCGTTCTTACGTTCCATATTCCTATTCGTTTCCGTTTTTTAATGCCAAAGTTCGTCAACTGATCCAGTTGTATTTCATCCTCCTCATTCATTACAGTTTTATTAATCATTTAAGCTTCGGATGATTAGCGGATTGGGCTAAAGCATCCTAGTATGGTGCTAGGGTTGCTAGATAAGCCTACCAGACAGGCACGGAGAATATCCAAACACATTTATATAGCGAATCGATTGATGTAAGAACAGACGCCCGCTTGCAGGCTTACCAAATCCGGCAGTACCTATTGGTTTTGAATGGCTCACCATGTCATTTCGAGTATCATTGATGCTCAGAATTTAGGTGGAGATCGGTGCAACCCGATATCCCTCTGAGACTCTACTCTCGAAACCGCTGATTGTCCGGTTGTATTTTATCCGCGACTGCATAAAGCAGCTACCCCGCATATCTGCGGGACGTACTACCATCCGCAACCTGTGGCGCATCTGATAGCATTCAACTATGCTTCCCACAGGCAGATAATAAATCGGGCACCAACATATGTGGTAGCATCCGAATTATAACCCACAAATGGGCGGATAATAATTCGTTGATTCGATATCTCGTTGACGTGTCCAAAATAGTCAACGCAGTAGATAGTCTCAAAGTTTGGAAAACAGGAACGAAAATTAAAAAAGTTGGTTTTACGCGAGGCATGCGTGAACTTAGTTTTTTAGTTTTTTACACAATAAAATCGAAGAAGCATTAAAAACAAATTTTATATCTAAATTTCATTGACTTTTTAAAAAATTACGCAAAAATTGCACCTTTTGTTTTCATAATTGAATACAAATTATGAACAAATCTTGAATATATAGATATAAGAACTGCGATAAATATAATTAATCGGCACCATCAATTTTAGTCAAATGTCGTTGATAGTTGAAAACGGCACTCTTTTTTTCAAAACAGATTTTGCTAAGATGCATCGCATGGACAGAGCGAAATTGACCACAATTTGCATAATTAGGTTTACTTTATAATGCCTAACGTAAATATAGTGTAAATGTAGAGGAGCATCAAAAAAAATCAAAAAAAAAAAATCAAAAAAAAAGGAGAGAAAAAAAATTTACTTGATTTAAAAAAGTATCACAATATTAAATAGCATAAATATATTTACTTCTAACACGGTGCAACGAGAAAAATTGCCTCAATAATTCCAAATTTTGGTTCTACGGCACCTTGAATTTGATTTTTTCGGAGCCCTTTTTTCAATATGATTGCGAATAAAAATCATTTAAATTTTTCAATTCAAATGTTATTGTATGTTGTTGTTTTATAGACTATTAGCATTAGTGTACAAGAATTTTGCTGAAAGCAGCTTACTTTTGATGCCCATTTTTGTCATAATATTTTTTACTTTATTTGACTTGACTTTATGTCTAAACTACTGAACCTATTAAAATGAAACTTGGAACATATGTATGAATATACTTGAAGGAAGTACTGATTACATGCCATGCCCAGTTTTTTTGAGAAATGGTTGCTTTGCTTCTTAGAAAGCAAATTTCAAGTTTCATAAACATTTTGATGACAGTGTTAAAAAATATCACAGTATGATAAAAGTGGGGCGAGAAAGAGGCGTGGCACTATTACAGATAAAATCTTATAATATACAATATTTTCTATTCCTTGTGTATTATAAATTGTATACGAATTGTGTTAGTAGCATTAAGAAAGTAGCAAATTTGATTTTTACTGAAAGTGGTCTAAGGACTGGACGTGGAATCCAAGTTATTTGTTAGTTTAAATTTCATTTGAACTTTCAAAAGTAGGCGTGGCATTTTTACTAATTTTATATCCTATATTTCTTTTTGGAGGATGCACAATATATATGTGACATTAGCTAAATCGGTTGAATAATGTAACTACTGATATATTGCAGACAATCTTGTTATGAAAAGTGGGCATAAAAAGGGAGGGACATATAATAAAAATCTTTCATCATATCTAAAAGCAGCTTTGTACTCTACAGAACAAGAAGTACCCATAAATACATTGAAATTTACTGATTTAAATGTTTTTTTATTTACACACATAAAGAAAAAAGTATTCCCAAATATCCGAAATTTAAGAGTCCATAAAAACGAAATTCGAACTAACTTTAAATAACTCTTTGGAGATTTAACTAATCTGTTGGACCAAAAATTTTTCGCATGCTCTAATATATGAAAAAATAATTTAGAGTCCAAAATTTACAATTTTACTAGGAAACCATAAAGTATGGTACACTAATACCATCAAACGTTGAAAATATCAAAATATGATTAACACGAACTCGTTCTACAAGCATATTTATACAAGTGGATTTTAATTTGCCATCAAAGAAATAAAAAAAAAAAAATTTTTAAGGCTTAAAATCACAAATTTTTGAGAATGGCCCATATAACTTTTTCTTGTAGAAAGGGTGCCTTAGAAAGCCTTTATTATCCACTTTTACTTCACTTGTTAAAAAAAAATAAAATATTTTATCTAATAATAAAAGACTTTATATCATTTCATGTAGGTTGATGTTTAAGGCAACCTTTTCATATCAAATATGCATAAAATACTGTCAAATGTAACATTTAATACTAATTTTTATAGAATTTTAGCATAATGTGGGTCTCTGTCTTTTTTTTTCTCTCTCTCTTTAGGATGTAAGAAAAAAATTCTTAAAATTTAATTTAATTCATATAAAATGTAAATAATTTGGTGATAACTAATGGCAACACTTTGAGGTTGTGTAAAGGATACTAATCCCCTAAGAAGGGTCTGAGAACAGAAGCAGATGTGCGTTAAAGGTGCAGAGAAAATTATTTACAACATATTTAATTTAGTAAATGTAGTATGGTTTGGCTATAAAATTAAAGCTTTGGAAATATTTGGAAATTAATGTTTTAATACTTATAACATTATAAAGATATTTAAAATGACTTATTGATTAAAATTACTGACTTTAAGATAAATATTACTACTTATTTTGTATACTTATATGCTATTTAATGTTTAAAGACCTTAGCGGAAACAATTATATATCAGTAAGAAGGAGTCCTACCTTAGCTGTTATTATTCTACTTTGGGTTAATGGAAGCGAGCAAAAAAAAAAAAAAAAAGTGCAATCCTAAAGAAATCTACACGACTTTTTAAGTTTTGATAAAAATTGTTATTGGAAAACATTAGAAACTATAATATTGTTAAAAAACCATGATTTTTTAATCTTACACAAAAAGACATGAAGTCTACAGATAATATAAATTTTAGATAATAATTCTACATTCTATTACTTTTTACTTTTTTTTTTTTTGTTATTTTACAAAATTTTTCCATAAAGATTGATAGTTTTAAAATTATTATTTAATTGTTTTATTGATTTATAAACTTACAAAGATTATCTATGCAAAAGCGATAAAATGTTTGTTATATTTTGGCTTAACTTGATAACTCATAACTGTATAAGATCTCTCGATCCAAATAACTCGACTAGTTTCAATTGTTATAGTGATTGAATCAACAGCTTAATATACTTTTTTTCGCAACACGAAAAAAATATGGCTAACATTTTTCTAAATAAATAATTATTATTATTGGTTTTAAATTAAATTTAATAAAAAAATAATATTTGGTTTTAATATTCTATTTTATTGCACAGAAAAAATTATGACTAGAATTTTTTACATAAATGATTATTTAACTTTAAATAAAAATTTCTTTGATTTTAATATAAAGCGTGATCCATTTCGAGGTTCCCTATTAAAAAAAAAAAAAAACACAGAAAATACAAATTTAATAGAGAATGTTTAATATCATTTGAAAGAACATTCTTTGGCATTTATTTTTTGAAGATTATGTCTATCAAATGTTGGCCATTGCTACGTCGCAAATGGTGCATGCGTTGAGTCCAATTTTCGATGACTCGTTTGAGCATTTCGACTGGTAACTGGCGAATGACACGCGTGATGTTTTTCTCCAAGGCCTGAATCGTAGCGGGTTTGTCCGCATAAACTTTAGACTTTACATATCCCCACAGGAAAAAGTCTGACGGTGTGATGTCACACGATCTTGATGGCCAATCGACCGACACAAAACGTGAAATTATGTGCTCACCGAAGTGTTCTCTCAACGTTCCATACTTCAGTCCGAGTTGATGCGTACGGCGCCGAATCGCTATATTTTCTTCACAGCGTGCTGGACGTGGTCTATTCGGTCGAATATTATCCAATAATGAATGCTGGGCCTCAAAATGTGTGATGATGTTGCGAACAGTACGCTCAGTAGGCCGATTATGTTGACCATAAGTTGAGCGAAGTGCACGAAACACATTCCTCACAGAACGTGAAGTTTCGTAAAAAAGTTGAACGATTTGTAAACGTTGTTCAAGCGTAAGTCTTTCCATTATGAAATACCAAACAATACTAAACAAAAATAACATGACAGCATAACATGACACGACTCTCACGTGATCTGTCAAAAAAAGGCTATTAAAAAAGTATCTCTACTTGAATCACCCAATATTATTTTATTGCTTGTAAATGCATAAACTAAACTAATACGAAAACAATAACAATTTCTTGTTTTTTGACAATTAAAAATATAAAAATAAATTAAATAATAAAAACGTTGATACAAAAAAATATAAAAGCCATCATTTGCAGGATTCCAGAGGTAAGTTACCTTAATTTTCGTATATATTCCATTACCAAATATATATAGTGATTTATTTTTGTGTAGCAATATATCACATAAATGAGTCGATTAAGCTATGTCCTATTAAACTATGTCCTTTCAATTGTGTGCCTGAACATGTAGCTCGCTCTCATTATATAATTATGCGAAAGTAAGTGGACTTCTTGAAGATAATTTAATGTGTTTTAATTTTTATATTTCAAATCATTTAAAAGTATTTTGCGGAAATGGTCATTAGCGGAAGTGGTTCTTAACAAAATGATACATGTTTGCAATCCTAAATTGCCCTGTTGTACGGTTTTGACGGTACCAAATCAGAGTTTGTTTGTGCATTTGTTATATCCTATATATTTTGGTTACATTGAAACTTATATATTTCACTCCGTTAAAATATATGTAAGTTGAATTCATTTAGAAAATGCTACAATTGATAACGTTTGCGTTTCTGTTTTAGATGTTTTTGATCAATAATGAAATTTGGAAATAGTGTCGTGTCTTCTTTTATCTCATATATTTCTTTTTATTCATATATATATATATGCATAATTGCATATTATCTACATACTATCTACACTTTGTATTAACCTGTGTTTCGCTTCTCTACACCAAATTTTCAGACATGAATTTACATGATAAAATACAATACTACCACTCGATCCGAATTATTGTATATATTATAGAAAATGTAAAAGCAAATATTAAATCAAAAATAAAAAGTTTTTGAAAATCTGCAATAAATTTAATATTTTTTTTTATTGCTTTTAATAAACCACATTATTGAATTTCTTAAGAATTTTCAAATATTCAAATTTATAAATAGTAAAATGATTTTAATAAGAAAAAAAAAAAAAAAATTAAAATTTTTTCAATAAAATATTTACGAACTTGAATGTTTGATTTTAATAATTCAGCGATAGATCCGATTTCAGTAAAAAATATAATTGCTTTTACGAATTTCGTAATAGAATACGAAATTTATTTTTTTCTGTAAATGTACGATAATATCTAATGTCTGATAACGCAATAATGTTCAAATATCCCTTGATATTGGTTATGGCGCAGAGAAAACTGTAATGAATTATAACTATTTGGACACCGGTCCCATATTAAATAATTAAAATTTCATCTTTCGTAATTATTGGACTGTTAGTTACACTTTTTATACACTACACCAGCATAGGTAGTTTGGGTATTATGCGTTTGTGCTGATGTTTGTAATAGAATGATGTTTGCATAGAAAAAAAGTTATCCAACACCCATCTTAAAGTATACTAATTGATTCAAACTCACTCTTTAAATTGATCTAACGATATCCGTCCGTCCGTCTGGCTGGCTGTCCTTGTAAACCTTGTGTACAAAGAGCGGATCGCAATTGTAAAGGTAATTCAATGAAATTTGACTCTTTGGGACTTCTATGACACAAGGACGAAGCTTATTGAAATTGGTTGTGATCGGTCCATTATTTCACCCATCCAAATGTCCCCCCGGAATAGAGTTTAAACACTCAAAAATGCCTTAAAAATAAGAATATTTTAATGAAATTCGTTGAGAAAAAGTTCTGTACAAGATTTTATGAAAATCGGTCCACAATTGATTGTAGCTCCCATATAAATCGCTCTTCCGAAAATCACTTTAATATGCATAAATGCCATCCAAATGTTAGTATCAAGTTAATATTCGATACAAATAAGTTTTATGTAAGTAAAAACAACATTGCTAAATTTTATGAGAATCGGTCCCTAATTTACCATAACTCCCATATGAACCCGTCTTCCTAAAAATACTTTAACGTGCCTAAATCCTATACGAATGTTACTATCAATTTAATATTCGACAAAAATAAGTTTTATGTAAGTACAAACAACATTGCCAAATTTTATGAGAATCTGTCCATAATTTATCATAGCTGCCATATAAACCCACTTCCAGGAATCGCCCTAAAGTGTATAAAATCATCTAGATGTTAGTATCAACGCATTATTATTCTGTATTTGTATATTTTATTTTACATTTAGTAAAATTGGCCACAGGTATAATATAAGTCCCCTTCTCGAATTTTTATGTCCGTACACAATGGTAAAGGGTACCATATAGTCGGTCTTTACCGACTATATCTTTCTTTATCGTTTACTATTGAAGATTAATATTTAAGGAAATATGTCTCTCTAGATAGTCTAAATGCAAAATATATGCGATTATAGTCAAATTAATTCAAGTTGTCGTAATAGGCTTTTTTTTCCATTATAGAGGTCTCGTTAAAGTTATAAAGGAACTGCCTCCAAAAGTAAAGGTGCTAATTTGATTTTGGCAAATAATATATGGTATTTTAGAAGGGTTTTCCATTACCATATTATCAGCATTTAGTTAACCATTGGCAGCACTAGTAGCTTTACATATCAAATATCCAATGTATTAATTTTTACAGGCATGATCATTTGAATTATGTATCTCTAAGATAATTTTTAATAAACTTCATATTAGAACTACATATAAATATTATTTCAGTACCATCATCAAAATGCTATTTTAAATTATTCCTAAATTGTTAAATAAGGATGGAGAAAATAGTATGTTTTTTTTAATATTATTAATATACTTTGTAGTTAAAATTACGGTAAATGTATGTCTATTGGTGGTAATTAATGGTAATGCGATTAAATTATATTTTTCACCATTTTTCAATAATTATTTTTATCAAAATTTAAAAAAAATCCTTTTTTTTAGATTAATTTTCAATATTTTTAATAAAATGTCTAATAACTATTCTTATGTGTAACAATGTAACAATTTGTAACAAAATGAGAATAACAGTTGTCTAAGATCGCAAAAAATAAAATCACAACAAAATTGACTAATTTAATAAACCTTCTAGCCTTAATTAATATAATCAAAAATCACATAGTCTGGCATTGTATTTTTTATGCTTGCAATAATGAGATGCAAATCAATTACCTGGTGGACTGCATAAATGGTTTCATATGATAAGAGATACAACGTTTAAACCTAAATTTTAAAGATATTTTGAAGCGTTAAAAAGACTACAATCACAATAGCTGGGACGTTTAAAGCAAAATTTTCAGTCTTATTTGTCTTATTATCGTGGAGCACCGATTCTGGGTCAAACGACCTTCCTGAGTTATATCACTATTTAAATTTGGATTTAGAACTCTTCTAATTAGCACCTAGAAATGAGCTAGTAATCCAATATCTGAGTAGTAGTGAGATTTTGTTCTCACCATGATAATCAATCAACTAAGATGAAGGTATATCCTGTTTGAAGAGAAAGAATTATTTTATTACTCAATTTTGCATATTTATTTCCCTTTAAAATTTTCCATATCGAAGTTTATCAGAAAGGAGGCCCTTATGCAAGATCTGGTACTTGAAATGCCTAGTACATCAAGATAACTAAAAATCTGTTTATATTGAATAGTTCACCATAGTAAATATGCACTTCAAATAACCTTTAAAGAGATTGCCTGGTATCCACAAGAGTTTATCTTTTTTTTTATATTTTAGAAAAATCTATTCTTATTACTATGATTACAACAACTACTCTTCAACAACACTATGTCAAACATTATTTGCCTAAAGATTTTCTAGTACACTTACTAGTGTATTAAAAAAAAACGTCATTTTCAGAAAAACGGTTTTCGTGTTATTCGATAACTGGTTTGTTTTTTAAACGGATTTTGAATACGGTTTTATGTAAAAAACCGGTTCATCGATTTTTATTAAAAATACAAATATTTACAAAATTATTGTTATTGTTATTATAATTATTATTATTATTATTATTATTATTATTATTATTACTATTATTTTTACTAAACAAAGTACACTTAAAATACATGATTTGTAATGACAAGTAATACAAAAATAAGGAGTCATATCGCTACTCTACAGCTTAAGGATATTGCTCAAATTTTGTATTTTTTGAATTGAATTCTGATAACGCTTGTTCTGATCCAACTCTACTCTACATATTTACTGAAATTCACTTTATTCTTGAGACAAACGATAAAATTAAAATTTACTTTTACCTAGATTCTGTTAATAAAAATTTGTTTAAATCTATTAAAAAATATACAAATCTCAGTTTTTAGTATGTCTGGTGCTCAAATTATTAATTAAAAAAAAGAAAGATATTGTCGGTCAAGATCGACTATATGACACCCTATACCATTGTGTACGAGCATAAAAATTCGAGAAGGGGACTTATATTACACCTGTGGCCAATTTTACTAAATGTAAAATAAAATATACAAATACAGAATAATGCGTTGATATTAACATCTAGATGATTTTATGCACTTTAGAGCGATTCCTGGAAGTGAGTTTATATGGCAGCTATGATAAATTGTGGACCTATTCCCATAAAATTTGGCAATGTTGTTTTTACTTACATGAAACTTATTTGTTTCGCACATTAACTTGATACTAATATTCGTATGGGATTTATGCACGTTAAAGCGATTTTCGGAAGATGGGTTTATATGGGAGCTATGGTCAATTGTGGACCTATTTTCATAAAATTTGGTACAAAGATTGATACTTGATATTTTTAAAGCATTTTTGAGTGTTTAAACTCTATTCCGTGGGGACATTTATATGGGGGCTAGCTGAAAAAATAGACCGATCACAACCAATTTAAATAGGCTTCGTCCTTGTATCATAGAAGTCCCACGTGCCAAATTTCATTGAATTATATTTAAAATTGGCCCAAAGAAGATTAGTAAGAAATTATAAGAACTTTAGTTAATATTAATACAGTTATAATGCCTTTGAAATGTTTGATTTTAGTGGAATATTTTATAACCCAGATATTAAAGGGCGGGTTCATTGCTTAAATGATATAATTTTAGCATTATACGAGGGCGAATCAATAACATTTTCTGGTGTACTGACCTCAATTGGCCGTTCAGAACGTTCAGCGTCATTTGTACTTGTGTGAAATGCAACACTATCCCCATTAAGTACAACCTGTTAGTAGACTACTTTAACAGCTGTTCAAAACATACAACCTCATGTATTTTTCTAAAAATGGAAAAAGTGAATTTCGAGTGCTCTTTAAACATTATTTTTTGCGAAGAAAAACCGTCAATCAAATCGATAAATACTATGGGGGCTCTGCACCATCGATTTCAATGGTAAAATAGTGGTTTACTGACTTTCGTTGTGTTCGCACAAGTACAAATGACGCTGAAGGTTCTGGACGGCCAATTGAGGTCAGTACACCCGAAAATGTCGAAAAAATCCACGATATGGTGTTGGCCGACCGAAGGGTAAAAGTGCATGAGATTGTTGATGCCAAAGTCATTTCATATGGCAGTGTGGTTTCGATTTTAAATGATCAGCTGGGTTTAAGAAAGTTGTCTGCAAGATGGGTGCCGCATTTGCTCTCAATTGACCATAAACGTAAACGTGTGACAACTTCAAAGGATTGTTAGGAGTTTTTTAACCGCAATCCGAATGAGTTTTTGTGACGTTTTGTAACTGTGGATGAAACATGGATCCATTACTGTACTCCGGAGATCAAGCAGTAGTTTAAACAATGGGTTTCTCCGGGTGAACCTGCTCCGAAGAAGGCCAAGGTAAGTTTGTCGGCCAATAAGGAGATGGCAACAGTTTCTTGGGATGCACGTGGGATAATCCACATCGACTACCTTGAAAAGGGAAAAACAATAAACGGCGAATATTGTGCCAACTTATTACACCGATTTAATAAGGATTTAAGAAGAAAATGACCCCAAATGGCCAAGAAAAGAGTTCTTTTTCATCAAGATAATGCCCGGGTTCGGTCTCAATGGCAAAACTCTATGAATTGGGCTACGAATTGGTACCTCATCCACCATATTCTCCGGATTTAGCCCCTAGTGACTACTTCCTATTTCCAAACCTAAAGAAATGGCTCGCTGGAAAGAGATTCAGCTCCAACGATGAAATTATTGACCAAACAAATGCCTATTTTAAGGACCTCGAAAAATCCTATTTTTTACGCAAAGTAAATGACGACACTTGCTAAAAATTTGACAGTGGTCTACTAACAGATGGTACTTGATGGGAATAGTGTTGCATTTCATATAACTACGAGGGAAGTTCGAAAAGTCACGGACTTATTGATACGCCCTCGTAATATGTCTAAAATTAAAATATGCAATCAAGAAATTGATTACCTTTATTATGTAAGGACACTAGGCTTTTTAATAGATAACTAACATTTGATTACCACATCAATTATATATTTTTGCTAGTTTATCATTTAAATTACGTGGGCTTTACAATGTTCATTACTATTTACCTTTGAAAATACGAATGCGACATTAATGTCAATTATTTCTTATGGGCTCGAGCTATATTCTTGTACAAGTGAAACAAATTCGGGACGCATAAGAAAATATTTTAACAGGATTATACGTTTTGTAAATGCATTAAGTATTTGAGATCATATTTCTATTTATACAATAGACTTTTTAGACTGTTCTTTCCTTGATTACGTTAAAGTAAGGTCGATGTTACTTTTTTATAAAGCTTTAAAGTTCGGGTCACCAGGTTATATTACGTGTTGTTTTGTGTTTAGGAACTCACCTAGATATCGAGGGTTGACATGTACGCGATTCAATTCACTGATAATGCAGCGATCATATGTTGTAAGGATATGTAGAATTTGAAACTCATTTATACCACACGGTGAAAAACCTTTTGCTCATTCTATTAGTAAATTTAAATTAAAATTAATTGTTACTTTATCTCATTAAATGAAAGTTCAATGTTGATAATGGTTTGATATTTTTTTTTTTTTTTCGGGAAACAGTCCGTATCCATATAATAGTATTAAGAGTTTTCAGATAGAATTGTTATATTAGAAATATAAAAATATGCCATAAAAATTTATAAATTATGTAATCAACCTATAAGCCTATAGGTTATGAATAAAATAAAAAAAGTGCGACTCCTACTTTGTGCACAACGTTTACAAGGACAGCCAGCCGTCCAGCAGCCAGACGGATGGACGGACATTATTAGATCGTGATTCTGAGTCGATTGGTATAATTTAAGATGGATGTTGGATTACTTTTTCTATGTGTTACAAACATTAGCACAAACGCATAAAACCCCAACCATCTATGGTACGAGTATAAAAAAACTAGCCTTAAAGCTTTATTAGTTAATAATGATAATAAAAAATACTTTCAAATATTTTTTTCATAATAAATAAAATTTTATTAATAGATATTATTAAATTGTACTTATTAAAAATTTTTCGAATTTTGTAAAAATGTGACTAAAATTTTAATTTAGTATTATTAGATTTGTTTCAACTAATAAACAAAAATAGTTATGCACCAATATATTAACAATAAATCCCTTTAAATTGCAATTTTCTAATGAAAAGCTGTTAAAAAGTTTTTTTTTTTAGAAATCTGCATGCATCATTTTAATAAAATACGCTTCTGTTATATTCTTCTGTTCCCAATATATGACTAAAAATTATTAAAAACTAAAGATTCTCCAAAGAAAATTTTAAACATTTAAACAAGTTGAAAATTAAATTAAAATTTAAAATTTTTTTTTGTCTTCTTGACTTTTTATTTATTTCAAAAAGCATAAGAAAGTATTAATTTTATGACAATATTCCTAAATATTATGAGCTAGAATCAATGAAAGAAATTTTTTTCTATGTAAAATTTTTTTTCTTTTTTCAACAATTTGACTAAAAAATGGGAACTAAAGGATAATTTAGTAAACAAAGATACCGACAGAAAAAGAAAGGCCTGTTGAATTATTCAAAAATAAAAATTATTCTAAACCGGTCGGTTTTTTAAAAAGTAAAAACCGGTTAATTGGTTTCGGTTTTTGAATACACTAACTCTTACACTCCTACTTTTTACGTTTATCTATCTAAATACTTCTACTTTTTAATCTACTGAATGCATTTCATTGAAAAAGTTCTTCCTTTTTTGCCACAAATCGCTAAAGTTAATATTTTTCTATAAACTTTACCCATTTATGTATTTTTTTCTATTTACACTCTCTTTAACTTACACTGATTGCATTTTTTTCCTGCTTCTACTGCTTCAAGTTGAGTTGATTATTTCACGTTGTGCTCCGTCTCCTGTTTGTGTCCCTGATTCTGTATGCGTTTGGTTTAAATGCATAGTTTGCATGTCTCTTAACCAAGTTAACATGTACGTGCTGGTTTTGTCAATATACGGATTTGTAGAAAAAGAAAAATATTTATTTTTTTTTCATTTTTTTTATTTTATGCCTTTTTTTTTTTAAGGGCGAGTGAAAAAGATTGCTAGCCAAACGGCAATGAACAAAATGATAAACTGAAGAAAAAAGTAATAATAATAATAATAATTTAGAAATATTTATTTCAATTACACATAAGAGTAAAAATACATAGTTTTGATTTTAATTGAAATAAAAATGGTACAAGAAGTAAGAAAATATTAGAGGATTGTCCTAATAAAAATATTTCTAAAGAAGACAATTTATTAAATTTTTTATACAGCAAAGGAATTTTAAATTTTTTAGCTATTTAAGTAAATAATTATTTCCTTAAATATTTAAATAGTTTCACTTTAAGAATTTAAATCAATATTGTGTTGAATATTTTCTTTAAAAGAAACTTGAAATTTCTGTAATGGGGTTTTGCTATCAACATTTGTTTTTAAACTAAGGAAAGATTGTATCTTCTTTTGCATAAAAATATGAGCAAAACATGTAATAAATAGTTTAGGGCAGTTTGTTTCCCCTTTTTTGTAAATCTTGAAATCAATATACTCTTTCAGCCCTAAGGTATACTTTAAAAAAAAGTTAAAGTGCTATATTCGGCTATGTCGAATCTTATATGCCCTTATATCACCCTGTTAAGATGTTTTATGAAATACATACATATACATATATATATATATATATATATATATATATATATATATATATATATATATATATATATATATATATATATATTAAATATTATATAATATAATATAATATATATAATATAATATATAATATATTAAATATTAAATTTAGTGAAACAAAAAAAAAAAAAAAAAAAAAAACTAATTAAAGAAGGGTTTTTTTTCTAATTTATGGACCGATTAGATTGATTTAAAAATTCAAAAAGTCTAAAAATGGGTTTTGCCCGATATCTCGGCTACTAATGGACCAACTGAGTTATTCTTTTCAGCACAAAAATTTGAAAGAAAAATCAAAATTTTTCTGTGAATAAACGAAGTCTCTAGCTTATATAGAAGCTTCAAAAATAGATTATTGCTCTTATTGTTTTTTAGTGAACATAGAAACAACAACTATATGGAAAACAACCATTAAATAAAAAAAAAAAAAATATTTTCCAATAACTCGGTCTGGTTGATTAAAAAAATCGAAATTTTGGAAGAATATTTATGAACGATCTATACAAAAATTCAGTCCGTAGCTTGTATAGGAACTTAAAAAATTAAAAAAATGCGTTTTGTCCGATATCACGGATACTAGTGGACCGATTTTGTTGATTTCTTCCGTAAAAACATTCCAAAGAAAGATTCAGAATTTTCTGTGCAAAAAAAGTCACTACCTTATATAGGGGCTTAGAAAAGTTAAAAACAAAATCATTTTTGGAGGTATCTTTGGTTGTCTGGCGATATCTTGGCTATTTATGGACCGATTTTTCTCATTTTTATTAGCGTTTAGCTAAGGAAAATTTTGTATAAAACAAATGTATCTGATCTCCAGGGCTTTCTGAAAACAGATTTCTACAGACAGGCGGACATCGTTATAACCACTTCCCTATCGATAAAGATGCGGTATATATATATACTTTTTGGCGTCCCAATTAAATATTGCAGAAACTACAAACGGAATGACAAACTTGTATATAATCTTTCACCTGTAGTGTAGGGTATAAAAAGACCTTTCCGCTTTTCAGTTGAAACAAAAAAAAAAAATCTTTATAAAATATTCGTATACATTATTTAAACATTGTTATTTCTCTTGTGTAAAATTTTCTGTATATAATCTTATATGTGGATATTTTAATAATTTGAATAAAAGGCGATTCCGTAAGGAATATAAAAAATTCAACTATTATTCTTTTGGAAATTCCCTCACACATTTTTCTTACAGGAAATTAATATGTTGAATAAAGTTTCCCATATAACATTGTGTGAGAAAAAGCTTCTTATAGAGAGTACATCTGAGGCAAAAAGTTTTCTAAAAAAAACTTAGTCTGATAGAAAGTCTCCTATAGAAATATCATACAAAAACTTCGTCTGGAAAGAAGTTTCATATAGAAACTTAAACTGAAACAAAGTTTCCTAAAAAATTTCATCTGATACAAAAAGTTTCTTCAAACAGAAGAAAGCTTCCTTCATCTGAGAAAAATTTTCCTATAAAAACTATTTCATACCAAACCTTATTTCGGGAGGACATTTGAAAGAGGACCTGATAAAATAATTGATCGATCATAACCAATTTTGGCAGCCTTCATACTTATGCTCAACACAAATTTCATTACGATAGCTCAAAATAAAGTACAGTTTGTATTTTATTTTACATTATAAAATATAAATAAATTATTTAATGAAGTAAAAATAATGATTATATTCCTTAACATTTACATGTTAACGTAAAAATAATATAAACAAAAGTTATAGAATTTATACTAAAAAAAAAAAATATATTGAATTTTGACATAAAAGTTTAGAGCTCCCTGTGGCTCTAAGCAATGAATACCGTTATGGGTATTCATTGTAAAACCAAAAGTGTCTTCTTCAAAATGCATTTTACATTTTGAAAATATCTGCATTGGTTTAAAAATTATTATTTTTGCAAAAAAAAAAAATAAAATAAATAAAAAAATAAAAAATAAGGCACTGTGCGTCATCTGATATAAAATTTTTTAGTTTCCTAATTTTGCGTGAGAAAAAGCTTTTTATACAAATTCGTTTAAAAAAGTCTCCTTCATAAGAGAAAAATCATTAAATGCAAAATTCATCAGAGAAAAAGTATCCTACAGGAATTTCGTCTTATACAAGGATTTCTGTGAAAACTTTTGCTTTAGAAACTTTCTGGAGTCTTGGTCCTGTAGAAACTTCTTCTCGCTACAGCTAAGGCTAGCATTGCGTTTATTATTTATCATTGCATTTATCTAGATTTAACAAGATAAATTCAATGTATATATTTTGCTCTTTATTAAATTATACAATCACCATCACATTTGCAAACTACAAAAAAATTTTTTTTGATATTAAAAAGGAAATGATACTTTCAATAACATTTGCATTTTTACACTAAACAACAAAACAGTGTACGCAAAGAACAAATATGGTTACGGCATTGTCACTGCAGAAATATTATGTTCTCATTGTTAATTTTCATTAATTTTAATAATACTGTGCTCATGATAAGAATATTTTTTTTCCGTTTTATCATTCAATGTTTATATTCAATAAAAATTTTAACATAGTTGCCTACAAAAATCTTATGTTTTTGAATATTTTTACCAGAAACAAAATTTTATTAATATGAAAAAATATCATTAAAAATTACACATATTTTCCTTGTCCTTAAACCATATCTTGTTTTTAAACCATATTAATGTTATTAATCCCATAACAATAGAATGTAACAAATAATTATAATACGTATGCCTTTTTAAAAATATAATCGAAAAATCCATAACATTTTGTTTTTAATATTTGTTTTCCAATTTCATTATAATTCTCATTTAGTTTATACATAAATAAATATAGATAACAAGGTTTTGTTATATTTGCTCGGTGATTCAAGCAGTATAAAATATTTATTAATTATTATTATTTAAAGAAAAGTACCATGTATTATCTTACACCCCATATATTAATAAAATAAAGAAATTAATGAATAAATATTTACATATTAAGATTAATATGAAACAAGTATTGAGTAATTTTGAACATGTTATAAATTTTTTATGGTAAATAATATGAAGCTGAGTCATAATATAAGAAAAACAGATCATAATTTTATAAAAATGATCATAACATTACAAATTATTTAAATACAATATCATCGAGTCATATAAGTAAATTTAATTTTATTCTTTATAAAATATAATTAAAATGAAAATAACCACAAGAAAGTCAGCAAACTTTTTTTTAATACCGAAAATCCTTCAATGACATATGGAAAGCTTTAAATTAATATTTTTTCTTATAGGAAGAAAATAAAAATTTTCGAAAAAAGCAATTTTCGACCTCACCACCTCCGAATTTGATAAAATTTGGTATACACACTCATTAAGTCAACACGAAATTTTCAGTTCTTCAAAATTTTCAAACTCGTAGTAGTTAAGTTTTCCTTAAAAAGTTCCTTAAAGTGCTGGCACCAACATATAAAGAAATTAGGTTGGACCATGAGAGGATGCTGAGAAAATGAACGTTTAGTAAAAAAGAAAAAAATCATTAATTTCCATAATAATTTGAACATTTTGAATGTTTATATATATATATATATATATATATATATATATATATATATATATATATATATCACTCTTTATATATATATATATATATATATATATAAACATTTATTTATATATATATATATATATATATATATATATATATATATATATATCACTCTTTATATATATATATATATATATATATATATAAAGAGTGATTCAAGTAGAGATATTTTTTTCAATAGCCTTTTTTTGATAGATCACGTGTGAGTCGTGTCATGCTGTAATGTTATTTTTGTTTAGTATTGTTTAGCATTTCATAATAGAAAGACTTACGCCTGAACAACGTTTACAAATTGTTCAACTTTATAACGAAAGTTCACGTTCTGTGAGGAATGTGTTTCGTGCACTTCGCTCAACTTATGGTCAACATAATCGGCCTACTAAGCGTACTATTCGCAACACCATCACCCATTTTGAGATCCAGCATTCATTAGTGGATAATATTCGACCGAATAGACCACGTCCAGCACGCTGTGAAGAAAATATAGCGGCCGTAGCTGAGAGCGTACACGATGACCGTGGAGAGTGGATTCGGCGCCGTTCGCAGCAACTCGGACTGACGTATGGAACGACTTGGCGCATTATACGTCGAGATCTTAAATTGAAATCGTACAAAATATAGCTTGTGCAACAATTGAAACCGCTCGACTTTCCCAAGCGACATCGCTTCGCTCTATGGGCTCTTGAAAAGTTCCAAGAAGATCCGACGTTTTCGAGGCAAATTTTGTTCAGCGATGAGGCCCATTTCTGGCTCAATAGGTATGTAAACATACTATTTGGGACGAAGAGCAATCTGAAGAGATTCAAGAACTGCCACTTCATCCAGAAAAAACAACGTTTTGGTGTGGTTTGTGGGCCGGTGGAATCATTGGTTCATATTTCTTTAAAAATGATGGCGGTGCGAACGTAACCGTCAATGGTGACCGTTATCGTGCCATGATAACTGACTATTTGATGCCTGAAATTGAAGCTCGTGATCTCGGTGACATTTGGTTTTAGCAAGATGACGCCACTTCGCACACATCGCATCAATCATTGGATTTATTGAGAGAACACTTCGGTGAGCATATAATTCCACGTTTTGGGCCGGTCGATTGGCCACCAAGATCGTGTGATATCACACCGTTAGAATTTTTCCTGTAGGGATATGTAAAGTCTAAAGTTTATGCGTACAAACCCGCTTCGATTCAGGCCTTGGAGGAAAACATCACTCGTGTTATTCGCCAGTTACCAGTCGAAAATTGGAGTCAACGAATGGACCATCTGCGACGTAGCAACGGCCAACATTTGATAGACATAATCTTCAAAAAATAAATGCCAAAGAATGTTCTTTCAAATGATAATAAACATTTCCCATTAAATTTGAATTTTCTGTGTTTTTTTTCTTTAAAAAAGTAGGGAACCTCGATTTTTTAGGAGATTAATATAAATAAGTGACATGTCATGATTTAAATATTTAAAAAAACAAGACGCATCATTTTCTTCAAAACGAAATCTGTAGTCTTTGCTTATTTTGTTTATTTCCTTTGTCCGGAATATATTCTTTTGCAACATGAGCAATGAAAGTTTATGTGATAATCTGTTTAGTAAATATATTGCAAATCCAGTTCAAAAGTGTAAAAATAACTACACCTGTTTGCCTTTTCAAATACAATGCGTGAGTTAGGGTATGATTTAGTAGTTTTGGTTTACTGCTTAAAAAATATCACTGTGGACTATCTATTTTGCCGTACAAACAGTAACCACTAACTTGAGCTGCAAACGCTTGTATTGACCCACATACAACTTGAAATAGTTTTCATTTAGCCTTAATGGTAATGTTGTTTTTGTTCATGAAGCTGCTACGTATTGCATTAATGCTATTTTTCGCTGATGTGTTTCTTTTTTCGACATACTTAGGGAAACTTAATTTTGGTGTTAGAATTACGCCCAATTCTTATTGGCTGATTTTTATAGTAAATTATTTCATTTACAGCTAGTCTACCAGAAGTCCTAAAAACCATAATGTCCTATTTTAACATATTTACTTCGGTGTTCCATTATTCGCAGTAGCTTTCCAAATCTTTATCATCTGCCAACAAAACAATATTATCCGCATACACAGAGAAAAAAAGTGCATATATTTGAAAATTTTTTTCATTTATTGGTTGGTTTACGTGGTAGCCCGTAACCTTATGGGCAATCAATTAGGCTCGTAAGAAACCGTTTAGATAGGACCACACTACTCGCCAGGTGTGTGAGTTGGATTGAGTCTGTAATGAGATAGAAGATTGAGATAGGGAAGAAAAATGATAACATAAATTAATTAGATCCAGCCTGTAGCATTGAGATATTTAATAATGTCACTGAGTCTAGTGTCAAATATCTCATAGAGGTTGTCCAATTGGTGCCTTCCCAGAAATTTATGTCTGATTGCGTTCAAGGCTGGTCATTCACATAGAAGATGATATACTGTCTGCTCCTTCTTGCGATTGCCACAACTACGATAGTATTCATTGTAAGGGAGACCAAGTCTGCTTGCATGTTTTCCGATCGTCCAGTGACCTGTAAACAATGCTATTAGTCTCGAGATGTCTTTGCGTTTGTAGCCAATGAGTTGCATTGAGCGTTTTTCGTTGTAGGTAGGCCATGTTTCCTTCGCGACTATATATTTGTCCAGATTTCGCCATCTACTTTTCGCCTTTTCTAGATAGTGTTTTTGGATTCTGCCTTTGACTGATCCTAACGGGATTGCGACAGAAACCGATAAGCAGGCATTCATAGTAGAGCCTGCCCGGGTTAATTCGTCTGCCTGTTCATTACCATAGTAATCCCTATGCGCAGGAACTCAGACTATAGTAATGTCATACAATCGACTTAGTTCTAGCAGTTCCTCTTTACAATGTCTAACTAGAATAGAGGTAGTTTTGGACCGCGATAAAAACTAAACTACAATGAATTTAAAAATTTTGAAGAACTTCAAAAATTGTAATGATATAGTGAGTGTGTGTATCGAATTTCATTGAAATCGGTGATGGTAAAGTTTATGTTTTCTCCCTATACCAAATTCTTGTTTTTATTTCCTCACTTACTGTAAAAATTCGCAATATTTTTATTTTGTTTATTTTTTTTTTCTTCACTCTCATTCATCATAAGTTTTTCCCAATTTAACTAAAGTGAGTGAGTCCTGACGTATGTTTGCATAAGTATATCATCACCTGAAATGCATAAGGGCCTATCAACACTTTAAATTTTACAGCAGAGGTAAAAAACTTAATAATTTGAAAATTATTGTGGTTAAAAAAACGATTTATTTACATCCCAACACCAAAAAAAAAAAAAAACACATATTTGATATTGAGAGTTCTGGTAAGTTTACTTAGTTTAATGTGAAATAATATTTATCTACGTCTTTTTACTTATGAAAAATTAAACTAATTTGCTCTTAGGCCCTTTTGAATTTCTCTAATAAAGTCGATATTTTTGATTTTAGAAGTCTAAAAATTTGTGGTATTATGTATTTTAATTCGATGTACCGCTATCAATCAAAAAACCACTTTTGATTTTTTTGGTTGTTTGGCTCTTTTGCATTTTAGGTGACAATATATGAGTTCGTAAAGTTGTGTATACATATGTATATAGTTGTATTATTTCCTTTATTAAAGTTTGTTATTTTTTTGTTAAGCAAGATTTTTTTTGTTATACTCTAACGGATATGATACGTATATAAATATTCGCACATACAAATGTAAATGTATTTGTTTATTTGTATATGTGAATGCCAATATATGTATATAAATTTATTTAACATACAACATTTCAATATAATAACAGTTATATTTTTGTATTTTTTTTTTCAAATTTTGTATCTTTTTTTATTTCTAGTTGACACCATTGGGAGTTTTGCTGGCACAATTGTATGTGTATGTGTAATATTATATCATTATATGAGAGATGTATCTTATGTATGTTAAAGACAGTTTTGTGTGAAATGCAAATGTATATTATAGGTGTTTGTTTATATTTATGGAAGAAGACTGAAAAGTTATTTTTTGAAGGATATCAGAAACTTTAGTTTTATTTTATTTTTTATTTTATTTTATTTTATTTTATTTTATTTAAGAAATCGTTTTTTGCATATTAATATTTTTTTTTCAAATTGTTAGTTCCTATAAAATAAAACTAAATTTTGTGTTCAATTCTTTGTAAAGGTAACATTAACATATTTAAAGAGCCACATTCTTATCCACTACGAATTGGTGAAATAATAATTCTAAAAATAATATAATAAATTCATCAAATTGCTTTTCCTGCTATTGCAAAAATTGAATTACAATTTGATTATTATTAAAACATATTATATGTATATCTTTAGGATTAGGCCTTATCTTTTAAATAGACTTTCTAGATTGACCACCTTAAATGATTTAATATAATACTTAATATATAAAGCTATGGTTAGACATGTGTTAAGTAGACTGATCCCAATTTGTATAGTAAAAAAATTTAATTTTTTCATGCCCTCTATCATTTAAACCCAAAAAACAATCGACTATGGACTTTCTGAAGACCTTCGTTTATTTAAACATCATTTCATATACTTCACAATTTTTGATGTTTTCTTTTCTTTTTTTTTTGGAAATAGTAAATAGTTTTAAAAAATTTCTCCTTTAAAAAAAGTACATTTTTTTTTTAAATTTCTTAAGAAGGTAAGAGTAAAATTTGAAACACTGGTTTATCCTTATATTAAACTTATGAAAAGGGCCGCGAAAAAAATATGCTCTAAAAAATATGTTTTAAGCGCCTAAAAAATGCTTTTAAAATAGATAAATATGCCCTCAAAATTAAAAAATATATTCTTAAGATTTTATTTTATCTGGCAAAATTATATAAGTATAATCTACTATTAATGCTAATTTGAATTTTATTAGAAATTTGCTAAAACAATATTTGCTTTTTGCACTTAAAAACATTCATAATTCATACATTGCATCAGGAAGTTAAAAAATTTCTATCAGTTTATAAGATGAAGAATCGGATTTAAAAAAATATATATGATTGTCAAAAGAAAATTGCACTAATGGCAAATTATATAAAAAATTATATTTGGTGTAAAACATATTAAATTTTCCTCTTATATACAAAATATGTAAAATTATGCTCATAAATATGAATTATCCAAAAATAGACATTTTAAATTGTTAAAATATTCTGTTAAATAAAAATTTTCTTTAAAAGTATAACAAGATATTCGCTAAGCCCAAAAATGCAAAAATATGCTGTAAAAAATTGATGGGAAAACTCTTAGAATTGTCTGAAACGGAAAAAATATGATATCGCATACTTTCGGTTGCCCTGCTTATTAGATCAAAACTTCAATGAAGACAGCATAGTGGTCCCAAAACGATTTGTTTTAAATAATTCTGTAACTTGTGAGCCGTTGAATATCTAATAAAATTTTACACAGTCAGAGCTGAGGTGTTTTGAATTGATGTGGATGAGCACAGGTCCCTCTTACATATAGTCTTTGTAAATCTATATCTATATATTCAACGGTTCACAAGTTACGGACTTATTTTTAAAAAAATGCGTTTTCGGTTCAATAGAGTTTGAACTTGGCTTAATACTCGTAGCAGGTCATATTGAAAATTTAACTGATTTAGCTTTAAAATTGTGCCTTGCAGTTTACATGGACAGACAGATGAAGGAAATTTGTTCGTAAAAAAGATACCAATTTTTACAAAAATATATTAAGTTTCTCAAAGAGTACTAGTTTCCAAAAAAAGTGCCCATATTAATAAAAGTTTCAAACAACAACAAAATAAAAATTTTAAGAAAAATATAAAATGACAATCAAAAAATTTTTTAAAATGTTATTAATGGACAAGAAATAACTGTTTATATTATGATAGCTAAAATTCAGATGTTTAAAACTTCAAGTCCATCATCAATAATAAATGCACATATGTAACCAACACAGAAGTATATAAAATTAATTGAGATCCGTTAAGTTTTATATTATTGTACATAATCGTGACCACAAATTTGTATAAACCTCCCTTTAAAACATAGAGCATGAAACAAAGTATACATAGATTTTTGATAGATATAATTTTTTTTAATTGCATTAATTCGCTGATGCATTTTTCCCATCTAACAAAAAAAAAAAAAAAAAAAAAAAATATCTTTAAATGATGTTAATAAATAAAACGTTGTATAAAAAATACACCCAAATTCAAACGCGTAATTATTTTTGAGTGCCACTTGGTTCCAGTATAAACTATAATAACAGCTGCAGATTGGTATACATTTTCACCGATTTCAATTAACGCCTTGGGTGTGAATGGAAGATTTATAAAATATTAAAGACACCACGACCTCAGCAAAAACTGAAAAAAATTAAAAATTTGATAATTTTGGTTTCACTACTTGTCCACAATATAATTTAGCACTGGGCCAACGACACATCAATTGAACACAAGTTGGCCCACGTGTTAGTAGTATACTTTAGAAGAATTGGAACCATTTTGTTTTTTTTTATTTTCGAACACTTGTTATTTTCTCACTTTTTTTGATTTTTAAATTTGAGCCGGTACCACATGGAACCATTACAGATCTTGCATATTCTAATTTAAAATCCAAAATAAAAAAATAATTTGAGGTATAAGGTCGGTTAAAAGTAAACGTAAAAAGAGAATTTTATATATATATATATATATGCACATACATATATATGTACATATTTATATATATATATATATATATATACATGTACATATTTATATATATATATATATATATATATATATATATATATAGATATATATACACATACATTTATACATTTATATATATATATATATATATATATATATATATACATATGACATAAAAAAGAATATATTTAAAAAAAAACCAATTTGCAAAGAGTATTTTGTAAGAAGTACTAAATAAAAAGGTACACATTTTGCAAAAAGTACGTAATACAAAAAGTAAAAAAGAAAAAAAATTTCAGAAAAAGTATTAGTATACAAAAATATCAGTTTTCCAAACGTACCAGTGAAAAAATATACCTATCTAAATTCATTATTTTTAATTAAACCTTCAGCGTATGCATACACAATGATCCCTTATGATGAGTGTTGCCAGTTTAGATTTTTTTAAGGTAAATTCTAACTTTTTTATTTTGCTTGTCAAGATTATTTATATTTAATAAAAAAATTTTGCCTGCGGTGTCTCATTATTCTCCAAATTAGAAGTGCTTTAAAAAATTTTGTAAAGCTACTAGGTCGGTTATTATAATTATTTTTTAATATCTCAACAAACCAAGAAATGATACTGTATCATAAATGATATCATAACTATAAAAATGTGTAATGGAATATCGAAGTAATTTTTAAAATTTCTTTATAATATTTTAATTAGAAAATTTGGAAAATATGTGGCAACAAAATTTTTAAATGCTTTGGAAATAATAAAATTTCTCATAGGGAGGAAGAACGGCATACATTTTATAGTAGAGGACTGTTTGTGGTTAACTGAAATATTCAAGCAAAATATTGAAAATATACGTGCTTTTGCAACACGCATGGATTAAATATGAAATTAATAATTTTTTATCTCTCGGCAGGTTCACTTAATTTGGTACAGGATACAGATCATTTCAGTTAGCTTACCGCAGGTCTACAACTGAGATTAACGCTGATATAATATGAGAGATAAAGCCGGCAGAGAAGAGTAATCATTTTGTTTATATTATGTTAAATCTTAAATAAGAGGTACACGTATTTTAATAAATCCTATAAGATATCATTATTTTCAATCAGTCACAGAGTAAACATGTCCTTTTTATTTAAGCAATTCGCACTTTTTAGCACAATTTTTATAAAAATGTTTTTTTATATGTAAAAAAAACACTAAAAAGTAAAAAATTTTACAAAAAACATTGTTTTTCAGTAATTTCCAAAATATACATGCACACACACGAACAAAATTTCGTATATGTGTTTTTTTTTTTGTCAGTTCATCTTATAAGATGGTTGTGTAGAGAAATCTCATCACAATAGTCTCATAATACATCTTATAATACTATTATTTGAATCTACACGTGAAATAATTCTATCAGAGAACGAATTTGACACTCTCTGAAACAAAAATCTTACATATTATGTTACGTCTAGACGGGCTGTTATGTTTGACAAATTGTATCTAGTAAAGATAATAAAATAAAATACATAGCTGAAACTAAAATTTTTGGACTATTTTTTTAACATATCATTCAGTATCATTAATAATTTGCCATATTTATAATAATATTATTATAATATCATATATCATATCGTGCTACTTTAATTTTTCGATAACATTACTAATATCATTATTCTAGAAGGCAACCTATATTATTTTAGAATTATAAATGATATCATCCTGGGTCTTCTTTATTATTTAAATAATATGATTATGATATCATTACAATATCAGTTGGTTTGTTGAGATACTTCATCACGAATGGAAAATTTTTATGAAAATGATTAAAAAAAAAATATTTTATTAATGCGAAAAATTACCCAAAAAATTTGGAAATGCTTAATCAAAAAGGAATTATAGTTCAAAAATTACGAAAAATCACTTCAAAACATTGGGTAATTTTTCATTTGAAATATAATCCATATTTGTAAGGGAATTTTTTGGATGATAAATATAATTTTGCAATATTTTTGAGAGCAATTTAATTTGACAATAAATGTTTTTTTATTTATTTATTTATTGTCAAATTAAATTTCTCTCAAAAATGTTGCAAAATTATATTTAAGGACTTTTTTAAATACTAATCTTTAAGAAAAAACTAAAAATGAACAAGGCTATTATTCCAGCAACATTGTTAATAAATACTTCTTTCTCCTTTATCGATGTTTTTGGTTTGAAACACATCGAACTACTAGTTTACAGCTTTTGTCATTACCCAGTAAAAAAAGAACTGAAAAAGTCATGATTTTAACATTGCGTTGTCATTGGAGGGAAGTATTTAGTGCTGAAAAAGAGCTGCAGAAGTTCTTTATGGGTTTATTAGCAGATATAAGTAAATAGTCGGTGATGGTCAGAAATTGTCAGAAAAGTAACGGTTAGGATTAAACCTAACGTTAAGTAATATTGTTATTCTTATTTTAAAATGTATTTGAGTGATATGGCGATGTCCACGAATTCATGAGTCCCCACTATTAAAGCACATATATATATAGATCTGAGAGAGTGTTGCGTCTTCATGATAGATTTGCTGCTATAAGGGATATCTGGGAATTATTTATTCAAAAATGTCGCGGAAGATATCTCTTCAGAATGTACATCCCTAACAAACCAGCTAAGTATCGACTGAAGATCATAATACTCTGTGATAGTGGAACTTCTTATGTTGTAGTAGATGCAGTGGCATATTTAGGAAAGCGCACGAATAGAGATAACACCCCTCTGAGTGAGAGTGATGGATGGATGATGGACAATTGGTTCAACCGTATAAATTAACAGTAGTAGGTACACTACGCTCAAATATAGTCGAAATTCCGGATGAGACAAAAAAAGAAGAACTGTAACCGCTACGTTTTGCTATAATAACGTTTTGCTATAATAACTGCTTTTCTACTGAATCATTTTACTGGTTAATATTTATAAATATATTACAATTTCTTTAGAAAAATATCAAAAAGTAATGAAAATGTTAAGAAATAAGTTTCTAAATTAAAAAAAAAACTTTTTTCTGGCCTTATTTTTTTGGCCCATTTAATCTTTTCATCACTTTTTCTTTTCAAATTCTTTCTATTCTTTTCTATACTTCTTTTGGTCTCAGCTTTTTCTCGGCTCTTTCTCCACTATTTTCCTTCTTGTTCTTTTCTATATCCTATCTGTATTTTATTTCTATTTTCTTCACGAAGGGACTCACAATGGACCTCATGGTCTCCGAGTGGATGCACAAGAACTCTTATGAGTGCTGTGCAACCCTTCTTTACCTACCTACCTACCTAATCTTTTTTGACTTATTTTAAAGTTCAATTTAGCTTCTATTTTTCCCATCACTGCTGAGGTCAAAGTTCAAATTTAAAAATATTGGAAATTTTATTTTACTTAATTTGTTATGGATAATTGACTATTTACCTTTTAAAATATTTTGATTTTTTATATAAAACGAGAAAGTTATTTAAGAAACTTTTTAACAAAATTAAATATTTTGGTTACAAAATTCCTATTTAATACTTACTTACCGTAGATTTAGAAAATTTATTTATTTTTTTTTGTGTCACCCTACTATACATATTCATCTTATTTCTATTTATTTTTTTTTGTCGTCGTCCATGTGTTTGAAAAATAAATATTTCATTTTCAGTTAGGGAATAGTTTTTATATTATTATTGAATTTTATTCTTATTTTCTTATTTTATTTTATTTTTGATATCACATTTGTATACATTTCTATTTCCTTAGCAATTTTCTCATGTGATTTTTATTTATTTGTATGTCCTGTCTTCCTCTACTTAATACAATTCCAAATTTATGCATAACTTTTTTTGTCTTTCTCTTAGTATCAGTTTTATTATTTTGTATATAAATCTTTTATAATAACACTTTTATGCATTAAGAAGACAAAAAAATAAATAATAAATAAAGAAAATTATAATTTCTTGTTATTTCTTCTACACCATTTTTGAGAAATTATTATTTTTTTACAAAAAAACTTTTTTGAAGCAAATATTAATTTCATTAAAATTAAAAATAATATGTATTATCCAATTAATTGAAAATTTTTCTGTAATAATTTTTTCTGTGAATATTGAGAAAACTCCAAATAAAATTGAGATTTTTAACTTGATATTGAGAAAACTTCAATTGAAATTGAGACTTTCCAATTAATATTGGAATAAATTCCAAATGAAATTTAGATTTTCAACTTGATATTAAAAAATTCCCTATGGAAATGGGAAAAATCCAAATGAAATTGGGAAGATTTTAAATGTAATTATGAAAATTAATTAACGTGTCATAAATTATGTTTTTATATCTTAATTTTGGAATTAAAATAAATAATAATAATAATAATAATAATAATAATAATAATAATTAAGCGTGTCACGTTTTATTATTTTGCATGACATTGTTAAGAATGAACCTCAAATCAGTTATGATTAACTCTATAGCGATCATTTGGGTCAAAGTTAAAAGTTGCGTGAAATCAAGAATGAACTTTCCAATGCTAAATCGTCCAAACATCGCTAAACTAGCTTGCAGTGGTAATTTGCATTGTTGTATCTGTTTGGCAGTAAAAGAGAGATTGAACATAGCGCCGTAAACGCTGTTATAGATATGGTTACATTAAATAAATAACAAGTTTGCAATCGCAAATTGCATTGTTGTCTCTGTTTGGTAGTATCAAAGCAGAGTCTGTGGACAATAATTAGACACCAGCAGAATGCAATATGTATTTACTGTGCTGCTACACACTTCATCAGCATTCGTGCTGTCTCATCTACTTTGGTTTCTCTGAAACCTAAATATGGTGCCCGCCTTGCACTGAGTGCAATTTTGAGGGACTCAGTTAACAGCACCAGGCGTTTGGGGCAAGTAAAAGAGAAATTGAACCTAGCGCCGTAAACGCTGTCATAGATGTAGTTACAGTAAATAAATAATAAACAATTTTGCAATCGCAAATTGCCTTGTCGTCTCTGTTTGATAGTACCAAAGCAGAGTCTGTGGACAATAATTAGACACCAGCAGAATGCAATATGTATTTTCTGTGCCGCTACACACTTCATCAGCATTCGTGGTGTCTTATCAATTTTTGGTTACGTTGGAACCCATACAATCGGTCAGCAAAAGCTTGTATTTTTGGAGGAAATAATTAATGCTTCCAAGTCAAGTATTATCATTGGGGATTGCTGCCTAGTAATATAACATCACTTCTCCAAAGTCTATGGATTTTGATAAATAATATATCAGATGACCAATAAGACAATTCCTTCCTTTTAATTATTATATATGTTTTACACATATATATGAGAGATGGATGTTATTCCCAAATAAATTTACAAATATATAGACATAAATACACAAAAAAATTTTTATTATTAATCTCATTTTCAATTTATTTTTTCCCAATTTCATTAAAAAATTTCTCATTCTCATTTGTAATTTTCTAAATATTATTTGGAATTTTCTCAATTTAAAATTGAAAATCTCAATTTCATTTGGAATTTTCTCAATATTTTTTTGAAATTTTCTATTTCAATTTTATTTGGAATTTGCTAAATTTTTTGTCAAAATGTTGTTTATTCGGCATCCAAGTTGCTACATGAATGTCGGACATCTTTAAATGAGATGACGAGACATTCAAACCTAGAGTTGCTCTGGGTAAGGGATCATTCAAGTACCCCGGGAAATGTTATTGTGGATGAACTAGCCAGAACTGGTACCCATCTTCGAGCTTCTCTCTGGGATTACCAAGGTGTCAGCTACGAATAATTGTAGCCATTATTACCGGGCACTGGATTGCTGATGCACAGGAAACCCTTTTAACGAAATAGTAGAATTTTTTTTTGTCACTTTCCTGTTCTTACGAATATTATGACTACAAAATTTGGGAGTCCACATATGCAAGGACTACCTTATCTCTCTGCAGTTGATGTCAAATGGATCAGATCTTTTATTCGTGCTTCAGGTTAGTTTCGAACCTATATTCGGACATGTGGAAACAGATTTACCTGATCCATCAGGCTAACACAACGTTAGCAATATGACCCAAGTGAGCTGACTATTTTACATATTCACAGATGCCCATCTAACCTAACCTAACCAATGTGGAATGTTCTTAATTTCTGTTAGAAATGGTCTAGTAACCTTTGCAACAAAGCAGTTATAGTGTCTTTCAATTATTGTACTCTACACGCTGGTAAATGCTACTAATTTGGTAACATGTAAAAAAGTTAAATTTTTTAACTAAAAATGACTTTGCTCCTATTATAACCACTGACAGATCTAAAATTTCTTATAAAATCATTTGTTTGATAATAGTCGCCAAATTGCTGTGTGGTAAGGACATATGCATTTGTGCGTATAGTTAATATTCCTATATGTATTTTTTCCTTTGAGTATGTATGTATATGTATTTTATGATCAACGATAAAACACGTTCTCAATTACTAAATGCTTGTTATTATTTTTTCTTCTTGGTGTTGGTATTCTTATTCGTGTTTTTGCTGTTGGCTGTCTCGTATGTTTATGTTGGAAAACGTTCTTGAACAGATTAAGTTCATGAAAAGTCATTAAGAAGAGAAATTAAAATTGTTTGTTTTAGTTGTCCTCCATATGAAGAAATTTAAAATACACATGATTCTCTTTAGATGAAAATATAAAGGGTTATTCAAATATTGGTAAGATTTTGAAAAGAAACTAATTAAAATTAAATAACACTCCTATATTCGGCTGAATCGAATCTGTTTCCTGTTTCAGTTTTAAAAATGTATAGGGAAAAATTTTTTGACTTGGTGATAGATAGTTTTTTGACTTGGTGATAGATAATTTCATGTTGAAAAAGTTGTTGTCTATATCTCCGCTAATTATAGACTAAATCGATAAAACTAAATGTCTGATTGATCTGTGAAGGAAAGAAGTCCGCAGGGGGGGCTTTAAAATTTCCTTTTTTGGACATACTTCCGCGATTTATGAATTGATTCTGATGATATTCAACGGCAATATTCCCGGAAGCTTTGTCTATGTTTCAATGTATATATCATGTATGTAAGTTATTGGGAACCTTCATAAATACCATATCTATTTTCTATCTATACACTAAAACTTGTTTTCTTCCATCGCACACAAAATCAATCCTCACACGCACAAATCCACCTGACAAAACTCTCTCACACCAAATAACTATAACAAACAGACGGACGGATAGGCGATACCCCTATCTTTTATTTTAAAATGCCGTGTTGCATAGTGGGGCCGATCGCAAAATATTTGGTAATAAATCTGCATCTCAAAAAGTACTGAACAAATCAAATTGAAATGTGTGAAAGAGTTGTAGAGGTGGATCCAATATATCAGAAAAGTTATCTTGTAATTACCCTGTAATAATACGAGACAATCTACAGTGTGTTAAAGTTGACCACCTCGACTATGAAAAGGTTTAAAAAAATCTCAACTTTTAACCATTAAGTCCGAATTCAAAGATTATTATTTATTTTTTTTTTTAAATTGCAAAAAATTTGTTGTTGAAGCTATTTAAATGATTTTTTAAGGAATGAAAGACTGATATTTATTTTATTCAATACATAAGAAACAATAGTAAAAATATATTATGTTTGTTTGTGCAATTTAAACAAAGTCTTTTAAAAAATTAACTTTCTTCATATAATCTGCACTCTTGTTTTCGTTTTTGGCCGGGAAGTAGTTTAGTGCCAATTATATAGTATCAATAGATTTAGTTATATAGTATCAATAGATTTTGACATTTATTGTATAGATCGACAAACATGATTTTTTTTTAACAATTCACGATTTTCGACCATTGCTGGACGTAGGGTGCAAATCCAAATCAATTTAAAATTTCTTTATTAACCATTTGTGAAGTATTGTCTTTTAAAAATGTAAAGAACTTTGAGAAAAAAGTGAAAGAATTGTTCTAACGTATGCGGAATTAATTTGGAACAAAATTGATTTTCTAATCTCTCCAAAAATTAACACAAATCTTAATTTTTTTTCAAAAGATAACCTATTATATTATTTTTATATGTCCAATATTTATATCCCTTTTGTGAACTTTTAGAGCATTTCTGAAGTATTTTTTTATCATGAGTTTAAAAACTCGATCTTGGAATTTTCCGAACTTGTTATTATTGTTATTATAAAACCTTGGGATTACTGGAGGAAAACATTGAACTGAACTTTGAGATTACAGCATTATTGGCACTGAAAAGTCATTATGTTAGGTCCAGGTTGGTACTTGAGTTCAAAAAGGAATTAAGAAGACTAATGTAGAAGACTAATGTCTACATGATAAGACTCTGTTGGGTTCCTGGGTAGTGCAGCTTTCTAGGCAATGAAATAGTCGATGAGCTTGCTTGAGGTGCCTGGGAGCTAGATAGGTCTTTTGTTAGGATTTAAATTGGGTCCTATTTTAGGGCCTGGAGGAATAGAACGGCCTACAGGGTATCTAGAGCGCTATGGTCTAGTCTAAAAATGGCATATTCGAAACACCTTCTGGTGTATGAGTCGTAGTAGCCTCAGAGTCATGGTTGGCATGATTACTGGTGATTAGTAAATGGGACATTGGCACATCAGACTTTTGTAGGACGTGCGATGATCTAGAGAAGCTAGAAACAGTAGAGCACATACTCTGTCATTGTGTGGGGCTTCAGTGCGAAAGGCTGAAGTGGTTTTGGAGCCACACATTGCATGAACTAGATGAAGTTATAGGTAAAGGGCTTATTAATCTCATAGAGCTTGTAATGGGTATAAAATAACTAATAGAGTATAGGTTCCACTTTTTCTTATTTCCTTTCAACTTTTTATTTTTCCATTGTGATTTTTAAAGGATCACAATGGTCAGTTTGGTCTCTGGGTGGAGGCGTGAATACGTTAACCTTTTCTACCTACCTATTCCGTCATTATATCCTAGTTTGCCTGCAAATATTGTCAAAAGAATTGTACAAGCTCTCCTCTATTTAAATTGCTCTAAAAGTTATTAATATTTTTTAATTTAAATTAATTTGTAGATTTTTAATTTTAATACTTCAATTTAATTTAGAGATTTTTTTTACCCCCCAAAATCATCCTGTCACTATATCCGGATAATAAAGTAGTTTAGAAGATATATTTTTATTGGATAACTCAATATGTTTTTTATGAAATGCATCACCTGTCGTGTAGACTTAATATATTAATAAAAAAATGCAGCCAAATCAGAATTTTGAAAAGTTAAAAATTCGGCATAAATTGAATTTGATAACATAACAATGTTTTCTTTGAAAAACTTTTGGCTTTAATTTTTGTAATTTTTCCATCTATCGAAAATATAAATTTCTTTGACAGTCATTGCTATCTAAATTAAAATATAAATCATTTTATGTGAAAGAAATGAAAATAATCCAAAAAATGAAAAAAAAAATTTGAAGGTAGTTCTTTTTTGTTGACATTTTAAGGAAACTATAAATTAGATTTTTACGCAATTTAGCATATTTTAATGGGAAAATATGTAGCTATCCAAAATGAATGATAAAATGTCATTAGCATTAAGTATACAGTTATTAAAAAACAAAAGTCAATTTAGATTTTAGAATTGTACTAAAGAAATATTCGCCTCAAATTGACATTAACCAACAAACATTTTTTATTCAAAAATGGTTCTATATCTACAGAAAAAAATTTTCTCTTTGAGTCTCATTGCCATCTACGATAAAATATAAATCATTTTGTAGTAGTGTATATATATAAATAATCCAAAAAATTACAAATATTTTTTTTAGATTGTTCGTTTTTAATTAACCTTTTGAAGAAAGTAGAAGTCCGATTTTCAAAAAGTTTTCACAATGATATGAAAAAACACGTGATAATCTAAAATTGATGATAAAACGATTTTATCATTAGTATACTGTTTTTAATTTGCACCGAAAATTTTCTTGCAATTTTATCCCTCATACGTTATATTTTTGTAAAAAATAGTCATTTTTCGAACTATTTTCACAGTGCTGATTTTGAGAATTTTTCACAGCTAGGCGAATTGAGATAATCAACAAATTTTTTCAGCACATTATTTCGGAACATATTAGAAGTTACAGAATATTTTTAGAAAATTTTTCATTTAATACCTCGGGACTTATTCCCGAAAAACAAAATAAATCAAAAATTCAAAATTCCAGCATAAATATATTTATAAGTACTTTACAGAAATAGAAAAGTCTTTGAAATGTGGATTTAATTTGAAGAAGTTACGATTTTTTGAAACTTTTTCATACTCGAGGTGGTCAGCTTTGATACTCTGTGGCTTATTTTGTATTATCACAGGATAACTGAAGAATATTTTTTCTACAACTCTTCCATACATTTCAGGTCGATCCCAGCAGTAGTTTAGGAGATACAGATTTGCTACCAAATTCTTTTGCGTTCGGTAACACTGTGAGTTGTATACATCATACACATCTCCGCCGATTTACGCCATTAATATTGCTTGTTATCAATAATTTTCAAAACTTTATCATTGAATTCCCCATGATTTTGGTTAAACATAAATGGTTCATTTGCTTCATAATTATAGTTTTCTGCTATATCCATATCCATCTCCTCTCCCTCAACAACTCTAAATCATTAATATTAAATTCAAAATTTTATTTAATTAATTTATTTCATTTAAACGAATTATTGTTTGCTTATGCACAAACACTTTCAATTAATGTTAATCAAATAATATTAAATAATGTTTGTTAAAAATAAAAAAACACAAAATAAATAATTAAATTTATTATCTAGACAAATATTGGCCATAATAATTTATTTAGCATTTGAACATAATATATTATTATATAACAAATACTAATAAATTAAATTTATTTATATGGACAGATTTATTATTTAAAAAATATTACCCAAAAGTCCATACATACATACGCAAACACTCATACATAAATAGTATTGATATTAATTTAAATTTAATTGAAAAATATTAATAATGATTATTTTCACATTAATTTCAAACGATGATATTTATGTTTATTTCAAAAATAAGAAAGGAAAAAACGACGAAAGAGAAGAAAAAAAAATATAACAAATAAAATAATAAATAAAACAGACAATGTCATATAATTAAATTATTAATGGATGAATTATAATAATACAAATTGATTATAAATAATTAATTAACTTATTTATACACTTAAAAAAGAAACATTTGGACAATAATAAATCATAATGAATTAAATGATAATAAAAAAAGCGGATTAAAACAGTGGGTACAGAAAATAGCTTTATGAATCTAAAAAAAAAAAAATTATTTAAAAATTCGGTATATAAAAGCGAGAAACTGAAAAAGAAATCTAAACTAAATCAGACTATATTTATATATATATATATATATATATATATATATATACATTAATTCCTTTAGTTCCTATGAGGACCTCAACAAAAGATTTCCAATCGCTACTGTTCGATACTAGGTTTTTAATTTCATTCCAGCTTTTTCCTGCTCGCGCAGCCTCTATGTCCAACTGCCTTCGCCAAGTGTGGGCAGGCCGCCCTCTTCTTCTACTACCTTGCGGATTCTAGTCAATGGCATTGAGGGTTACCTCTCCGGGTCTACGTAATGCGTGGCCAATCCATCGCCATTTTCTTCTCAAAACTTCGGAATGTATTTGGCTTTGATGTGTGAGTGCCCAAGGATGTGTGTTCGATATTCTGTTGGGCCAGTATATTTTCAATATTCTTCTTATCCATTTGTTGGTAAAAACTTGCAAAGTATTTACGTCTCCAGCAGTCATATTCCAAGTTTCACAGAGGAGTACAGATTTCACACATGCATTGAAGATTGATATTTTGGTGCATGTAGAAAATGATGATGATTTCCACACTGTGTTTAGTTGGCCGAAAGCTTGCCGAGCTCTCATGCTGCGATTCAAGACATCATCGAAAGAGCCTCCTGTAGTTGTATGTTCCTGATAAAGAATGGCCGTTTGGATGTTGCGTTTACTCTCATTACCTTCATTTTATTTATATTTGTCCTGAGTCCTGCTTTTGCAGCTTTTTTCTCTACCATTTGAAGGCTTTGCACCATGTCAGAGTAACTATGTGATAGGAGGCATATGTCGTCGGCATAGTCAAGATCGGTCAGACGGCCGTCTAAACCCCATGTTATTCCTCCGTTGTTGCTCGTTGCATTTCTCATGACAATGTCCAGCACTATGTTAAAGAGTAACGACGACAAGATGCAGCCTTGTCGTACACCAGCTTTAACAGAAACCTTATCGCTAATTGAGTTCCGGTGAAGTATACGACAATTTGCGTTTCTGTATAGCTCTTGGATAATCTCAATTATTATCTTAGGTACGCCCTTACACGTGAGTGTTTCCCAAATGATAGTGTGGTTAAGTGTGTCGAAAGCTTTTTCAAAATCGATGAAGACCAGGTATAAGGGGGATCTACATTCCACTGATTGCTCAACTATTATGCGGAGGCTGTTTATGTGATCTACACAGGATTTTTGAGCTCTGAATCCAGCCTGTTCTTAACGATACTCTTTATCGAGGGAGTCAGCCAGTCTCATGATGATCATGTTCGCGATTACTTTATTCACCATGCTTAGGAGTGTTATCTCCCTCCAGTTTTTGCACTCCTTGAGATCACCTATCTTAGGAATGTTGGTGATCAAACCCTCTTTCAGTTCGTCGGAAAGTTCATTATTATCCCAGAGTCTTTGCACCACATTCTGGAACAGGAATGCATTTAATTGGGGGCCTGCTTTGACCAGCTCTGGATTGATGTTATCCGGTCCTGGAGCCTCGAGCTGTTTAAGGGCTAAAATAGCGTTTGCTATTTCGGTTATAGTTATAGGGGAGGTTATAGGTATATCATCCCTTTCGATGAGCCGGATGCAATTACATAATGGTTGGAGTATGTCCACGACTACGGGCTTGACCGACTATAGCTTTCTTACTTGTTTTCATATGTTTCTCACCACATTGTATTATTTATTAAATGCGATTAAATTTATGCATGAAATACCCATACTAGTTAGCCACTATGTTATAATGAATATAATATCCATTCATTTGTAGCTTCTACAACATTCTACATATTCAAAAATGTATGTAGTGCAGAAAAGATTCACATGTATATTTTGAGGTTTACTAACTCTCCTAATATAAGTTTAAATTACTAACGACGAAATTTTTAAACTTATAATTAAAAATATACAAGGAACACAATGAAATTATTTGAAAGACTATATTTAATAGACATAAATAAATTTTAAAAGTTATATTGAGAAAATGTTTGAAATTTGCGCTTCCTTAATATGTAAGGTATTGAATTCATATTAGAAATTAAAAAAAAGGATCTTGAAAAATATCTAATGACAACGATGATGTTTATTTAGTAAAGCCTTTTTAAATTTTAATATTTACTAGTGGAATTACATTTGATGTTTTAGGGAAGCTATGCTTAATTAAATAAGGAAATTATTTCCTTCCTTAAGAAGACATTGAAGTAAGTACATTAAAAATCGTGCAAAATATAAACAAAATCTACAAAGAAAAGCCTACATTTCATTTAAAACTGAATTTTTTCTTTACAAAATTTATTGGGGAGAGAAAAAAGTAATATCAATAACACCGTGCACATGAAAAAAGTGGAAAAATCATACACTGTGTACTCTGTTTTTCTCCATCATATAAAATTTTGTCTCAAAAGAAATAATAGTATTTTTTATTTCAATATTTCAGCACAAAGAAAATATCCTTTTGAAAATTTAAGCCTTTAATAATAAGCTCCCAGACGATGTAAAAAATTAAAATTCGGCTTCTAAAACTGTTCGTTCCATAAACCCTAACGAAGCCAAATTTTTAAATTTCTATTTAGGAGCGAAGATACCGTATTTATGTAAAATTTCCTAAGCATATATTCTCTTTCCAGAGCTTTCTGAAGCTTCCAGACGACGCAGTAAATCTATCAGGGAGCAGAGATTTATATATAACTTCCTAAACATATCTTCTCTTTCCAGAGCTTTCTGAAGCTCCTAAATGATATTGAAAATTAAACTCCGGCTTACTTCTAGAATTATTCGTACTGTAATTCCCAACGAAGTTAGATTTTGAAGGGATCGGATATACGCGCATTTATACATAATTTCCTATACATGTTTCTCTTTCTTGAGCTTTCTGAAGCTCCCAGATGACGTAGAAAATTAAAGTTCGGCTTACTTCTAGAACTATTCGTCATATAAATCTTAACGGAGTCAGATTTTGAAACTTGTATCAGGGAACAGAGATACGCGGATTTATATCTAATTTCCTAAGTATCTTTTGTCTCTTTAGAGCTTTCTGAAGTTCCCAGACGACATTGAAAATTAAACTTCAGCTTACATATAACACTATGCGTCCTACAAATACTAACGGAGCCAAATACTGGAATTTCTATCAGGGATCGAAGATACGAGCATTAATTTAATTTTTTGTAATACTTTTTGAAGTCGGATTTGGTTTCAAGAAGTTTAGATTTGCTACACTTATTATTTGCTTTTCAAATCCTATCAGAAACTGATTTTGTATTTCGATCAGGGAGCGCCTTTACGCCGCACAGTGTGCGATCCAAAAAATTAAATGGAAATAATTATGCAATTTCGGAAACGGCTAGTCGGATTTAAATAATATTTCACATCGTGATCGTAGTAGAGAGGTTTGCGAGTTTAAGTTTTGTGCTTGGAACATATAGAGCAACTGGAAGCGTTTCCACGGAGTATGAACATTTCTTATAACGATACTGAAGCGATCTAAAAGATTTATTTTATGATTCTATTGGTCGAGTTAAAAAAAAAACATTGTTGTATGCATATCTCATTTCTTTCAGTTTACGAAATATTCCGCTTCAAAAATTAAAATTTATATTTTTTGACATATTTTGGTGCAGTTTTTTTTATAGTGGATCTAGATTTTACCCCTTCTCTTTAAAATTTTTTAACAAACAGCAAAATCTTCCAAAAAAAGAGTTTTGAAAAAAATATTTACGGAGTCAAAAGTTATAGGCATTTAAATTTGTACTTTAGAAAGAAGTGGGTTTTTCCCCTTCTTTTGCCAAAGAAGTGGTTGCATCTTTTTCTGTTATGAACACATTTTTCTAAGCAACAAATGTATTATTTATATTTTTCTGAAAGATAACTTAATACAAAATATTTTAAAGCAAAGCAATTAATAAAAAAATTGATTTCCTCGAACTAGACCGATTTTTTCCATAAATTTAAAATTTTCGCCTTAATTCCACAAATCGCAAAGCTGGAATCAAAATAATTTATTATTTTTTTATAAGATCTAATAACTTCTTAAGTTTTTGGTAATATAAATTTTTTCTATCCGATATCGGTTGAGAAGATATAGCAAAAATGTAAAAAATCCTATTTTTATGAAATTCTTGAAAGTCTTTTAGGAATTTCTATTGATAAATCAAAAAAATTTAACAACACTTGAAATTAAGCATCAAAAACTCTACTCAGGTGTAAAATTTCATTCAAAAATATTTACTAACAAAAGATTTTATTGCATAATTAAAAATTAATAATATGCAAAAAATTTCAAATCAGCCCTTTTTTGGTCTTTTTTGAAAAAGCATTCAATGAATTTTACTACTATAAATATTTTCTATATATATTTGAAAAGAAGATAAAATTTCCTAAACAATTGTGCTTATTATTCATTTTTAATTATGCAAAAAAATTTTTATTAGTAGATATTTTTGAATGAATTTCTATTTTCTTAGATTTGTTAACAAAAAAAAAAATTCGCTATTCCCAGAAAACAATGTAAAATTTCCAAAAATGCTTTTTTTGCATTTTTTCTATATCTTCCCAACCGATATCGGGAGCCAAGAATTTCTATTACCAAACACTTAAAAACACATTAGGCTACATAAAAAATATAAATCTTTTCGGATTCCAGCTTTGCGATTTGAGAAATTAGGGCAAAAGTTGAATATTTGCTGAAAAATAGGTCAACTTTGCGTAACCTTGCTTCTCACTTCGACTTTTTTTTTTCAAAGTTCAGTTTTAAATGCCTATAATTTTTAGTTCCGTAAATATTTTTTTCAAAATTCTTTTTTTTCATGATTTTAGTATTACTACTATTTTTCTTAATAAAATTAAAAAAAGTCGGTTAAAATTTCAAACCACTATAGTGAAAAAACTTCAACAAGGTACGTTAGAAAAAAAATTAATTCTGTGAAGCCCAACGTCTCGTAAACTAAAAGAGATGTTTTTTGTAGATTTCAACTAGCAGAATCCTCTCATATAAAAATCTTTCAAATCGATTCAGATCAGAATCGTTTTAAAAAAATATTCATAACCTAGGTATCCAAATTTGTGATCCTATAGAGCCGCCCTTGGAAAGTCTTGGTCCAAACTCACGACTTTTACTGCACCTTTATATTGATTATGTGCAATTCCAGTAAAATCGGACCAGCCTTTCCGAAACTGCATAATTATTTCCATTTCATTTTTTGGATCGCACACTGTGCAGCGGTCATTCGAAATTACACTCTCCGATAGCCAACACTCATACAATGACACTCGTATACAAACAATACAATTGAATGCAATATAAACCAGACATGTAAATTGGCGTTAACAATGATGAACCCAATTTTGAATTTTGTGCAACAAAATAAAAAAAAACAACTTCTTTCTTTCTTCATTTATACACTTTATTGTTGCGAAAAAGGAGAGAGAAAAAAAACAATCAAACAAAAAAGTTTTCAATGAAATAAAACTTGTTTTATGGCAAAACAAAACAAAAACTAAAAAAAAAACACAAACTCCTGTTGTATAAACGGAAACAGCCATGTTTTTTTTATTATTTTTCATACTTTCAGTTCACAGTTTCTATTGTTGCTTGAAAAAGCCGTTACAGGAGCAGCTAAAGCAACAACAAATAAGTTTTGAATAAAAAGGAAATAAAAGGGAACAACTTAAATAGACCACAGGCATTGCAGGGTTCGTTGAAGCTTTAACCGATTTCTATGAATGTACACATACATACATTTGTATGTATTTTTTGTATGCATGTAAGAGAAAACCATTGTATAAAGTTTTATATATTTGTATACGTATTCGTTTATGTATTGTTACATATAACATTGTATATGAATGTTTATTCTATACAAAACTGGACTATGGTTTTGAGGCATATTAAACAACAACAGCAACAACTATAACCATAACGTTTGCAATTTTAACAACACATACATACAATGAATACATAAATACAATAAAAGTCATTTTATTCGACTTTTTGTGTTTATATGTGTGAGTGTTTGTGTACAAAACTGCATATAGTTTTGTATAAAAGCCCAGTAAACAGAATAAATGAAAATATTTATTAAAACATTTTTGTATTTTAAGATTCCTAATAACTATGGACGACTTTTCTCTGGATTTATTTTTAATTCAATGAAGTTTTTTTTTTAATATTTATTTTTATGTTTACTGGGAAGTGTTATGGTAACATTTTTTACACATACTCAGATATTAATATTTAGAGTCCGAAACAATAACAAATATTTCTAAAAGTTACAAAGCATAACTTGTTTTATAAAAAATATATATTTATTTTATTTTTGGATTTGTGTATTTATTATGCAAATAATAACTGAAATATACCATTTAAATACGAGGGTTAGAAGAACAGTTTTTTCTTTTTTCTTTAAGAAATACAGAGAATATCGGCATTTTAGAAAATATGGAGAATTGGGATTTTCATTATTTTTATTATAAATTACCTGTTCTTATTGTACATTAGAGTGTCTCGTTTAAAAACTAAATATATCCAATCGAATTATACTGATGAGCACAATACAGGAAAATATTTAAAACATTTTCAAAATTGGTTTTTAGTTTCCAACCAGCGATCAAATAGCACAAGAATATGTCTTACATTTTGGCAAAAAAAAAAAAAAAAGTTTTATTTCAAAATGGGTTTGAAAAAATTAATGATTACGAACTTGTATAATCGCGAAAGTTAACGAAAAACGAGTTCTATTTTAGCGACTTTTATCTGTTTATTGATTTTTTTTAATTGATATAACCAAAAAAGGAAAATCACTGTCTTTTGGTATATTAACCCTTTTGGATGATTTGGTCTTCAATTTTGTCAGTTTATTCATTTGTTGTATAAATACATCTCTTAATATGGGAAAAGTTCAATATATTTTAAAGCCAACGAGTGAAAAAGATAACATAACATTATAAAATATAATTCAGGAAGAAAACGAAGATCTTTCAACTATTGGTACACTTGTAGCTCAAATTGGTACGGAACATCTTTTCACGAATGCCGACATAAACAATTGGATTCAAGAAGAATTTCATGCGGAAAGTAATGAGAATAAAATAAAATTATCAAATACGGAATCGGAGGATTTATACGATAGTGGTCATGAAGAAAACAAAATTAAAGTGGACTATTGTATAACATCGATAAACATATGAATACAATGGGCTTTGGAAAATAATAAGCTGTTAACAGCACTATATGAACTAGGTGATTCAGCTGTTATTTTAAAAAATAATTTGTCAAAAAAAGCAACTCAAAATATTCAATTTCTTTAAAAATGTTTGAAATAAAAATATATTAATAAAAACAATTCTAATTTTAAAAATTACACAAAATTTTTCAATAAAATTTTGGTTTCTGTTATCACGAAAATTCAGTTTTCGCGACAGGTCTGGTTTTTAATTAGTCGCGAAAAACGAGCTTGCACTGTATTTTTTCCTTTTATAAGTAAAATACTAAAAAGTTGTTTTGTGCTAATTGTGGCCTATCATAATATAGTTTAAAGCAACTTAGAGCGCACTTTACCTACAAATAATAAAATTTATGCCTTACAAAAATAATCTATATTTTTTTCCAAACTACAAAAATATAAACAAAAAATTAAACAATAACACTGATAGCTTCTGATGACTACTAAATTTATATACATGAGTTTGTAATAAAGCCCTGGAAACTATGTCTTATAAGCCATTGCAAGCCACTTGTTATTTTTCAAGAGCTTTAAATCATATAAATTCTGCTTGTGCTTTTCAACTTTATGAGCATTTTGATAGCGACCCAATAAGACATGAGAGTGCGACAGCTCATATAATATAAGACATTGGACCACTTGTTTGCTTCAATAGGGGAAAAAAATTACTTGTCCGTTTTCTTTGCCTGATTTGTATGAAAAATATAGTTGTGTGTGTGCGTTCATAAATGTGTATATGATAGTATTTTCGTAAGCAAAACAGTCGTTTAAAAGGAATTATTTATAATATTATTGTGATTTATGATCAAAATAATTAATAAATATTCATAAAGTTACTAATTATATACGAGTACATATTGAAGAAAAATGAGGAAATAAATCTAACATTGAAAAAACATGCAAGAATTTGGCAATAAAATCTGGTGAAACACGTGTGGTTCACCTGAATAGATTAAGAAGAAATATGTACATATATTCAGCACTATAAAAAATGTAAATTTATTTTTTATAAAACGACGGATTAAGCAATCAAAATTGGTGTACCATATATAGTTCGCCTAAAATCAGGTAAAAGACAGTAAGTGCCCTTTACTCACAATTTCCTTACTATCTAACAGTCTTGAAATATTTCATTCATAATTTTATTACAGTGCAGATGTTCCACCATTACCTAAAAGCAATTTATGAACGGATAATGCCTTAATCTTAATATTTGTACAAATTTATTAGTTAAGGAGTGAAAACGAATTGGAAATTGAAAAATTAATTTATTCATTTTTGATTATCGTACAAGTGCCAGATCAAAAAGAAAAAAAAAAAAAAAAAAAAGAATTCACAGGCAAATTTAAATCCGAAATTTGAAAGACTTTGGATTTTCATTACTTTAAAATTTAATATTTTTTTTTTTAATTTTTATTATTATTTAATTTATTATTTAATGCGTAAAGCATTAGCTAGAAATGATATATGGAATGATTACTTACTTTTGTGATGTAAATTAAATATAATTCCATAAAATCTATCATAATAGAAATAAGTGAGTATTTTATTAAACATGTAATTAATTTTAAAACTAAAAATATTTAAAATATAAATAAATACTAAAATTGACAAGTCCAAGGTATTAAGTAAAAATATTACCGTACAAACATTTGGAAGATATCTTCCTAGATGAAATTTGTGAAATATCTTCTTCTAATTATTTGAACGAAATTCATCAAAGCAATATTTTTTTAAAATTGTATTTTTATCAGTTTAAAAAAAATCAGGCGACAAACAACAAAAAATATATAAAATTTATTTTATTTTTTTATCATTTTACTTTTTTTCCTCAAAATATCGCCCTGGAAGAAATTACAATACTTTTATTTTTCAGTTGTCGAAAAATTGTTCAAAAATGAAAAAATATTGAAAAATTTGTTTATCTTTTAGCAACAAAATAGTTGTTATATGTGATCATTATAGTTTTCCTGCTTTATGATGTTAGGATTTATGTGCATGCATTTCTTACAAGATGTAAAAGTTTTCTTTATTATATTATTTCAACATTTATTGAGTGATAATTTTTCTATATGTTTATTACATATTCAAGAAGATTATCTGACGGTATTTTTTTCACCTAGATGATTAACTAGCAATATTGCCTATTTTTCTTCCAGGGGTATTGATTTCTTATTGCTTTGATGTATCGACCGTAGGGTAGTCATATACTTATTAATTATGTAAATTTTTAATAACTTTAATTTATAGGTTACAATTACTTTTTTAATTCTTAATTAAGGATTATTTTTTAATTACTATATGAATTAACCCTTTTACATTTATTCAAAAAATAAAAATACAATACAATATAGATATACATATATATGTATGTGTGTATGTAAGAACATTTATAAACAATTCCTTTGCATGCATTGTGATGGTTTTTTGCCACACGTAGTAGCTACGTATTGCAAAAAAAAAGAACAAGCACAGCGTTAAAAATACTAACGCATCTTAAATATTTTCGCAAGGTCTTGTATGACTTGCTTTCTTTTGTCACACCACTTGCACCACTTGTTTGATTTTCAAATCATCTTACACAGGGCTTTAGTTTGTATATAGTTTCACGCTTATACAGAAAAAAAAAACACTTAATCATTGCAATGCTTCTATTTCCAACTAAGCAACGTCCAAGCATACATAAAAAATTATTATGTGTATGTATATGCAATAAACAACTGCCACAGCAAATCAAAGGTTTGATTTTAAATTTGAGAATGATTTGAAGTCAATTTTTTTCAAACGTAAGCGTTTGGGAATGATTTAATAAAGATATATATATATATATATATATATATATATATATATATATATATATATATATATTACTAATTAATCCGAAACTATTTTGCAGATAAAAAAAAAATAATAATGTAAAGACAACTTGAAGAAAGTTTTGGTGCATATCTTATGTTCCATCTATTTAAATCGGACAAACTGTTTTCGAGTTACGGTTTAATATACTCGTGTAATCAATCACCTTATTATATCGTGTAAAATCAAGACCTCTAGTAGAATAAAATTTAAAGATTGCTGTATAGCACGTCAAATTCCATCTAGTCCGAGTATGTATTCTTGTTTAAGACAGGATTTTTCTGCTGACCAGTGTTATTAAAACACAAAACTTAGTTTTAAATTGTTCAAATATATATATTTTTTGCTGTGCGATGGGAGGTCATTAATAAATCGACTTGAAAATGAATTCTGCTTAAATATTGTATCCGGGACAACTAATATTTTTTCATCCATTATGGTATGATATGGCCCTATGATCCTTATATAATCCATGGAAACTTATATATATTATATATGGTATAATATTTAATAGCTGTCTTATTTATAAAATTTAAATTTTTTCTTCGAAAAAATTTTCCATTAAAATTTTTTAAATATAAAATATTTATCATTTTATTTTATTAAGAAAATATATTATTATTTTTTTTTTTTAATTTTTATCACTTTTTTCATTTAAAATATCTTCACTGAAGCCAATCAGTTTAGTTACCATTTTTAAAATATAATAAAATATTTTTCAAATCACTTATTTCTTGAACACTTCCAAACGTCTGTTTCTGACGCATGTGCTTTACCAAAGGATTCTCTTCGCATATATAGCCCAATTTTCCATTACAGGGATAATCGTGCCATTGAAAATCTGTCCACATTAATAAACAATGTTCATCTTTACTAGTATCAGCTGGTTGGTTGGGTCCCCAATTTGTAAATGTAAAAGGTTCACCAGTTGAGGCCCATTCGTAACGCAAATGAACGGCATTGTCGTGACCAGCAATCCAAACTGAAGGACAAGTGTCTACATTGGAACATTATGAAAAAATTATAGAAATCTACACATAAATGTTTGGTGAAACTTACTATATAATCTTTTTAATAAATTATCAATCTGTTGATGTTTGGTATAGGTATCAATGGCAATTAGAGATATATTTTTGCGGGCACAATCACTCCAGGCCTCAAACCAATTGTACTAAAAAAAGGCAAGAGATTATAATTTTACTAAAGTGTTTTTTATAAGAAACGACGTAATCTGGGGGACTCAATTATACACTTTTCACTTTTAAAGATACACATTTTAATTTTACCTTTTTTGTTGTTTCAATATAAAATTTACTGCCATCATCACTTTCTCGCCACTTTTGCTCGGGCACACTTGTTGCTAGATTTATTAATATAAAAATATAAACAACAGTCTTCATTATGTTTCAAGTAAATAAAGAAATATTTCATTGCCTTGAGGCATTTATAGGATTTTATTTGAGTTTAATTAAAAATTCTTATCTTTTAGCTAAATTTTTTGAATTAGTATTATACGCAATTTGCATAATGTAAGATTTATGTTGGATATTAAAAAACCACAATTATATACACATTTATCAAAGAGCAAAAAATCTGCAAAATATATATTTTTTATATTTAACGTCATACGTACCCTACACTGCTAGAAATTTATGTTGCTCTTTTTACTCATCTTTTCACAATTACTAAAAAATTAATCTGGATAAATAAAAAATGTTCATCTGTGTACCACGAGCGTTTAAAGGTTATGATCATATATCATTTTTAAGTCGGCATCACTTTTTACATTGATTAAAATATGAGCGTTCGAATATCTGTATGTCCATGAAAATCCTTGGATTGCAGATTACATAATTAAATTTGTCATGTTTTAATCCAAGGAGGAATTCTAAGGGAATTTGTCGATAGAGATGTTTTTAGATCTGAAATTTACTTAAATATATTAATGTAGTAATTTAATTTATTAATTTTTTTAGTTTTCTTTAGCTTTAGTTACTTTATTAAATTTAATATTTATTCACTGAATCCCTCTTAGTTACCATTTTTAAAATAGAATAAAACATTTCTAAATTCACTCATATCTTTAAAACCTCCAAGTTTCTGATTCTGGTTCATTCTTTTTATTAAAGGATTCTCTTCACATATATAACCTATGTTGCCGCTACATTTATAATCATGCCATTGAAAATCCGACCAAATTAAAAAACAATGTTCGTCTTTCGTACCATCAGCCGGCTGGCCAGGTCCCCAATTTGTAAATGAAAATGATTCACCTGTTGAAGCCCATTCGTAACGCTTATGAACAGCATTGTCGTGCCCAGCAATCCAAAGAGAAGGACATGAGTCCACAATAATATTTGCTTATTAATTCTTACTGTCTATTATGTTCAAATTATAGAAATCTATGTAGACTTGTTTGCTAAAACTTACTATGTAATCTTTTCAATAGATTGTCAATCTGTTGATGTTTGGCATAGGTATCAATGGCAATTAGTGACATATTTTTGCGAGCACAATCGCTCCAGGCCTCAAACCAATTGTACTGAAAATTAATTGGAATTTTCCTTTATTTAAATTTTAAGATCATTTAAGTTTACCCTCTGTGCCGTTTCAATATAAAATTTACTGCCATCATCACTTTCACGCCATTTTTGTTCCGGCACACTTGCTGTCAGATTTATTAAGATAAAAATTACAACTGCACTCTTCATAGTGTTTCAAGTTAATGTTAAATTATTTTATGATTTTGAGGTATTTATAGGATTTTGTATGAGTTGATTTAGAAGTTCTTATTTTTTGAATTTTATTATTCAGAATTTATATATTATGAAATTTATGTTGACTATTTTTAGATATTTAAAAACCACAAAAAGAATTGCGAATATTTTTACTACACCATTAGAACTCTTTATTTTTATTTCTACATCTCTTGCGATAATAATAAAATAATATTGATAAAAAATCCGTTTGGAATGATAAAAAATCCATTTGGAGCTCATCTCTCGGAGACTGTTTATTTTTATTAACACTCTTTATAACACCAAGGATTTAAGGCAATATTTCTTTATGAAGCCGTTCCTTATTTTTTTTTTTTTTGGCTACGAGAGGGCACTAAAATCAGAGAATTTCAGGCAAAATTAATTAACAGAAAATGTGGTTTTAAAAAGTTTCTGGAAAAAAATTTTTCAAAAATTAATTTTGTGACAAGAATGCGTCGAAGTTTTGTGTTTTCAATACTTCGCTATATTTGACAAATAAAACTATTTTTGTTTTTTATATATAGTTTGGATATATATAGATTTGCCATAGGGTCACATATGCCATGTCCAATTTTCTTGGAAACGAAGTAACAATTTTTGTGGCACTTATTGACTTTATCTTCTTTTATCGCATATCCTTCATCCATCAAATTTTTATACTTCCAAATTACATTTGACCGGATGTAGACGTGATTATTTGTTTTTTTCAATACCCTCCAAAATATTACGCAGTGGATATTTTCTTTGACAACTTTTAATTTTTGGAATTTAGTTAAAAATTTGTTCCATGTTATAAATCCGATAGTAATGAACAAGAATTCACAATTTTTTAATAAATTAAAAAAAAAAAAAATATCTTTGATGCATAAGACTTCTCCTGGGGAGCATTCGCCAAACTGTTGGTAGGCCGACCCAACTTATCCTAGAGGAATGTCACAATCAGCTATGAGGTTCTTACTGCACACAGAGAAAAAATATAGTTGCAGTGAACATGATCTAACAGTAGCATGTTATGTTTAGGATATATGATCACAGCGAAGAGTTGAAATGATTCCATTTTGTCATATTGTCTCGATTTTATGATTCTAGTTTAACATATAATTGAACAATCTTACTACATCATTATCTCATTCTATCATTTTACGTTTTAATATTATTATATTATTATTCTATCTTATTATGTTCTTATACCACATTGTCATATTCCATTTTATCATATTATTATTTTATTTTGTTATATTGTTATTCCATCTTATCATATATTAAAATGAAATATATTAATACAAATTATTATTTATATAATTTTTTTTTGGATATATATATATATATATATATATATATATATATATGTGTGTGTGTTTGTGTGGTTCAAATGCAAAATATGTTTCTTTTAACTAAATCCTTTAATGGTACTCAATAAATATCTTAAATCACACCGAGTATAACCAAAGCTTGACTATTTATAATTATTTATATATAAACTAAATGAGAATTACAATGAAGTTGGTGACAAACGTTAAAAACAAAATATATTTAAAAACAAACAAGTTATGAATTTTTCCAATAAGTTTGTGAAAAGGATAAGTATCATATTTATTTGAAATATTTTATGGTAATGGGAATAATATGGTTTGAAAACAGAATATGATTTATGAACAAGAAAAAAAAACTGCAAATATTTAATGGGTGTAGAAGTAACGAAATTTTTCATATTAATAAAATTTCGTTACTGGTTAAAATATTTATAAACATATAATTTTTTTAGTCAAACATATTAAGATTTTTATTAAGTGTAAACAGTGAATAACAAAAACATTGTTAAGAAAACTAATAATGAGAACATAATATTTTTGTATTGATAATGCTGTAGCCATGTTGTTCTCTGCGTATAGTGTTTACAGAATTTATACAAAAAATATTTAGTGATTTGCGCAATGCTTAATGCATTGCGAAAATCACCTATATTATTATTTGAATTTTTATTTATCTTACATAAAATTCAATTAATAAAATAGATTTTTGTTTGTCTTTTCAAATGCAGTATTAAAATAAAATAAAAAATATATATAGATAATCGATTCTGTCCTCATCATTTGGCAAATTTACCCAGGGTTTGGAGTAATTTCGCCATTTTTTGTCACTTAAAAAATTCATAATAATAAGGAACGTAACTAGACATAGTCTGGATCATAAGCACTTAAATTAAAGCCAACATATCGAAGTCAAAATTACAAAATAAAGTTTACAGATATAGATACAGATAGGGAACACTTTAAATAAAAAAGTGGCGAAAACCATTTTCTATCTTAACTTTTTGCTCAAATTTAAACTTATTTTTTATTTAAAGCCTAAAAATTGCTTAAATTTGCTGAAGGATATAAAAAATTTTAAAAAATTATATGATTTTTTTTTTAATTTTTACGTAATTTTTTGCAGTTAATAGATTCTAAAATATTTGTATTTTATTTGCCACAACTTTAAAAAAGTTAAATTAAAAAAAGTGTCTGATTTTCTGTTTTTACTTTAAAAGAGCTTTTAATGTCTAATGTGTAGATTATTTTACTAAATTAAAATAATAAAATAATTAAAATTATTTCAAAATTTAAAAAAACAACTAGGAAAAGGATAATGTTTGGAGTCAATATAATACAGTGAAAATCCACAAGATGACGCTAATTATAGAGCATTTTTTAATTTTAGTACACAAATTACATAAATTGGATGAAGTATAGAAATATACTACAAATAAAATTCTAATTTTTTTTTTATTAATTCCGTAAATTAGTAGTGTTTCTTAATATATAAAAGAGATTTACTTCCTATTTTTTGCCAAAGCTAAAAATAATAATAATATTTAAAAAAATTTCTTATTTTCTTTTCCTGGCATAAAAGTCTAAGAATTCTTTATGTTAAAATATTTTGTGATATTAAAATGATATTACTTTTGTATTTAATACAATATTGAAAACTGTGTTCTTGCTTCTATTAAATCAAATATTGTCTGATCCGTAAAAAACCAATTTCCAATGGCTTTAGAAAAATTTTGATACTGTTGTGACCAGTATTTTAGAAGAAAATGCGTTTTTCTCATATGTATATCAACTTTAAATTTTCTACGACATCTCCTTCTATTAAAAAAATATCAGACCAGTATTTTAGCTGAAAATGTTTTTTCCAATTTCAAGATATATGGGTGGTAGGGATTTCTGTTTCAAATAAAAATTAGTAGACTAGTAAATAATTTATATTTAACTGCAATTATAAATTCTGATCTGTATTTTAGCAGCAAACCCGTTTTTAATTTTAGAATATATGTCAGGTAGGCGTGTCCTTGCACTAATTTTTCAAACACTGGTAAACGCAGAGAAAAAACATTGTCACTACAACAAAATTATATTTTCGTTGTTAATTTTGATTAATTTTAATAATATTATGTTCATATTAACAATGTTTTTGTTTCAGTTTTATCATTCAATGTTTACATTCAATAAAAATTTTAATATAGTTGACTGCAAAGATTTTGTGTTTTTTAATATTTTTACCAAGAAAAAATTTTATTAATATAAAAAATATCATTGTGTCTACAACCATTAAATATTATCAATCTTTTTCCTTCTTCTTAAACCATATTTTGTTTTCAAACTATTTTAATATTATTGTTCCCATAACAATAAAATGTTACCAATTAATATGCTTTTTACAAATATGGTTGAAAACTGAATAACTTGTTTGTTGTTCAATATATTTTGTTTTTAACATTTGTTTTCAACCTTTATTATAATTCTCATTTAGTTTATTCATGAATTAATATAAGACAAAGTTTTGTTATATTCGGTGTGATTCAATATTTTGAAACAAATGTAATGGAATGTAAAGATGAGATAATAATATGATAAGATGGAATACTGATGTAGTAAGATGATACAATAATATGTAAAACTGGAATCGTAACATAAAAAACGAACTACAAAATAGGACACAGTTATTATTTGTAATCATATCGATTTTTATGTTGCAATATGTTGCAATAAACTTTGTAATAGGTATATAGATTTTATATTACATAAAAATATTTGGCATATAATATTATTTTGATCCTAAAATGAATTGTATTTGAACTTGTTGATCTTCATCCCTCAAAAAATGTGTTTTAGTGTATAAAAAATAAGTAAAAATATAAATAAGTACTACACACAATATTCACATGCTAGTAATTCTTTAATATATGATTGAAATAAAATAATTTGCCACAAAAATAAGTTTTTTTTTATTATCTATCTAAAATAACACTCTTTTATTTACCATTATTGAAATAAAATAAAAGATTCTTTAATTCACTCAAGTCTTTGACATTTGTAAGCCAAGGCTTTTGATATCCTCTCTTAACCAAATGATTTTCTTCGCATATGTATCCCAATTTATTGGTGCAAGGATAGTCATGCCATTGAAAATCTGTCCACATTAAAATGCAATGTTCATTTTTAGTTGTATCAGCTGGTTGGCTGGGACCCCAATTGGTAAAGGTAAAAGGTTCGCCTGTAGTTGCCCATTCGAAACGTAAATGAACGGCATTATCATGTCCCGAAATCCATACTGGTGGACATGAGTCTAAAAAAATATACATTTTATTTTCCTCAGAGGTTAATTACTTAATTAATTCGATTATTTTAAGTTCATAAACTGTTCACTAAAACTTACTATGTAATCTTTTTAATAAATTATCAATCTGCTGGTGTTTGGCGTAGGTATCAATGGCAATTAGAGACATATTTTTGCGTGCACAATCACTCCAGGCCTCAAACCAATTGTACTAATTTATAATGTTTTTTAGATAAATTTCTACAACTTCTATTTTGAGTTCTTTTAATAGTATCAAATGTTTTCTTACCTTCATAGCAGTTTCAATATAAAATTTACTACCATCTTCACTTTCACGCCATTTTTGTTCGGGCACACAAACTACCAGATTTATTAAGAATAATATGTAAACTATACTCTTCATTATGTTTAAAGTAAATGTTGAAATATTAAAAATTCTTCAGGGTTTTTATACGATTTTTCTTTAATTAAAATATTCTTATCATTTGGTTTAATGCGATTAAAGAATTTTAAAATATTAATTAAATTCTTTAAAAATTTAAAGTTTTAATACCAAGGAAATTTGAGCGCTGAGGTAGTATCGTTGTTATACCCTACACCACCATAGTTGTTTCGGTTATTCGGTTTGTAGGTATGTTTTGTAAATATATCCTTCACCACCACCACCCTAAAGTATATTGTTCGTTTCAGAGGCTTTTTCTGAGTCTATTTGTCTATGTCCGGTCGTCCACCCGTCCGTTTGGTTGGGTGTCCTTTTGGCAGAGTAACTGGATTAATTTTGAAGAAATTTTTATTATATGATTTTTTAATGCAAACTTGAATGCCAAATATTATTAAAATCGGTCCAGAATTGACCATAGCTCCTATATAAGGCAAACTTTAGAAAGTCACCCTAAAGTGCTTAAATCCTATATTAATGTTATTGTCAACATAGATAATACAATGCAGATGTACATGCGGAAAAAACATGGTTACGTCATTGTCATTACAACAATATTATGTTCTCATTGTTAATTTTCATTAATTTTAATAATACTGTGTTCATGATAACAATGTTTTGTTTCAGTTTATCATTCATTTACATTCAATCAAAATTTTATTATAATTGACTACAAATATTTTATGATTTTGAATATTTTTATGAGAAACATAATTTTATTAATATTAAAAGTATTATTATTTGTATAACCATATTTTGTTTTCAAACCGTATTAATAAAAATAAAATGTTACAAATAAATATTTACAAGTATGGTTTTGTAAATATTTATTTGTTATTGAATATATTTTGTTTTTAACGTTTCTTAATATGGAGTGATGGTTTTGTTATATATGGAGTGATACAAGCAATATAAGATATTTATTAGTTTATTAAGAATATTATTTTATATTATTTTACATAGCATATGATGGTACAAATAAATAAAATGAATTAACGAACAAATAATTTGTAAATAATGTTTATGAATAATAAACACATAATATGATAAGATTGGATAATAATATGATAAGATTTAATAATAATATGGAAAAATTGAATAATAATATGATAAAATGGAATCATAATATGATAAGATAGGTAATAACATGTTAAGATTGGATAATAATATGATAAGATGGTATAATAAAATAAAAAAAAATCGTACACAATATGATAAAATTGAATCATAAAAATATTTACTTATAATCATATTTATTTTTAATTGTGATCATATTTTCCAATCATAATATGTTGCTCTTAAATTATAATCACTATAACTATATTTTTTCTCTGCGTGTATGTTATATAGAAATATACAATTATCAGTCCACAATTGGCTAAAGGACCACCTCTTCCTGAATTTTGATGCACATACACAAGGATAATATATAGTTGAGCTTGACCGACTATAACTTTCTTATTTGTTTTTTAATGTGTGTTTTTAAAACCAAATATATATGTGTAAATTCATGGTAAATTAAAAATGTTATAAATAGAGTATGTATGCAAAGTAATTTTGTTCAAATATATTTATTTTCTTTATGGACAATATTTACATAAAATGTGTTTACAAAGAATTTCCTGGACGTCAGTCTTACATCATCAATTTAACAAAATGTTTAGGGAAATGGATAAAGAGTTTAGTTTGATTTTAGTTTTCTTAATTGAATTAATATCCTGATCTTAATACAAAATTGGATTACATTTTGAATTTTTATGAAGTTCTATCTATATATATGGTAATGTTAAAATTCAGCATGTATAGCAGTTTGTTGATGATAACATTTTATGATTTCTAATTGTTAGCTTTTATGAACACTGTCAATCTTAATTGTTATAATTTTTTGTGTTTTTTTTCAATTAAGCAATTTTTTCACATTCAACCACAATTTGCGATAAACATTTAAAGTAAGAATTCTAAATATAAAATAGAAATAAAAAATAATATATATTATAACATATTCGATAATGCTGAATCTCTCGAACTTTATGCAACCTTAATAAAAAAAACTTAATAATAAATATATTCTTTCTAAAAATGATTTCTTTTTTATAAAATTATATTTTTATACCCACCATTAAAAAGATAGGGGATATATTGGGTTTGTCATTCCGTATCTAACATGCTGAAAAAAAATCATATAAGACTCCATAAATTATATATATATGGAGTGTTGGTAAGATTTTGAGTCGATTTAGTTATGTCCGTCCGTCTGTTTGTTGAAAGCAGGACAATACTCTGGGGGACCACCCAGGGGGACGAAATTTGGCTCAAACATTTATCTTATAATAGGTTTGTTGTTGTTTGTCAGTATTAGCATCTATCCAAATAGAAAACCACTTAAGGCCATATTTCGGGAGGAGCTACATAAAGTCAAGAAGTTATAAATTTGAATTAAATTCACAGCAATAAATGAATACATCAATGTAAATATACATATATGAAAAATTTGGTTAAGTTATCTTAAAAACTGCCATCTGTACACGCAGAGAAAAAATATAATTGTAGTGACCATAATCTAAGAGCAACATATTACGATTGGAACATATGATCACAACGAAAAATAGAAATGATTACAAGTTATAATTATTAAGATTCCACTTTTTCATATTATGTCCTTTTTTATGGTTTGCTTTTTCGTGTTAGGATTCTGGTTTTACATATAATTGAACAATCTTACTATATCATTAGCCCGTTCTATCAGATTATGACTATATTCTCATATTATGATTCCATTTTATCATATTATTATCTCATGTTATCATATAGTTATCAAATCTTATCGTATTAATATTTCATTTTGTCATATTATTATTCCATCTTATCATATATTAATAAAAATTATTATTTTTATAAATTTTTAGTTGAAAATAATATAGTAAAATGTTCACTAAAATAAAATTTTTATTATAATGAACAAATATTTACATATAATTTGTTCATTAATTATATATTGCTTGAATCACATCGACTATAACCAAACCTTGTCTACTTATATTTAGTAATATATAAAATAAATGAGTATTACATTGAAGTTGGAAAACAAAGTTTGTGAAAAGAATAAGTATTATGTTTATTTGAAACATTTTATTGTCATGGGAATAACATTATTATTATGGCTTAAAAATAGATTATGGTTTAAGAACAAAGAAGAAGAAATGGTTGTAGAAGTAATGCTATTTTTCGTATTAATAAAATTGCGTTTCTCCAAAAAAGTTTACAATCAGAACATAATATTGTTGTTGTAGTGATAATGCTGTAACCATGCTTTTTCTCTGCGTTTATATATAAAGAATTTGCAAGAAACAATTTCATTGAAATTATCTAAAATCACCAAAGTGAAGATTATAAATTAGAGTTTTTAGCAGTTTTTTTTTAGCCTCTGACTATAATTTGCTTACCTCTTACTTTCTCTCTCGCTCTCTTAAGAAAAACAACTTTTAAAAGGTATTTGTTTTAAACTTTTTAATTTTTATTGATCAGTTTAAGGATACAACTAATAATAATCATATAATTTTTTTTGTAATTTTTAATTTTTTTCTTTGTTGTTTTTTTTATTTTTTACTTGTTAATATCTTAAAACATATAAATTTATAAGAAAATGTAGACATTTTTTTGTTTTTATTTTTATTTTTTAAATTTAGTTTTATTTACTTGGGAAATCTTTAAATAAATCAATATTTTATGATGATTTTCGATCATGTCTTATATAATTTTTTCAATTATTTTGAATTTTTTTCTTTTTTGGTTTGTAAATGTATAAGTTGAGTAATTAATAAATTACCATGTATGTATGTATGTATGTATGTAGTATGTAAATGTAATAAATGCTGATGTAACTATAGGAAAAAAAAAAACAAAAAACAGTCTGGAAAATAACGAAATTTTATGAAAAATTTATAAAATATTTTTAAATTTAAAAATTTGTTGGTTTCAAAGTTTGTAAATATTTTCCAAAATGTGACTTTTAAGTTTATGACATTTTATTATACGAATGAGTGATGGAATTGAGTGTTTTATGTTGATGTTAAGAGTTTAATTCTGTTTCCCTGTTTTAGGAAATTTAATTTGTTAAGTTTATTTATTTATTTTTTGTTTTTCTTTCGATTCTTTTAATTATTTTGTTGTTGTTGTTTGGTTTTTAGCAACTTTTAATGTATATAATATTTAATTATTTTGTTTTTATTATTTAAGTAATTAAGTATTTATGTATGTTTCATGTTTTCTGTTGTTGTTGTTCTTATTTAATTGTTTTATTAGTAGTAGTATTGTTTTGTTTTTTTACTTTTTATTTTGGGCTAAAAAAAAAATAAAATAAAAAAAGAATAAAAAGTTATTTAGGGATTTTAGTATTTATGCTTTACTTAAGGGTTATTTAAGGTTTAAGAGGGGATTTTAGGGTAAAGTTGGGTAATTTTAAAGGGAAATAGTTTTCCTTTAATATTAAGGTTGAGTAGAAATATGTTTTAATTTATAATTTATTTTTTAGGTTAAATATAAATAATTTTATAAACTATTTTTTTTATGGAATAGGGGTTTATTTTCATTCTTTTTTTTTTTTTGTTAATTTTGTTTTGAGTAATATTTATTACATCAACTATTTATTTGGTTTCTTTTGTTTGTTTTAAAATTTTATAAGTTTTCTTTCATTTTTGTTTTTTTGTGATTTTGTTTTTGTATAAGTTGTATTTCATTTTGTTTTTCTTAATTTTACTTAATAAACGTTTTTTTTGTTTTTGCTTCTTCTTTTGTTAATCGATAATATTTAACTTACTATTTTAAGGTTGGTTTATTATTCATGTTGATCTTTTGTTTTTATTTTTTTAAAATTTAATTTTTTTTTTAAACAGAAATATGTCGCTGGGTGTCTTGTAGTTAAGACTTAATAAGAAATTTAGGCACGTCCTTTGCGGGCACCTGCAAGGAGAAAAAAAAGAAATGGAGAAACTAAAATGGAGAATTTATATAAGTAAATATATATATACTACTATTGAAATAAATCACTTATGATGTTAGCTCTTAACTAGAACTGAAATAGGACTAAAACAGATCTGAAAAAGAACTGAACTAGAGCTGAAATAGAACTGAACTAGAACTGAACTAGAACTGAACTAGAATTGAACTAGAATTGAACTAGAACTGCACTAGAACTTAATTATGACTGAACTAGATTTTAACTAGAACAGAACTAAATTTATCTAGAACTGAAAAAGAATTTAACTGAAACTGAACTAGAACTGAACTAGAAATGAGCTAGACTTGAACTCTAAGTGAATTAGGACTGAACTAGAACTTAACTAGAACTGAACTAGAACTAAATTAGAATAGAACTAGAATTGAACTAGAGCTGAACTAGAACTGAACTAGAATTTAACTAAAAGTGAACTGGAATTAAACTAGAATTAAACTGGAACCGAAATAGAACTAAATTAGAACAAAACTAGAACTGAATTAGAACTGAACTAGAACTGAACTAGAACTGAACTAGAACTGCACTATAACTGAATTATGACTGAACTAGATTTTAACTAGAACAGAACTAGAATTTATCTAGAACTGAAAAAGAATTTAACTGAAACTGAACTAGAAATGAACTTGACTTGAACTAGAACTGAATTAGGACTGAACTAGAATTTAACTAGAACTGAACTAGAACTAAATTAGAATAGAACTAGAACTGAACTAGAGCTGAACTAGAACTGAACTAGAATTTAACTAGTGAAGTAGAACTAAACTAGAACCGAAGTAGAACTAAATTAGAACAAAACTAGAACTGAATTGGAACTGATGTAGAACTGAACTAGAACTGAATTAGAACTGATCTAGAACTGAACTAGAACTGAATCAGAAATGAACTAGAATTAAACTTACTTAGTACTTATTACACTGGTCAACAAAACAAAAAAAAAATTTTTGCTTCGTGTGATTGTTTTTGTTTCTATTTCAAACTGACGCGTATTTTTTAAATACGGCAACAATTCTTCCCTAACAGCTTTTGTTTTTGAGTTATAGCTAACTACCCTCATTTACTATTTTTACTTAGATTTTCACGAAGATGTTGTGTGCTTGATTCAGATTGTTTTTGCTATATTTTTGGTGAAAACTATCGAAAATCTATATCGGACTATGTGAAAACTGCGTATCATCAATACTTTGAAATAAAATTGTGTAATCAAGACAAGCCATGGGTTTGTCATATTGTATGCCAGAAATATGTGGTATGCCTATGGTTATGGCCCAGTGGAAAAATAAATATAATAACTTTCTTTCAGATCAAGAAGGGGGGGGGGGCGGGGTACACAAAGTTCCCTTGTTTCATGTGTTTCTTGCACAGTCGTGACAAGCAACAACATTGGTCTCGAAAAGTTTGACCAGAACTAAAATTTGGTACAAAAAATGTTATAAACGTGCCTTTAGTTAGCCAAGACCACATCATGCTACCACCATTTCATATTAAACCGGGCTTAATGAAACAGTTTGTGAAGGCGCTTGATAAAAGTGGCGAATGTTTCAATTTTCTTTAACGCAAATTTCTGGGATTAAGTACATTTAGATGAAAGTATTTTTGATGGGCTACAGATTAGGCAACACGTGAAGGACACTAAATTTGTCAAACCAATGACTTAAGTCGAATCCAAAGCTTGAAATTGATTTGTTTTGGTTATCAGAAATTTCCCAGGCAAAAAGAAATTTGATGACCATGTCGAACTTGTTGAGTGCATGCTAACGAATTTGCAAGAACTAGAGTGCAACATAAGCATAAAAATCCACTTCCCGGATTCGAATTAGCCCGATTTCCACAAAATCAGGGTGATTTTAGTGAGGAGTTGGATGAAAGATTTCATCAGGATCTTCGGACAATGGAAGAGCGTTGTGATGGCAAACTACTGCTGTAGTTTGCAACAAGATTTAACTAAATTCGTTCATTCAAGGAAATATTATAAAACATCATTTGATAGTGTTTGATAGAAATTTTGTCAACATAATAAGAGAGTATATTTTTAAAAAGTAAAGCTATTAGCAATCCTACAGTATTTTTTTTTTCATAGTCAGGGCCTAGAAATACCCAATAACAGAAGAAAATATAGGAAAAAAGAATTCTGTAGACCAGTGTTATTGTTTTACTTACGTACATGTCGGATTATACGTATAAGTATTTATAATCTCTATTTATATATTTTTGGCTGCACTAATATTTGTCTTCTTTTTTATGTATTTTATCTTTTTTAACTTTTAGTCGCCGTCGAAGTTTATTTTTGGGGCACTTTTTGGCAAATTCTTAGTAATTTTTTCTTTTAATAAACTTAGTTTTCTTAACAATTGCATTGCAAGCGATTTTTTTTCTCTTGAACAATATTGCTTTTCTGGAAAAATAAAAAAATTAAAAAAAAAAACTTTTCATCTCATGTACTAATAGGTTTTTTTTTTTTTTTTTGTTCTCAATAGTCCTTTGTATAAAATATACTTCATCAGTTGACAGCATGAACAAAATGTGCAATGTTGTGTATTTTTATTTGTATTTTTTTATTTTATTTTATGTTATTTTATTATTATTTTTTTTTATAAAACTTTTTTCTCTAAAAGAAAAATTTACAGAAAAAAAGTATAAATAAGCAGCTGTTTTGGCCCCACCTTGACAACAAACTAATTAAAGTTGTCCTTTGTATATTGGATGTCTCCACAATAAGTAAAATCTAAAAACTTTATTCTTTTTTCATCAAACTCATAACAATACATTTTAAATTAAATAGTTTTCTTTGAAATTGGTCAAGAAAAATAAAGAAACACACACATTTAGATATTCATTTTAATATTGCAGAGAAAATCAAGAAACTTTGAGTGCAGATTAGTTTGAAAGAAAAACTTAGCTTATATTTTCTCTTCAGTAACTGACAACAATATACTTACTTATGTATATTAGAGTAAAATTTGTAGTTTTTATACCGCATACTTAAAAACATTTAAAGCGATCAAAATTTTTCAATTAATTTATGTGAACTAATATTTAAATTTTGTAATTTTTCTTCTTTTTTTGAATTCTATTGCGTAGTATTTTCAGTAATTGGAAGTACACTTTCAATTTTGGTAGATATAATAGGAATATAAAAAGAAACATTTTCCATTTTATAAAAAGTATTTTAATTTTTATTGCCTTTGGCCTTTAAAACAATTTTGTTTAAATTAATTAAAATTGTCTAATCTTCAATAATGTTTCCTAGCAATTTGCACAATTATTTAGATTAATTTTTGTTGCATGTACATTCCAAATCACTAACTATAATTCTAAGCAACCATAAGGAAAGTATAAAACAATTATCAACTGTGTTATATTTAATAGACAATTTAAATTAATATTTTCCTTAAGCAACTCACTGACAACCCAGCTAAACTAAAGAAAGGAAAAGTATAAAATTCCCCCAGATTTCTGTGAATTATTTTTTTGCTTTTAACACACAAATAAACGATTGTCCTTAAGCCAGTGTAGATTTACTGGTGGCACCATCCTCATCATCATTGTCATCATCACCATTTTTGCCTTTACGTAATTTGCTAGTTCTTTAACTTTATTTTTTGTTGTTGAACAAATTTCATTTAATTACCTCTGTCCCACTCATTTACTTACCTTTATCTTTATTTTTACGTTGCTCCTTGGCAGTCTTATCCTTGGATTTGCCTGGTTTGCAGTTTTTCTTAATAACACGTGTTGCTTCACACGATGGATCGCTGGTTGCCTTCAATTTATCAGCCCGCGTCATTTGACCAGTAGCACATTCAGACCAGGAGCCTTTTTCATAACGACATGCTGGAAAATTACACAACGAAAACGGAAAAATGGCATTAATATTTAAGTCGAATTAATATTGTCTTTACTAGTAATGAAGTAAATTAAGTGAGCTTGTATTTTTTTTATAAGGATGTTTAATTAAAATATTTATTTTAAGTCAGTAAACGAAAAGTAAAGTGTTTCCATGGAAGGCTTAAGATTTAATTGAAATTCTGATATATTTATTAGTAAAATGAAAATAAACTGAAACAAACTGAATTTCTCGCTCAGTTCTAGTTCAGTCCTAGTTCACTTCTAATTCAGTTCTGGTTAAGTTCCAATTCAGTTCTAGTTCTGTTCTAATTCAGTTCTAATTTATTTCTACTTCAGTTCTAGCTTAGCTCTATTTTAGTTCTAGTTTAGTCCTGGTTCACTTCTAATTCAGTTCTAGTTCAGTTCCAGTTCAGTTCTAGTTCTGTTCTAATTTAGTTCTAGTTCAGTTCTAGTTAAACTCTAGTTCAGTTCTAGTTAAATTCTAGTTCAGTCCTAGTTCAGTTCTAATTCACTTCTACTTCAATTCTAATTTAGTTCTAGTTCACTTTTAGTTAAATTCTAGTTCAGTTCTAGTTCATTTATAGTTCAGTTCTAGCTCAGCTCTAGTTTAGTTCTAGTTCAGTCCTGGTTCACTTCTAATTCAGTTCTAGTTCAGTTCCAGTTCAATGCTAGTTATGCTCTAATTTAGTTCTAGTTCAGTTCTAGTAAAATTCTATTTCAGTTCTAGTTCAGTCCCAGTTCACTTCTAATTCAGTTCCAGTTTAGTTCTAGTTCTGTTCTAGTTTAGTTCTAGCTCAGTTCTAGTTAAATTCTACTTCAATCCTAATTCAGTCCTAATTCAGTTCTGGTTCAAATCTAGTTCAGTTCTAGTTCACTTCTAGTTCAGTTCTAGTTCACATTTTGTTCAGTTCTAGTTTACTTCTAATACAGTTCTAGTTCAAATCCATTTCAGTTCTAGTTCTGTTCTAATTTAGTTCTAGTTCAGTTCTAGTTAAATTCTAGTTCAGTCCTAATTCATTTCTAGTTCAAGTCTAGTTCAGTTGTAGTTCAGTTCCAGTTCAGTTCTAGTTCTGTTCTAATTTAGCTCTAGTTCAGTTCTGGTTAAACTTTAGTTCAGTTCTAGTTCATTTTGTAGTTCAGTTGTTGTTCAGTTCCAGTTTTAGTTTAGCAGGTGTTCAGTTTTAGTTAAGTTTCAGTTCAAATCTAATTCACTTCCAGTTCAATTAATCAACAGTGAGCTTGAAAGTATTTCGAAAATTGACTTCGTTAATCGAAACCCTACATACCTATTTAAATATTAATAAACCAATATTTCAATATCATATTGAAGAGTTTGTCTTCTACCATGTAAACATCCAAAGTGTAAAAACAATAACTGAAAAAATTTAATATTATCATGTAAAGAAGCCGAAAAAATTTAAATATTATTCCGCCATAACAGCAACATCTTAAAATGTTGTAATATGGAAATTTATCCATTTATTTATTTTTTTTTTTTTTCGAATAAAATTTGTTCAAATAAATTCGTTTAAGTCAATTTGCATTTAACAACATTTTAAAAACTTATTTATCAACATTTCAATACGACTGACTGCAAACATTAAAAAGGATAAAGTTATCCTTTTTTGTCTTACGTTAAACAAACCAACCAGACGGCTGTCATACATATAGACAGATGGGCCAATAACATGCATATTCTTTTACTAAATGCCATAACAGACACATGAGAATAAATTTTATCAGTTGTTTTTTTTTTATTCCTCCCTTTTTTGCTCTTCTTTATCAACTGAATATTTTTCTTCTTTCATGTCATGTCATATTCAGTAACATTTCACACTAAAGGCAAAAATAAAAAAAGAAGAAACATTATACAGACAACTATCATTTTTTTAAGTTATACTAAATGTTTTTGGTATAAATTGTTATGTTAATATATTCAAACGCGATAAGCCATAACCAGCTCTAGGACAGTTTTCAAACAAATCGCATTAATAAGAAAAAAAGAAAACTTTTACATTTCTTTATTCTATAACTGTAGCACATAAAAAAGCTATTATTCGTTTTGAATTTTTTTTTTTTTTTTTTGAAGTTTACTGTTTTTGTAATCTAAGCGATCAATGTTTTTGCTTAAAGTCAGGCAGGGCGGCTTTTAAGTTTAAAAATACTCTTCTTTTTATTACTTTGTTTTGTTGTTGTTTTTTTTTATTAAAATGCGAAATATTGTTTTCCAGCATACGTATTCAAGTTTTGGATTGATGCTATTGGGTTTGTGATACATACAAACATACATACATATTTTTTCAATTAGAATAATGTTTGTGCTTGACTTTTTTATTTGATTTTTTTTTTACTTTTTGTGAAGTAGCTATGTCCCATAGATTTTAAATTGTTATTGGAGTAAGAAAAATATGGTCAATTTTGAATTTTGTTAAAAATATAAAATTTCATTTATGTTGAAATTTTAAGAGAGATACTGAGTTAATATTTCCAGTGAATGTGAAATTTCATAAAATTTTTAATATATATATACATACATACATACATATATATATATATATATATATATATATATATATATATTATAGGCTTTGTGCAGTTTCTTCTGTAATGAAATTAATTTCAGAACAAAAATCGAGAAGAAATCTCGTCGGCTGGAATGAACCAAAGTAATATTTGATAAAAACCAGACCTCTTTTGAATGAACGAGCTACTAAAGGAATGGCATCACTATTTAATGGTTCTTCGATCTGTACAGGATTTCCTAAAGGTGATTCATGTTGAATTGAAAAGTATATAATACTCTGATGAGCAGACTGTCAAACTGGACAACGACTTTTAGAGAAACACTTCGAGACTAAATGACCCTCTCGAAGACAGTTTATGCAGTGCCCATAATAATAAAAGAATAATAACAAGTTAAAAACTACACGATTTATGTAAATTAAATTTATGACATTTTCGTTGTTTGATGGTATAGTTTACAGTTTCCTAATAAAATTTTATAAATTTTCATAATACTAAGAATCGCATTTTTTTAAAATGTGGCGAAAAATGCGGGTCGAATTTAAATTATTTCTCCATATATTATACAAAAATATTTTTTATTGGAGTTTATTACTAAAGAGTGATCCATTTTTAACCGAAGTATTTTTTTTTGCTCCATAAAATTTTTGTCTTTTCAAAGTTTTTTTCATGCGCCTCTACATTTACGGTAAACATTAAAAACGCCACCTAAGTATATTAATTGTGCTAAATTTCGTTCCGTCCATGCGATGTTCCTTAGAAAAATCTGTATTGACAAAAAAATATCGCGTTTCCAACTATTTACAACAATTGTTTTAAATTTATGGTCCTGATTAATTATATTTATCACCGTTCTTATATCTATATATCCAAGATTTGTACAAATTGAAATTGACCCACAGACCTTATAAACTGAACGGCATTTTTATCTCTGATCTGGGAGGAGATATTACTGGCTATAGCATTTTTAAATTATGGATAGATTTAAAACTGAATGCATTAGCTAATATATTTTTGGATTCAGAACAAGTAGAAGCTTTTTGCAAGAAGGATATTTTGTGTTACTCTAGGAAATTTATCGTCAGCAGCTCACTTAAAACAATTTGCGATGCTTTTCTTTGTGTTGGTTATAATATTTAAGGAATAATATAGAATGAGAAATCTTCATGAGAGATCTTCATCATTCATCTTAGCTAAAAGGTGGGTCAATTTGGCCGTCGCCGATTTTTACGTGCTATATGTATATCTTTAAGTAAATTTATTTAGTCAATTTTAGGAATTCAAAAAATATTGTTTTCTAAATTATGCAACTTTTATTCGTTGGCTCAAAAACGACACATAGAAAACACAAAACAAAACTTATGTCTTCTTTAAAGCGATTTATGAAATATGTTATTATTGAAAAGTTAATAAAAAACTTTTCTTAAAAAAAAAGAAAAAAAAAATCATCTTTTTTCGAACATCTTTCAAAATTTCTGTCTGAATTACTTAGAAACGCTTATAGATATCGAAATGATTTTGATTTTATATTTTTTATTTTATATAATATATTTGACTTTATTTTAAATTTTTTATGCTTGAATATTTCATTAAGATTGAATAATTTCACACCCATTCAATATCAATAGTGTAGTAGTATCAGACTTGTATGTGTTAATTTTGAAAACAGCGCGTTCAAATCTGCAACGGAATGTTATTAAATTGAAACTAAATTTGTATCGAGATGAACATGGCAGTGATTGAACTCGGTATAGACTTGAAAACGAATTCACATCGCCTGCTTTTTTAACCTATCCTTATTTCAAATAAATTAAAACCAATTTTTTTTTATTTGTTGTCATATTTATTATAAAAAGTATATAAATATTATTAGATAAAATATGATTATAATTTTACCTCTTTTTTTCCAATAAAAAAGTTTCATTCCGAAATCGGTTCGCAGGCCTAACAGTGGCACAGCCTCCCTTAAATCGTTCATACTTAAATAGGCCAAACTGTTAAACGTCATTAAAGGCCATGATTCAATTCTTTATAATCATCCTATTCTGTCGGTGAAAAATCTAACAAAATTCTATCCCACTCAAAAAAAAAAAAAAAAAAAAAAAAATGCAAGATAATGTGTTGTCGGTGCCACACTCTCACACAAATAAAGCAACTCTGTTCGCATAGGAAAAGCTATTTTATGAAATTTTTCAAAAAATCAAAGCAAGTAGGACAGACTTTTCAAAAAATTTGTCACATACATTTTTTTTTGACCGATCTAACAACTAAATAGGATTTTGAATCATGGCTTTAAAGAATACAAGAAATAGTTACACTTTATGGGAATGTTAGATATAATTTTTAAACTCACCTTTCAAGTGAGCAAAAATAGATGGATTCTGCTACTTCCTTGTCTGTTCAAGAATTTGCGCAATCGGAATTTTCAATATATTTGACTTCTTCACTACGTTTTCCCGAGAAAATATTTTCGATGAAGTATTCCGTTTCATCACAATCGTTATTTTTATAGATTTTTTTCAAAAATAATTAATTTTTCAACACTGTAAGAAAACCAAGCCTAGCAAAATTTCTAGCGTAGTAGGCTGGCAATCAGTGTTGCCAGTTTAGCATTTTGAAGGCTAAATTTTGTTTCGTTTTTGCTTCTAGCTTTTTTAGCCTTCTCTGATTAATAAAATTGCCTTAGAAAGGTTAAAATTTTAGTACCTCAACAAAGACGAATATAATTTCATATTTGCTTTTACTATTTTATTTCTACAGAATCAAAAAAAAAAAAAATGTAGATTATTTATATTTAACTAAAATTTTCACCATAAATCTAATTTTATTGTAATTATTATAGGTAATTATTTTTTAATAAACTTCATTAACCATAGAAAATATTTATGAGTTTAATTAAAAAACTCTTATAAAAGAGAAAAATCAGTCAAAAATTTGGAAATGATAAATCAAAATGGAATTCAAAAATAACAAAAATCAGGTAAAAGCATTGGGCAATTTTTTATATGAAATAGGTATAACCCGAATTTGTATGGAAATTTTGTAGGCTATATCATTTTTCTGGCAGTCGTTCTATATTTTATTTATAAATTTATTACAATATCTTGAAAAAAAAAAAAATATCAAAAACTAATATTATAATATAAGAAAGTTTTTAATAAAAAATAGTAGCCTTTTCTGACCTTTTTTAAAGTCCAATTTAGAAACTTTTTTAAACTAATGGCAACACTGCTCGCAATATACTATAAATGACGGCGGCCACTTTTTCAGTTACAGCTAGTGTGCGATTCGAAAATTATAATGGAAATAAACATGCAGTTTCAAAACGAATAGTTCTAATTCAGCGAAATTTTACATGATGATAATGGGGTTATAGACGAGTTTAAGTTTTGAATTTGGTCAATATAGGCCAAATAGGACCGGGTCTACAATATTCCAAACTTGCACACTTCGACTTTGAAAATAAACTATTCAGATTTTTTCTATATCTGAACGAATTTTAAAGATTAATATACTAGTAAAATCGTCCAGCCGTATATATAGGTTTTGTCTTTCAGTTTAGGAGATATTGAGCTTAAAATTTTAAAAATTCGTTTAGTTGTAGGGGGTTCAAATTTCTATAGATTTTAAAAGAATTTTTTTTATTTAGTTAACAGCAAATTACAAAATTGTGTGAAAAAGAAATGGCAAAGAATCTTTATGAAATTACAAGCATTTAAATTTTGAATTTAATAAACAAAAATTTGTAGAAACTTGCAAATCCTAATAAACGTTAAAAATAAATTAACTTTTTACTTCTTTTTTTACAACTAAAATCAGGAAGCTAAACTTTATATTACTAATAATTGAAAGCATATTATTCTTGCATCAAAAGCTGTGGGAAAGACATTTCATACATTTTTAGGCGGGACAAATATCTTTAAGTGTGTTCATAAGCGGCATTCGACATATGAAAATTTAAAATTTCGAAAACATTATATGGTGATTTCATACACATACACTGCCTGCCACTTGAATAAGGAATGACATTTTTTTAACTTTAATTAAGTATATCTCCTAAACTAAAGTTCAGACAAAAAATATTTTTTGCGCAAATAATTTTCAAAGTGTTGGCTTTAGTTTCCTGAAGAAATAAAAAATATACATATTTTGTTATACTAAAACTATGCATTTATTTAAAGACATGTATTTCTGTGGTACTATTTCGTGCATCACTTGAATAAGGAATTATTTTAATATTAATCAGGAAGGCTATGATTTGAATTTCTTTCAAGATAAACGGCTAGAGAATTTTTAATTTGATAGATTATAAATACTTTTTATTCAAAATGGGATGCGGTAAGGCTTTTAATAATTCTGAAAAAAAAAAAAATTCTGATTTTGAAATCTCAGGGTCAGAATCCGGTCGAAATAGCCAAAAAACATTAATAAAGGAAAGACAGTTGTGTACAGTTATTTAAATAACGTGGAAGGATATGGAAAAAACATGAAAGGGCGGAAGAAAATGGCAACAACTCCAAAAGAAAGACGAAAAATTCTTAGAATTGCATCAAATTCTGCCATGTCGGTATCAAAGATAGGTGAAAAAGTGGAGTCAGTGCCAGTCTAAGAACGGTGCACCGTATTTGAAAGTCGTGCCCATAGTCCGACGAAAAATGCAAAAAAAAACACCACTTAATGAAAAACGCAAATCACAACGTCTACAGTTTGCCAAAAATACAATGACATGGTCACAAATGCTTTAAAGTTGTATTTTCCGATGAAAAAAAGTTTAATATTGATGGTCCTGACGGATATAACTATTACTACCATGACCTAAATAAGGGGGAATTAGTTTTGAGCCGCAGACACAGCTGAGAGGGCGGAATAATGGTATAGGGTGCCGTTTCGTATTATGGTACCATAGGATTGGTTTTTTTATCCAACAAGATAACTGCAACGACTCACAAAAACATTCTGGAGGAAGCATTTCCAAATGATTTCTTTGGACCCATACCTTGGACGTACCAACACGACAACGCTCCGATTCATACCGCCAGAGCTGTAACACAATGGATTAATCAACAAGGTGTTCAACTTTTGGATTGGCCCCCATATTCACCAGACCTGAATCCAATTGAAAATGTCTGGGGTTGAATTGCAAGAAAAGTTTATAAAGGAGGAAAACAATTTGAGACGATAGAATCCTTAATGGATGCAGTAACGGAAGCATGGAATTCAATTTCGCTAAATTACTTAGAGTCATTATACAAGTCGATGCCAAATCGCGTTTTTGAGTTTATTTCTAAAAATGGTGGCAGTACTCATTACTAATTGAATTCTAGAAGATAATAACTTTCATTTTTATAACCTAAAATTTAAAAAAAAAATAAAGTTTGCTTAGTTTTAAAATATTCCTTATTCAAGTGACATACGAAAAAGTACCACAGAAATACATGCCTTTGAAGAAATGCATAATTTTAGTATAACAAAATATGTATATTTTTTATTTCTTCAGGAAACTTAACTTTGAGATTTGTTTGCGCAAAAAATTATTTTTTTCTTAACTTTAGTTTAGGAGTTATACTTAATTAAAGTTAAAAAAATATGATTCCTTATTCAAGTGGCAGGTAGTGTACGTTAACTAGTCAAAATCGAAAGTTTTCGAAAAATAGATACCGTGTAAGGTGGCAATGTAAACATACCAGTTGCCGATTTTGCAAGATCATTTTGCAAGATCATTTTTTCCTCAGTGCATTTTTATTTCAAAATCAGCTCATATGACCTAATTGTTATTTTTTACAAAAGAATTTAAAATAATTTTTTTTATTAATTCGAAAAGGTTCCGAAATCCATAATTAATTTTTGTATACACTCGAAAACTAGATGTTTAAAATTTTATGGTCATCGACCATAAATTTAATGTTTTAATAAGGCCAAGTGTAACAGAAAGTACCAAAAAATATTATACATAAATAAAATAAAAAAAAATCTTAAGTAAATAAAGCAATTTTTTTTTAGCTAAAATAGCGATTTTTTTTTGAATTAATCATAAAAGGTAACTCAATTTTTTTCTTCAGCAATATTTAGAAAATGATTGCGAATACTACAGCATTTCTTATAAAATATTCGAATTTTTATTAGAAAAGTTATGGACAAAGAATGCAAAAGAGGCCCGACCAAAAATAAAGAAATAAATTTAATTAAAGTCAAATATCTTTTAAAACAATAAGAAATATTTTCACGCAGGATATGGTTAGTTTTGGCCCACTGTAGCACTGTCTGTATATTAACGGTTTAGAGAACAAAATTCTAAATGTCTGGCCCTCCTCTATTGATGTTTCAATCACTCATTCAATAAAATCTGTTGAGTAGTTTAGAGGATACAGATTTATTACCATTTTTTTGCGATCATTCTCGCTGAGCAACATTAAAGTGTGAGATTACAGGGACCTAAAGTATTTATATTCTTTATATTGCATAGTATATGCCAGAAAATTACAGAGTGTCGTTCGAAAAATTTTCAAAAATGCATTTATAAAATTGAAATCGATTAATGGTTTAGTAGATTTTGTGTATAAAAAATCTTTATGTAAATTGAATATTCTAACACTTCTAATGAAAATTCTTTATTTAAAGATTTTTATGTTTTCAAATTTAAATCACGTTCTAAAATACATATTTATTAATATGGTTTTTAACTGAATGCAATTTGTATTTAGTATAAAGTTTAATAAATATTTTAAAACGAGATATTTAAAAAATGAAGTTTTGTGTATTAAAATTTAGAGAAACCCTCTGATTTTAAATAATTTTCTATTTTCGATCAAATAAGCGATGTTTTGTAGGTCCTAACCCAATTTAATGTCACCAACTCTCACGTACTGATTATATTTGTTTTATTTATTGCAGCATACGAATTTTCGACCTGATTTTTTTCTTTGTTTCTTTAAAAAAAATCAAGTTATTTTCACAAAATATAAATTCTTTTAATTTTATTCTTAAAACGTTTTAATTTTTATTTTATTTTTCAAATGTATATTTGAAAATGGTAGTCACGTTTGCAGTGCAATTTAACACGTCAGCAGAAAACAAAAAATAGTAAAAAAAAAAACAAAACTAACAGCATTAAAATACAGCCTGCGTAAACTAGATTTAAAAAAAATAAATGCATACAAAGGAAAACCTGCATTTTCTCTCACTTGTTTAGCATAATATTAAATACACAATTTTTTGAACATTAAATTTTAATGCATCACATTAATGCAACAATATATAATAATAATTCTCTATTCTAACATGCCAGTATCACAAAGAAAAGGGGAAAAAATATGAAAAGAATATAAAACTAAATGATAAAATGCAGCATTAAAATTGTTATGCCGGAAATGGCCTATAACATTTTTACTTTAATGCAATTTTTGCATAATTATGGCTTTTGTCTAAGAGCTGTCAAGAAATGCAGAAAATAAAATAATAAACTGCATAGAAAAGGTTATTAAAAATATAGTGAAAATAGTTATAAAACAAATAATTTTAAAGATTTGTGACTAAATTGTTTCCGTTGCGAAAATAGTGAAACGGAAATGCCAAAAAATGTGTAAGAGAGAAATAAAAGAGTGCAAAATGTGGCAGTAATTTTAAGCCAACTGTTTTCAAAATATTATTTTAAAAATATGCGAATAAAAAAAAATTTGTTGAAGTCTTTGTGTGTATTATTTAAACTTTAATTTTTTTTTAAGTATATTTTTTTATATTGTAAATTACAATATTAATTAGTCTGGTATATAAGAGTCTACTATTTTTAATAAATTTTTAAAAAGTAACCTAATATATTTTTGAAAAAAAAAAAAAATAAAAAAATATGCAAAACTACTCATATTTAAAAAAATAAACTTTTATATGAAAAATTTTAACAGATTTTAAAAAAAGTGAAATTTGTGCATATATGCGTCCCAAAAATTTGAGATTTTTATTTTAGTGTAAAGATTCCCTAATTTATAAATATGCTAAAAAATAAAAAAAAATCCTAAATATCACATTCAACGAAAAATACATTAAAAAATGTAATTGCATTAAAATGCATTAACAAAAAATCTTTTTTATTTTTGAAATGTTTGTACTAGCGCTGACAAAAGCAGAATTCAAACGCCGTTTAAATCATTTAAATTTGCAAAGCGTTTCAAAGATATTTCCATTTAAAATTATATTCTTTTGAAAAAGCGCTAACATAAGCAAAACTCAAACGCCGTTTAAATCATTTAAATCCTCAATGCCTTTCCAGAGATATTTCCATTTAAAATTATATAAATTATATAAAGAGAAAAAGCGAAGTAACATCACGAGTTTTCACAATTTTGCAAAACTGAAAACTGAAAACGATATAGATATCCCTAGACTATTAGCGTGCAACATTTTTTGAAAATCGAAAGATTCTCGGTAAATTTTTGGGCGTTCTTTTCGGTGGTTGCAATCAAAAATTTGTTATAATCATTTTTTAAATTATATATCTCAAACGAAAATTTGGTTTACTATTTTGAAATTTAAAAATAAAATATAAATTAAAAATAAAAATATACCAATATTTATTTATATTCGGCTATGCCGAATCTTTTATACCCTTCACCACTTTACCAACAAATACCCAGCAAAAACTTTGCTTTCCTGGTAAGCTAGCAGGTAATACAGAGTAGGCAAATAATAATGACGCCTCATTACCAAGAAACTATTTTAATAAGTAGTTGTTATTACCGAAAACCAAAAAGTTTTTGCTGGGTACTCATAAATATTTTCATATTTATACTTAAAAAAAAAATAATAATACATACATACATTTGTTTCACAAGCAATGCTTTCTTAAAAAAACAACTTATAAGCATACATATTTCCCGTCTCGGGATTCCCTGGAAATCTACAATTTTTCATATCCCGCTTTCCTGGGAATTTCTTTCAGAATTCCTGGAAATTTTAAAAGCACTTAGAAGGAAGGAAACTGGTATCAGTAATTTTTTTTTTAAAGAAAATTAAGCTAAAAATCCAGCAGAGAAAAAATATAGTTGTAGTGACCATAATCTAAGAGCAATATATTGTGATTGGACATATGAGAACAGCGAAAAATAGAAATGATTATAAGTAATAATTATTATGATTCCGCTTTGTCTTATTATGTCCGATTGTAGGGTTTGTTTTTTTTATGTTATGAATCCAATTTTACATATAATTGAATAATATTACTACATCATTCTATCAGATTATGATTTGATGTTATTATATTATTATTCTGTCTTATTATATTATTATACCACATCATCATATTAGTATCCCATGGTATCATGTAGTTATCAAATCCTATCATATATTAAAATAAAAATGTTTTAACTGAAAATTATTCTTTTAATTTAATCTTTTTATTGAAAATAATATAGAGTAAAAAAGCCAAAAAAGAAAAAAAAAAATAAAGACATATTTTTTAACTGAACCCTTTAATGGTAGTTAATCATGAATCACCAAACCTCATCTATTTGTATTTATTATTATACAAACTAATTGATGATTACAATGAAGTTGAAAAATAAGCCCTTTTCACAAACATTAAGTTTGTGAAAAGGGTAAGTATTATATTTATTTGAAACATTTTATTGTTATGGGAATAATAATATTAATATGGTTTAAAAACATAATATGGTTTAAGAACGAGGAAAAGACTGCAAATATTTAATGGTTGTAGAATTAATAATATTTTTCATATTAAAAATTTTTGTTTCTGGTAAAAATATTTAAAAACATATAATTTTTGCAGTCAACCATATTAAAATTTTTATTGAATGTAAACATTAAATGACAAAGTTCAAAGAAAAACATTGTTATCATGAACACAGAGCTGTTATTAAAATTCAAATAAATTAACAGTTATAACATAATATTATTATAGTGATATAATGTTGCAACCATCTTTTTCTCTGCGTGTATATCTTAATAACAATGATATCTTAATAAAGTGTCAGGACTAAAAACCAGCATGTAATAAAGAATAAATAATTGAAAGTATCTTGTAGATATTTTGAATATTCAATACGTTATAAATTCCTCTGTAAAATTATAGGCATGTCGAATTTGTCTCGTAGAAATTTTACAAAATATTAAGAAAGTTAAGAAAAAAGTAAGTAAGTGAGTTCGACAAATTATGAAAAAGAAAATATTCTGTGTTATGTATAAAATCTCGCCTAAACATCGTCATTTACTTTGCGTAAAAATAGGATTTTACGAAGTCTTTAAAATAGGCAGTTGTTTGGTCAATAATTTCATTCTTGGATCTGAATCTCTTTCCACCGAGCCATTTCTTTAGGTATGGCAATGGTAGGTAGTCACTAGGGGCTAAATCCAGAGAATATGGCGGATGAGGTACCAATTCGTAGCCCAATTCATAGAGTTTTGCCATTGAGACTGCACACGTGTGCACACGTGCATTATCTTGATAAAAAAAATAACTTTTTTCTTGGCCATATGGGGTCGTTTTCTTTTTAAATTCTCTTTAAATCGGTCTAATAAGTTGGCACAATATTCGCCGTTTATTGTTCTTCCCTTTTGAAAGTAATCGATGCGGATTATTCCGCGTGCATCCCAAAAAACTATTGCCATCACCTTATTGGCCGACAAACTTACCTTGGCGTTTTTCGGATCAGGTTCACCCGGAGAAACTCATTGTTTAGACTGCTGGTTGGTCTCCAGAGTACAGTTATGGATCCATGTTTCATCCACATTTACAAAACGCCGCAAAAACTTATTCGGATTGCGGTTAAACAACTTCAAACAATCCTTTGAAGTTGTCACACATTTGCGTTTATGGTCAATTGAGAGCAAACGCGGCACCCATGTTTGAAATTTTCTTTAGAAATTTTCAAATTTTTAATGATTTTTAGCTACATTTTGAGAACATGAGATCTGCTGCAGAATGCGAGCAAAATTATGTAAATTTCTAAACATTATTTTTTAACAGATTTTCCTTGGAATTTTGCCATTTTAAGTCATATGTTGATAATATTTTCATGTATTACTATATTTATTTACCACTTGCAATGTAATAAAAGTAAATCAAAGATTTAATAAATTTTTCAATTTTTGCAAAACTCCTAAAATTTTCATTATGAACAATTTAATAATATCTATGAACAAATTTTTTTATGAAAATAATTTGGAAAAAAAAGTCATAGTTAATTCATAATATTTATTAAAAGAATTTTCAAATATATGAATTTATTCTCTCTGTGTAGTTAAATAAAAAATATTGTACTTATATTTTAATAATTTTTTAAAATAGGATAAAAATATGTTAGTAAAATTGATTTTTTTTGTCCACTTAAATTTTTTTTGGAAAATTCACGAACTAAGGGATTTTTATATAGCTGTCGTTTTATTTATATATCAGTAATAATGATAAATATTCACCATTAAATTTGAATTTTCTCTTTTTTTTCTTTAAAAAAGTAGAGAACCTCGAAATGAATCACCCATTACTTTTATTAAAACTCTTTCACGATATAAACGACATGTCTGTTTTCATTCGAGTTGATTAATCAGCAGATTAAGTAATTGATCAAATTTCCTTTTCTCAGTACATTTACAATCCTGTGTTAAATCTGCTAATGCAAAGATTCATATGATATATGGAACTCAGTTGTTCAGCAAATGAGAGCAATGATAATAATAGTTTTTAATCCGGGATCGCGGGATGTCGAAAAATTTGTCCCACTATCTCGTGAAATCAAAAAGTCCGAGAAATTGTGACCCCTATTTATATCTTAGTAATTGTTGTTGTAATATTTTCCAGTTTTGTTCAATAAGAAAAAAATTATGAAAAAAATATGAAACATTTTTTCAGTGTATAATATAAAATGATACCTAATATCTTTAGTTTTATTCATCGAATTATTTTTATAAAATATTCATGTGTACCATCTCTATTCTATAATTACAACCGATTTGAGAAATTGTATGTGGAACCGACTAAATTCGATTGGTAAAAAATTAGGTTTTCTCTGTATATATTATAGTGCAAATAATAAAAAATATTTTATGATAAGTCATAAGATATTACTTTTATGTTTTAATTATCAATAGTGCGATTCAGTAACTTTTAACGATTCGACAATCGCAAAACTTGTCAATAGCAATTGTTGTTTGCAGTAACGATTGTGTGATTCACTAAGTACTCTTAAACGATTGTATATAACTATTATTTCGTGTGGCAGCTCTCCACAAGGAAATGCCGAAATAAAAGTAAGGTTCAAAACCAAATAAAAAAGAAAACCAAATAAATTTGAAACAAATCGAAGTTTGTTTAACAATTTTAAGACCGTGATTGATTAAATTATGTATTTGATATTGAGTAAGATTTGTTTCTGTTAATGATTTTCTTCAAAATGACCACTACTCCTAAAAGAAGATTCGCAAACGTAGAAGCACTATCTATAACGTGGAAGCACAGACTACAACCACAAAACAACGACTGAATTATTTGGTTGACTTTTTGGTTAATTTTTGTCAATATATTAACAACACAAAAATTCTTGTCTTTAAGTTGACGCAAACAAATATCTTGAAAAGTGTTAGAGAATAACTAAATCGACAATTTTGTTGTTTACTAATTTTAACGATTCGATTATCGTTAAAATAAGTTACTGAATCGCACTACAGGTTTAAATATAATTTGTTTTTGTTGGAACTTTAACTTTTTAAGAAACTTACCTTTCTTGCATTTCTTTTGAATGGTTCGTGTTTGATCGCAGGCTGGATCACCCTTCTTAAGGGTCAACGTTCTTGAGCGTGTATTGGTTTTAGTGTCACATTCAGTCCATGGATTTTTGCCATAACGACAAGAAAGACCTAGAAATAAACAAAATAAATAAATTAAATACTGATAAAATGCAAAGAAAAAGCAAAAAAAAAAAATCATTTTTAACAAGGAACTCAAGGAATAACAACAACGAAAAGTAACTCTCTGTCTAGCATAGACTAAAACTAGAACTCACAATTATTGAAATAACATTCGTAACATTATTAATCTCTGCAGACAATTATTAATCTCTGCAGACAATCTTTAAATTTACCTAATCTTTATAGACATAAATATAAATAACAATGTATTTTATTTACCTTTAAACATATTTAAACTAAAGTTAATAAATATTAGAAGTTTAAGTATAAAATTTCTTACAAATTTTTTATTTAGTTTCTTTATAAAATATTATAGCCATTTTTCTTTTTATATATTTTATTGCCTTCAGGCAGCTATAAATTTTAGATTTTAAGGTTTATTATATACAATTTATCTCTTATTTGTTGTCTGTATAAATCGGTAAAAGATTTTTATGTGTTGGCCATTTCCTATTTCCGCTTTAGACATCTTTTTCTTTAACATAGTTGTCTGTGATTTTCTCTTTTATACTCTACTGTCACTATTTTAGCTTTTTTATGGCAGTTTTATAGTTAAGCTTTATTTATATTTTTTTATTTGTATCTTTCTTCATTTTATTTATTTTAAATCTTTTCTTTGGACATGTAATTCATTATTTGGATCGTTGGAGGGTAAAACGTTTGAGTGAACGACTAAAATAGCCTGTGGTGTTTTATTATGAAGCAACAAATTTAATGGTAAAATTTTATATAGATGTGTTTTTAATGTGGCTCAGAAAATGATGATAAAGTTAGATTTTTATTTCGTTCAAGGATTAGTCGGGAGATTTTAGTTGTATAAAATAAATTAGAAAATGAAAATATATAAATAAAGTAAATTAATTTTTTTTTATTATTTTCTTTAATGTTTTTTTTTCAGCTTTAGCTGAAGGATTTTTATTTGTGGAATTAAGAAATAGAAATGATAATTAAAGTAAATGATTTGAGGTAAGTTATTTTATTTTACTTTTTTTAATGTGTTTTGCCAAACAACAATTTGTGGGAAATTATGTACAATGAAGCAATTAAAATATTTGCTCTATTTTTTTATTTAACATTAAATTTCAAATGTCAATTAATGCAACATTTTTAATGATATCTTTAATAACGCGGGACAACATTCGTTTTGAGGCACAATATTTTTCAGTTAATCTAAACACAGATAATTTTGGAGCGCTAAGTCTACACACAGAGAAATTCTTGAATGTTTACTTTTAGAACATGTTATGTTTTCCTCAATTATAGTATTTTTGTTTTTATACCCTTCACCACAGCTGTAAACTGTATATATAAGTTTGTCATTTCATTTGTAATTTCCACAATTTTCGTCGCACAGAAAAAATTAAATTTCGTATTCTATTACTAAATTTATAAAACCAATTATATTTTTTACTGAATTTTTCACTGAATTATTAAAATCAAATATTCAAATTCGTAAATATTTTATTGAAAAATTTTAATTTTTTTTATTAAAATATTTTTAATATTTATAAATTTTAATATTTGAAAATTTTTAAGAAATTCAATAATATGGTTTATTAAAATCAATAAAAAAATATTAAATTTATTGCAGATTTTCAAACAATTTTTATTTTTATTTAATATTTTTTTTTTTTTAGATTTTCTATAATTATACAATAATTGGGATAGAATGTTAATATTGTATTTTATTATGTAAATACGTGTATGAAAATTAATGGAGACTTTTTTAGATGAAATATAGTTTAACGGTAATACACAGTGTAGGTAGTATGTAGATAATATGAAATTACGCTAGTGAAAAATAATGGTGCCATAACTAATAGTTTATATATGTTATGCATGTATAGTAGTATATAAAAAATACATATATGAATAAAAAGATATACATGAAATAAAAGTAGACACGACACTATTTCCAAATTTCATTATTGACCATTCATTTTCGAAATGAATGAAATGGTTTAAATGGCATTTGTACACGATAACACAGATATATGATATATATATATATATATATATATATATATATATATATATATATAAACAGTTTTTCAAACCGGTTTTTGATTTTCTGAAGCCCTATATAAAAAAAATCGGAAAATTTTTTCTAAGTTTTCCTCTGAAGAAATGAACTTTGTCCGTCTATTAGTTACATTATTTGTTATTATTCTTGACCGATATCTAAGTCCTAAATAAGCTATGGACTTGATTCCTATATCACTAAAATTTTTCTTGACTTTCGTGTTTTTTAATCAACCAAATCGGTTTATAAACAACCGAGTTTTTTGGCAAGTCTGCTTTTTTATTTATTTAATGTCCGTTTTCCTTATAGTTGTTGTTTTCTTGGGTACTGAAAAATACAACAACAACAATAAATTAAGGCGTATTTGTTTTTTTTTTTTTAATTTTTGAAGCACTTATGTAAGCTAGAAACTCTGTTCTTTCACAGATAAAAGAAAGAAATGAACTAAGTAGAGCCAGTATTAACCGAGTTATTTTTAAAAGCTCCTATAAGCTAGTTCCCCTATTTTTGCATAAATCTATCACAATTATTTTTTCGGAATTTCTATTTTTTAAATCAGTCAAGCCGGTCTATAAATTTTCCACAATATTCTTTCTTTTGTACACTTCACCACTGGTGTAAAGCGTATATATAAGTTTGTCATTTCGTTTGTAATTTTCCTAATTTTGCATGGAAATTTTGTAGGGGCTTTTTTACTGGATCATTTTCCTGGCAGCCGTTCCATGTTTTATTTACTTATAAATTTATTACAATAATTTTTAAAAAATATCAAAAAATAATAAGAATAAAAAGTAAATTAATTAATGAATAAATAAATGTTTTAGTTTTCAAGCCTTGTTTTTGGGGCATTTAGCCTTTTCTGACCTTTTTTAAAGTTTAATTTTTTTCCCACCTCAGGTCTATAATAAAACTGGCTCATCTCCTATCAGACCAATTTTTTTCTGCAAAGAAATTTTTTTGTTAACTTTTTTGTTTCTTTTTTTTAATTTTTGATGGGAAGTATGGATCTAGTTCCTTCCAGAGATTTGGTAATTGTCTGATTTTCTCACCCCGCCGTTTATTTTTTATAGGTAATGAAACAACAACAATTAAATTAAATATTTACCAAAAACGACCTCCTCCAATTTGAAGCCCAAAATCTTTGATTTTCGGCGAAGGACAATCTTGGTGCTTTGACAAGAAAAGGTTTCAATTTTAGTATTCCATTTTGCATACTTGAGATATGATTTTAAAATGTGTTCATATGACTCAGAGATACTATCAGTTTAAAAGTAGTTCATACTTGGCGAGATGATACTTCTCTTTTAGTGGCAGTTCATTTTATTTTACAAATATCCTTTAAATTCAACCATTTATGTATCTTCTAATTAAAATATTCCTTTCGTTACAAAAAATTGACATTTTTTAGTTGATGTCTGTATAAAATATTTACTCGATTCTTACGTTTGATAGAAAAGCGAACAAAAAATATTTACTTAAATAAACTATAAGTGTACGTTTTTTTCTCATGCCAAGACTTACATAAATTTCCATTTATCTTCAAATAGACTTTATGCTGTTTAAATACGAGAAAATAAAAAAAAGAAACTCACTTAGACATTGACTCCTACTGGCATTCGTAATGCAAAAGGAGGACCTTCTAAAGGCAGCATTTGATATGCCAATTCTGCAGCATAAATGCACTCGTATAGTATAATGTAAATTATTTATTCACTCGTTTACTTTGCATACTTGTATGACGTTGATGCCAATGGTTGTTGTACATTACAAAATAGTACTTTGTATTACATTGAGTTTATACTTACCATCATTCTTTGTGCCACGTTCATTGCGTATTAAAATCTCATGATCATCTTCTTCCCAGATTTCACCCTGTGATGATGTTGTTGGCTGTGTTTGTTCACCAACTGGCAGAGCTAATGGTGTCTCTTGTACTTCTGTTGTGCCGTATGCTAAATGTGGCAACATTGACAATGAGGCCAATGCCACCACTATAAATGTACATACTGATGATGTTGTTGCAAGTTGATTATGGTGGCGGTAATGATTCATTTTGTCGCTATGCTGTCGCTTTAGCTTTTTCTCTATCTGTTTTCCTTGATGTCCTTGTTCAAGTCTATTGGGGGTTGTAATGTTAAAAACGTATTGGTTGTGTGTTGTAAGCGTAGCAGTATTAGTACTATTGGTCGTTGTCGTGGTTACTGATGTTGGTAGAGTGACGTTGACGATGCTGATGCTAATGCTGGTAGCTGCCGGTGGTGGTGATGCTGCTGCTGTTGATGATGATGGTGATGATGACGTTATTGTTGGCGGTAATGCTTTTGATTTGGAATAGTCAAAAGTAAGCAAACGTTAAGTGTATGTGTAGCTGCCACACAATACGTTAATATTAAAGTGATTGTGGTGTAGGTGCTTAATAATTTTTTCAGTTCTTAAGTTTTGCTATTGCTGTGTGAAAACTGTTGGTATTTTAAGTGAATCCTGCAAGCATAGAAAAATTTATACAAAAAGAGTGTAAATAATATAAAGCAGAATACAGCATACAATTATTTATAATTCAAATTAATAACAAAAAAAGAAAAAAAAGGATGACGATGACAAAATGGTAAGAAAAAAAGGAGAAAAAGAAAATACATCAATACAAAGCAGACAAATTTAGATTTATTACATCCCTACATATATATATATATATATACATATACACAATATTTGCTGAAACGAAGAAAGATATTGAAATGTTTTCGTATTGTAATTCAAGCTGAAAATTACAATGCAAATATCAGTTGTAATTATAATTCTTTGTTGAAAAATAAATACAATCTTAAAACTCCTATTATATTTTGTGCTTTTATTTGTGAATTTTAAATTGCGAATTAAATTTGTGAATTTTTAAATTGTAAATAATTTAATAGAATATTCAAGAAGATTATTGTAGCACACAAAACCATAGATTAATATGTAGATAGATATTTATTTATTTATTAGTTTCAGTCTATGGATACAATATTATCCTTACAGACATCAATGATAATTTAATATACATAATTAAATTAATTTTTTAAACAAACTGTTTAACAAATTTTTAAATTCAAAATTTAATATACTTGAGTTTAATTCATTAGAATATTTATTGAATAATCGCATAGCTTTTATTAAAGGTTAATTCAAAGCATATTGTTACGAAATTGTACTTCAATTCAAATACAACGGTTTTAACGGCTGGTTTAAAATTTAATAGTGCTTCTGAACCTTTCGGTTTCTTTCTCAATGCTTCTCGACCTTTCTGTTTATGTTAACGAATATACTAGTTTGTCCGTTAAGAACATTGTAGAAAGAGATAGAGCTTTCGAGAAGCATCTAGATAGCAGTGAAGTGTATATAAATCGGCCGTAAGAACACCATTGGGTGAGTCTAATTGGAAGTATCGTTATGTAAAGACAAATTAATTGCCTTGGCTGTATATTCTTGTACATTATTAAAGTGTGTTGTATAAAGTGTTTAATTTAAGTACGCGTGTATTAGAACACATAGTACCTATTTAAACTATTACTGTTGTACATTTTTAAATGAAATAAACAGTCGCTACAACTTTTAAAATACTAAACTGCTTTTATTTGCAATCAAAGTATACGGGTTATTTAAAGGAAATAAACCAGCGTTTTTAAAAGGTAAAAACGTAACAATATGATGTTCTATGGATATCTATATAAAAAATATTGCCTTAGGGTACGTCTTGTTTCTAAAGTTTTCACAGAAACCAAGGCACACTTATCAGGGTATGTAGGAATCGAAATTGGAGGGTTTACAAATGAAAAATTTAAAAATGAAAGAGCAAACTTTATAAATTTTACTTTAATTTTTTCAATTCTATTTATGTATAATTGAGTATAAGGGCTTCATATAAATGAAGCGTATTCTAATCTAGATCTCACAAAAGACGTTAATAGAACTTTTTTTGTGTAATGATCAAAATTATTAGAATTGCGGCATAAAAAGCTTAACATTAAATAAGCTCTAGGTATAGTATAATTTAAGTGATTATTAAATGATAATTTTATAAATATGTGAGATATGTGAGAGAGAAAAACCTAATTCAGTTGTCATAAACCTAACTAATATAAAGGTATTTGTGAAAAATTGTAGTAGTGTTTCTAAAAAAATTATAAATATTCAGCACTTTACTAAAGTATGACTAAAGTGTATGATTGTAAAAATGTACAAAATAAAGTTGTACACTTCTTTGCTTATAATTGTTTATATTTTATTTAAGTAAATCATATAATATTTTAACAATATTTTAGTGTATAATAACGTTTGTAATAAATTCTTTATTTTCAAAAAGTTTATTTCTTATTATGGTTGAAATTTAATAAAAAAGTATGCATTTATTGATACTAAAAACCTATTGAAAATTAAAATCTGTATAGTTTTCATGGTGTATTATCTTTTAGCAATAAATACAACACATCTGATAAACATACACCAATCACAGTTCAAAAATTTAAAAATAAATAAAAATATTATATTTTATCTATGGCAAATATAACCAGTTGTAATTGATTGTAACTGATTTGGAGTTAATTTATTATTAACGCAATTAATAATGCATATACGCACCTATATTAAAATGTTAAATGATAAATATATAATAAAAATTAAGAATAACAATTCTGGGAAAGAAATATATTTTTTTGTTGCAAAATGAAATTTGAAAGAAAATTAGAGAAAATGTTATGGCAGTGAACCGGAATTATAATTGTGATTTATAATTCCACAAAAATTGCATGCGATAAGGTTATATTAACATTTATGTAGAATTCATGTCTTTTAAAATAATTCTCGGGGGTTACATGAGATATTTGGTCACTGCTCTCATACATATGTAAGCAATAGTCAAATTTGGCGTACTGAATAATTCTTAATTCTTGCCTAATTTCAAAAGTCTAAGAGAAATAATAACAGTAACTTCACTTCATGCTACTTATTCTTTGTGATCATGATCTGTATCAGTTTTATTATTTATGCGAATAATATGTTTACCTCCCTTTAAGATCCAAGTCTATGACAATAAACTGCATTCGGTTATTGAAAAATTTGAATTCTCTACTACAACGTCTCAACATACGAAGACGCGAGAATATCTAAAGAACTCCTATATGTATAATGCTATACATAGTCTTTTCAACTAAAAAGAAATTCCCATCTCCAGTTTTTGTATCTCTTCCAAAAAAATGTGATTTTTCGAGGTCCTTAAAATAGGCATTTGTTTGGTCAATAATTTCATCGTTGGAGCTGAATCTCTTTTAACCGAACCATCTCCTTAGGTTTGGAAATAGGAAGTAGTCACTAGGGGCTAAATCCGGATAATATGGCGGATGAGGTACCAATTCGTAGCCCAATTCATATAGTTTTGCCATTGAGACTGCACACGTGTGTACCCGTGCATTATCTTGATAAAAAATAACTCTTTTCTTGGCCATATGGGGTCGTTATCTTTGTAAATCTCCATTAAATCGGTCTAATAAGTTGACAAAATATTCTCCGTTTATTGCTTTTTCCTTTTGAAGGTAATCGGTCGGCCAACACCATATCGTTTATTTTTTTACATTTTCGGGTGTACTGATCTCAATTGGCCGCCGAGAACGTTCAGCGTCATTTGAACTTGTGCGACCACAACGAAAGTCAGTAAACCACTTTTTTACCATTGAAATCGATGGTGCAGAGTCCCCATAATATTTATCGAGCTTTTCCTTGGTTTGATTGACGGTTTTTTTTCGCAAAAAATAATGTTTATTGAGCACTCGAAATTCACTTTTTTCCATTTTTAGAAAAATACACGAGGTTGTATATTTTGAACAGCTGTTATACGCAAAATAAATGACGACACGCTCTAGTCTATTAACAAGTGGTACTTGATGGGAATAGTGTTGCATTTCATATAACTACGAGGGAAGTTCGAAAAGTTGCAGAAATATTGATCCGCCCTCGTATCTTTTTTCATTTTATTTCTTAGTTTTGAAAATATTTTGACATTTGTTTAAATTTATGTTGTCAAAAATGTATGGTGGATTTGTTATGTGTATTGAATTCGCATAGCAGCGGTATATACGAAGAGAGAAAATATTTTAATGAAATGGTTCTCTCATAATTTACTTGTTCTATTCTATGCACAAAACTATAACCCTTACAATTAAATTATAATGCAATTTTGCTAAGAAAATTTTTGACCACAATTATTTTCAGTTATTTAGAAAATAATGTAGTTGATTTATATAAAAAATCTTTTTTATTATGCTTTTCAATACAAAGAATAATTTTATTAAATATAAGTAATTTTTTATTTATTATTATTTAAAATTAAGTGTTCACCACAGGTGTAAAAGTTATATATAGATTTATCATTCCGTTTGTAATTTCTACAATATTCATGTAAGACCCGTAAAAATGTATGACCCTTATTAATAGGGAAGTCTATGTAACAGTTGAAATCACTTTTTAGAAAGCTCTATTTGTTGTATATATATGTTTTATACATTAAATTATAGAGAATATTTTTTAGAATGGCAAGATATCGCCAAAAAGAAAAAGAACCGAAAAAAACCCTCCAAAAACGTGTATGTTTTCAACTTTTCTAAACCCCTGTATAAGCTAGCAACTTTGTTTTTGTATAAATTCGAAATATTTTTTTGGAATAAACAAAATCGGTTTATTGGTAATTGAGATATCGGTTAAAGTACATTTTTGATCTTTGTGAAGCTTCTGTATAAACTTCAAAATTCGTTTTGGTACAAATCTGCTGTAAATATTTTTCTAAAATTTTGGCATTTTTAATTAACCATATCCGTCCATAGACAATCGAGTTATAAGCAAAAATATGAAAAAAATTATTAAAAATATACACACATATATAAAAGGCATTACAATAAATTTCAGTGTTGTTGTTTTTTTTTTTTCTTTGGTATGAGTAGTATACAAAAAATAATTTTTATGTATGTTTGAACGTTTTTAGTTGGAAATAGAAGAATTGCATTGACTCAGTGTTGTTGCATATAAGTTTAGTAGTCATCACCAGTGTTGCCAATTTAGCCTTTTTAAGCTTAAGTCTAACTGTTTTATTTTGTTTTAATCCCAAAATTTTCGTTTCAGCTTCAAGCTTTTTTCTAACCAAATTTGATTTTTAAAATTGTTTTAAAAAGTATTTGAACAGTGAAGAAAATAATTCTTTATTCGATAGTACTAAATTTATTTTTACAGAATCATTTAATTAAGCATTTTTATGTATTTCTTCGAACAAAAAATGGAGATTATTTATATATAACAAAAATTTTATCCAAATCAAAAATAACTAATTTTATGGAATTACTAATTCTAATAATCGATGGTTTTTTAATATATCTCATTAAACATAGAAACTATTTATGAATAATATTGAAAAATTTGTATGAACGCGAAAATAACTCAAATTTTGAAATGTCTAAGCAGAAAAAAATTATAGTTCAAAAATTAAGGGAAATCGCATTAGTTTTTTATATAATATATAACTCAAATTTGTAACGGAACCTTTTGGCTGATTTTTTGCTGGGTCTATGTGTAATTTATGAATTTATTAAAATATCTTGTAAAAAAATTAAAAACTAATGGGAACAAGAAACATTTTTTCTTAATTAAAAAAAGTAAATTTTTCTAGCCTTTTATGGCGTTTTTAGAGATCAATCTAGTCTCTTGTTTTCTCATATCCTGGCAGCACTGGTCAACAGAAACTACCAATATTGTTGTTTTTTTAAGGAAGCAATGCTTGCTATAATAGTTTAATTTTGTGTTTACATTTTTGTAGTTTGAAAAAAACTTTAGATTAATTTTGTAAGTGTAAATGTGAAAGCATTAAGGCTTAAATTTTAATATTTGTTGATAAGATGGTGAAGGGTATAAAAGATTCGGCACAGCCGATTATTGCTCTTTTACTTGTTATTTATTTTCAATTAATTTCAACTTTACAAATTGACGGTTAACTTAAAATTCCTCTTTATAATTTTAGTGAGTTAATATTTAGCATGTATTAAACAAATATAACACTAAGCATTAGTTTCGGTTAACTTAAGGAATAACGATAAAAATAACTATAGTAAAATAGTTGATAATTAAACAGAGAGTAATTCAATAGAGAATAAAATATTGATGATTAAAATAAGACTAAAAATATTTGATAAATTGTAATAAAAGAAATATAATAGTAATAAATGTCTTTATTAAAAAAATATATGTAAAATATTACTGATATTCATGGAATATATAACTATAGTGGGGTATGAGTCATAAAATAATTTGATTTGTATTAAAAATACTCATACGCACCCGTATACAGTTTTATAACCTTTTGTTTCTTATTATTTTTTATTTAAAATGCAAAAGATGTATGATAAATTTAATTATATCAATAACTTTATAAACATATGTCTAATAGGGAAAATAGCTCCTAATAAAAATAATAAAATAGTCTAATAAAAATTTTAAATATTCACCCAATTGGCAACTTCGTTATTATGTTATTTGTTGAAATATTATGTAAAATTAAAATATTACAAATGTCAAATTCCTTGCTATTTTGTGGAAATTCTAATTTTTATATATTCTAACACTTTCTGAGTTGATTAAACTTTATCTATCCGTCTAGTAATTTTAAATTTGACATAACAACACAGACTATTGAAATTGGTTATTATCGGGTCGTTATTTCACCTAGCAATAGGGTTATAATACTCAAATACCTTATTATGTAACTATTTCAATAAAATTTTTTACAAATAAGCTTTATATAAAATTTCATGGCTTCATAATTAAGCATAGCTCCTTTACATAAGATCCAAAAATCAATTAAAATCTCATAAATACCAAATAAATGACAGCATCAGGGTAATATTTGACACAAGTTTTATATTAGCAGAAATAATAGTACCAAAAATTCATAAGGATCAATTCATAATTGCTCTCATATAAGGCTATTTCTTAAAATCTCGGAAATCATTTTGAGGCTTGAACGAAATGGTGAAGGATATTATATATATAAAATGATTGTTTTTGGTTTATGATTAAAAATTAGATTTTTGTTGAAAAATCAGATTTAAAGTGAAGAATCAAATTTCTAGTGAAAAATCAAATTTTTTTTATGAATAATTGAATTTTTAGTAAAAAATCGATTTTTTTAGTGAATAACCGGTTTATGGTGAAAATTTGGATTTTTGGTGAAAATTTAGATTTTTTGTGAATAATCGGATTTTTGTTGAAAAATAGAATTTTTAGAGAATAATCAGTCAATTTTTAATGAATTGAATTTTTGGTGAATAATCAGATTTTTAGTGAAAAATTTAATTTCAAAATTTTTGTAAAAAATCGAATTTCTATTAAATAATTGTTTTTTTATTTATTTATTTTATGTGAAAATTTGAATTTTTGATGAAAATTTGAATTTTTAATGAAAATTTGGTTTTTTGTTGAAAATTTGATTTTTGGTGAAAATTTGAATGTTGGTGGAAAATTTTGCAAAACAAAAAAAAAATTTTTTTTTTTTAGTAAAAAATTAAATTTTTTATAGGAATAATTTTTAATGAAATTACTAAACGTAGGTTTCATAGTTATAATGCAATTTTCAAAAAATATTACTTTAAATGCCATATAACACAATAACTCAAATAACATATTTTGTTAATTGGGTAATTATTTTAATATTTAATAGACCTCAGATATCCCAACTGTGTTATATATGTGTTATTCCATATCAAAACGAACATGTTGGAATTTTGGAATTTCACTACAGACATTGTTTCTTAAATCATGAACTTTTAGACTTATGGCACTTTCTGATCCAAGAATATAACGTTTTGAAAAACTTCAATTACTTGTGAATCATTAGTTGCTATCCAATTTTCATGATATATAGTTTATTTAAATCGTATTATACTCAGTTCATTGGTAAAAGTTTATAACTTTTCAATTTTGCATGAAAAATTATTTTCTTCGCCACTAATTTTCAAATAACTCGGAAATTAATAAGCGGATAAAAAAATAAATTGAAGATTATTTTAGTCGATATCTATAGGAGACTTATTTATCTAAATTGCACAAACCGTTCTTGAGTTATACTAGTATGACCGCCTTATACGAGGTCATATTAGTCATGCACATAAAAATATAGTACCTGTTAGAAAAAAATTGAAAGCACTGTCTTATTTGGCACGACAAATTCCATTAATTCTACATATTTTTGTTTCTATCAGTGTTATTTAAATAAATTTTTAATGTTTACTTATTTAATTGAATTAAAATATAAAAAATATATAAAACTTATAAAAAACAAGCTCCTTTTTACACTGTAATTTCATAAATAGCACAAAAAATTCTCAACAGTATTTAAACATAATTCAACATAAACACAACTGACGCTTACATAAATAAATATGAAAAAAAAAAAGAAAAAACATAAACAAGCTTTAATAACAAAGAACAACTTGCGAAGTGAAAAATAATTTAATAAACAAACGTTAATAACAAAAAATAACTACAACAAAGATTACAACTGCCACTAAATATTTCTACCATGAAGATGATGACTTTAACAACATAAAAAATGAATTACAAAAATGTAAAAAATTATTGTGCGGTAAATTTTTGTTTATAGTCTTTCTGTAGTTGTACAGATAGCTGGCAGTTGCAGTACATTGTTTTAAAACTATGATGAACCTCAACTGCAACATCAAAAATAATAAAAACAAACAACAACATATTTCCGGTTTATATACTTACAGACATACATATACCACACATATTTTTATATCTTTTGTTTTTTTTTTTTCTTTATTTTCCTCTACAGATTTACACATTCTCTGCCTTTGTGTTAGTAAGTATAAATGTATTTACATACTCTAGGCAAATGTGTACAACTATTTTAAAACTTTTTTTTTTGTTTGTTTTTCTTATACATACAAACTATTTGATGATATTTACTTTTTCTTTTTTGTGCCTTACACACTAGTGTAAAATAAACACTATTTGGCACAAAAGATAAAAGTTGACGAAAAAAGAGAGCAAGCACCCGCACTCAGACATGTTTATGTAGTATTTTTTCTGCACACATTTTTTATTTGTTACCATTTTTAAAGTACAACGCACAGTGGTCCCAAAAAGATTTTTTTGGAAATAATTCTGTAACTTTAAAACTACTGGATGTATTTGAATGAAATTTGACGAGCCTAATCAGGATGTGCATTCCAATCGATTTGGAGAAGATTAGGTTCTTAGCGGGTCTGAGGTACTAGGGGTGGACCTGGAAAATTGGTCACCTCAGGTATGGAAATTAAAGAAAAAAAAAAGCCAAAATTTCATTTATGATTTGATTGAAAAAAGTTTTACACATAGATAGACCATATAACTTTCTACAAAAAATATGCTTACATTTGTGGAATATCTCTTTAACTTTAAGAGATATTTAGATCGAAGTAAAATTTTTAACCATTTTTGGATATGTGTTTTTTAGTTTTTTTTTACTTGGCGGGCTCAATTTGAGTACTAAAATTTTTCCAAAATATTCTCTAAATTTTGTATAAAATTCTAAATAATTTTTGTGTAAGAATCATATCCCCATGTGGTTCCGATTAAAAGTAATATTATTTTGAAATAGAATATTTTAAAAAAAGTTGTGATTTTTTAAAATCCATTATTTTCTTCTCGGCCATACATTTTTTTATGTTTTTAAAAGGACACTTAACGTTTAGGCTAACAGACACCCGCTAGACCTATCAGAATTTCGTTTTAATTTATTTTTTTATTTATTTGTAGAGCACCACAATGTCAAAGCTGACATATATTCGCTAAATACAAAAAAAAAATATTTAATAAGCCACGCTTCTGATAATGACAGGATAACAATTTTACTGAAAAAAGTAAATTTTTAAATTAAGTTTTCCCCAAACTGAGATTTTGGGTATTTCGGCATAAAAAATTGGGAATGTATTTATGTTCTTGTTTTAAGAACAACTCTTATTATATTGTACTAAAATTTCATAATGATAGCTTTATTTGTATAGATTTTATTTGAGTTCAAATATTAAAAAATAATACTAAACATCGAAATTTTACGTTCTTTGATAAATTTAATGAAAAAATTTAGTTCTTAAAAATTATTTTCAAAGTTATAACCTTCCCGATGATAGCAAATACTTGCATAAATAGTTTACACATTTGTTTAAAAACTAATTGAAACATGATCATCTTCAGTAAGATTTGCGCATTTTTCTTCATTTCCATGGTAAATATGTGCAGCATTCTATATACATAAGTGCACAGCTGTTTCAACATATTTTTTTTTTTTTTATAATTTGGTGTAACTTTTGAATCGTTCAATATGTTTCTATGAAATTTCATATAGTTATTGTTGAGGTTTTTCCAATTGTTTTGGAGTAGCACAAGTCTCTAGCTTGTCTCGGGGCAGGAGAAGGACCTCCGAAATTGCTCACTTCGGATATTAGTTATTTATTAGCTTTAGGTTAATATTACTATTCTAATAAAATTCTTAATAAAAAAAATAAAAGGTATAGTTTATTTATTTCAGTATATTTCATTTTACTTTCACAAAATATTCATTCATAGTATTAAGAACCTCTTGAATATCATCGTTTTCGTACGTTATATTATTTTTAGTATTCCATTTACTTATTATCTATGTTAGAGCAGGATCGAAAAAAAGGTAATTCAAAAAATCCTGGTTTTAATATATTCTCGAAATCTTTCTTATATTAAATAGTTGAATGTGCTTGAGGTCTGAGTTTCTGGCCTTCTGTGCCTCTTTTGAAAATTTACCTAGTGGTAGCATATTTGATTAAAAAATCTGACGACCATGTTGAAGTAGTTCCATATGAATTCCAGTAGAAGAAGTAATTTCATAGTTATCAAAGAATTACCTTTTCGTGCTGCCATAATTTGTACTCCCATAGCCGACGAGTGGCTTATCTATATTAAGAGCAGTTAAATTCAATTCGAATTCGCCTTTTTCATCTGCTATCCCTGTTGTTCCTAGCACTTTTTTTGTTGGTTTCCAGGCATACTTCTATATTTGATATCATACGTAATTGAAAGCGTATGATCTCAAATATGGAAGAATTTGGGAGAGATGTAACAAAGTTTAGGGCATCTGCAGAAGTTTGTGAAAATTTTGATTATTTTCAAACCACATAAGGGGCATGTCCAGGCTGAATTAGTATTCGTAATGGCATTGCATACCTTTCAATCAATCGTTGTTAACTGAAGTTCAAAGTAAACGTTGATATAATAGCCATATATTTAATGAAAACCGGACTTAAATTATTAATTGATTGTTTGATTGTATTAGCCCAATTTTATGTGAATTGTTTACTTCCTTTTATATATTGAAACCTTATTGGTCTGCAATATACCTTTGATCCTGAAGTTGAAGTTCATTTGAATCCTTTCTTAAATGCAATGGAACCAGCGATGCCATAAAAACAATTTTGTAGTCTGTACAACTTTTCCTTGAAGAAGCTTGTTTGTATTCTGGTAGTGCTGACAATCCGTCACGTCCCCAGATCCGATTTATCAAGTACCAATGCCTCGTTTTTCGAAAATATTGAGAGAAGCCTTTAAGCAGTAACTGCGACAAGTCAACAAATGCTCCTTCATTGTCTATTTCACTACGTGGAACAATTTTATGATTTTTTTCAGTATACCATTGTAGCATGACAGAATTGGGTGTCCTTTATCGTATAAAGCCTTTCTTAATTTTATATATTTATTTTTACTTAGTCCTAACTCCAACATAAGCGCTATCGTCTCACCTTCAGAAAATTCAGAAGCTGGTGAAGGTGTTGAAATGCTGTTTATCATTGCCTTCAGCTGACTTGCTTCAGCTGGTTATTTATTTCTTCGTAATGCAGTCTTAAATGAATCTTCAACTTCAGGCTCGGATTAAATGGACTTATTTCCGACAGACTACTTTTTTCGATTTCTGGCCTAAATAATCATATTGCTTAAGTGGTGGTTCTGCATTAGTAGTTTCAATTTCCATGATACTTTTCAACCAGGTGCCATACTTCAATTGAAACTTCTGCACGCAATTATTTACTATTTTTATTTTTGTTTCTAATTATTTGAAACATATTTCAACTTTATCTAATTGTCCAGTAACAATTGTTAAATCCGTTTGCGTTTCAATAAAATGTGTTCTCTATTTCTTTTAGGCATTTCCCAAAGAAGGCAGCACAAAGCTTGTTAATATGTTGATGTTATCGTCATTGTGGTAAAAATGTTAATAATGTAAATAAATCAGAAGAGTAAAATTTTGATGTTTAGTGTTATTCAAAAAAAAAAAGTAATAATTTTTGAACTTAAATAAAATTTATATAAATATAGGGGAGAATGTTACCCCAAATACCCTTGAATTTGCTTTGCATGCATTTACGTTAAGCATTATTTTAAAAGCATTAAAAAATATATGGTCTAGAGAAAATTAATGGATTTTAAAGTGAAAAAATATCATCATTACATCTTTTTTCAAAAAATCACATTTTTTTTTATTTTTTACTTTCTACTTCAAGTTTTTAGCGGATAGGTATAAGATTCTTGTACTAAGATTATTTAGAATTTTGTACAGAATTCAGAGAATATTTTAGAAAATTTTTAGAATTAAATTTGAGCCCTCCAAGTTAAAAAAAATAAAAAAAGCCAAAAATGGGTCAAAATTTCGAAAATTTACGGTTAAATATCTCCTAAAGTAAAAGAAATATCCCACACTTGTTAGGGTATATTTTGTAGAGAATAATAAGGATTACATATGTCTAAATTTTTTTTCAATCAAATCATAAATGAAATTTTGGCGAATTAAAAAAAATTTTATACCCGTGCAGGTAACAGCCTGTGATCTTGTAAATCAAGTGGAATGCATCATATGATAGGGCGCGTGAAAAATCATTCAAATACACCCAGTAGTTCTAAAATTACGGAATTAAAAAGAAAAATTCATTTTGGGATTACTGTGCAACGCACATAAATAACAAAATTCTAGAAGTAAACAAATAAACAAAATATAACTAAGCAATTTAGCTTAAAAATTGTTTTTCTTTATGAGGGAAGTGAAGTTTTAACAAGGGAGTAAAACGATGAATCATAACACACATAGCATAGAGGGTATGTTTATTATTGACATAAATATTTGTAAATGTGAACGTTTTTACGCATTTAATGTGTGCGCTCGAATAAAACATAATACAACATTTTTGTAATAACTCTTACTGCCATCAATTTTAAATATATTTCTTGTTTACTATATCTTCTAAAGAAATATCACATTTAACGATAGATCGAACAATTAAAAATGAAAATTTGATTGAAAATGTTGATTGAATAAATTTATTTAAAAGAGAAAAATTGTAAAAAGAAACTATAACTATAACTGAAATACAACTGAACTTGAACAGAATTAGAACTGAAATAAAACTGTAGTTGAACTGAATTAGAACCGAACTAGAATTGAAATATAACTGATCTAGAATAGAACTAGAACTGAACTATAACTGAACTAGCACTGAACTAAAACTGAACTAGAACTGAAGTAGAACAGAACTAGAGTAAAAAAAGAACTAAACTAGAACTGAACTAAACTGAAATAGACTTGAATCAGAACTGAACTAGAACTGAGCTATTACTTAACTACAACAGAACTATATCCCAACCAGAACTCAACTAGAACAAGACTAGAACTGAAGTAAAATTAAACTCGAACTAGAACTGGACTAGAACTAAACTAAAACAGAACTAGAAATGAACCAGCACTGAACTAGAAGTGAACTAAAACTAAACTACAACTGAACTAGAACTGCACTAGAACTGAACTAGAACTGAACTAGAACTGAACTACAATTGAACTAGAACTGCACTAGAACTGAACTAGAACTGAACTAGAACAGAACCAGCACTGAACTAGAAATGAAATAGAACTGAACCCGAACCAAACTAGAACTGAACTATAACTAAAGTAGAACTGAACTAGAGCAGACCTAGAACTGAACCAGAGCTGAAGTGGAACTTAACCAGAACTGACCAGAATTAAACTAGAACTAGAATTGAACTAGAACTGAACTATAACTGAACTGGAACTGAATCTGAACCAAACTAGAACTGACGTAGAACTGATCTAGAACTGAACTAGAGCTGAACTATAACTGAATTAGAACTAGACTAAAACTGAATAAGTTTATAAGAGAGAATAGTAGAATTAAGAAAAAAAAAAAAACGATTTTTTGAGCATAAATCAAAAATTTTCGACACAGGTTTATACGATAAGCTTAGTTTTATAAATTTTTATATAATTTTTACTTAACATCATTTAACTACGAATATAGTAATGAATTTATCGATTTGAATGAAATACGATTCATTAATGAAAAATCCGAGAAAGGAGCATTTTGCATTTAAAAACTTTTACGATTGCTTCAAAACAAAAAAGAAAAGATATTAAATTTTGTGTGAAAATAAAAAACTTCTTTACAGATTTTTTCTCTTATAAAGAAAGTTACTGTTAATAATTTTTTCTAGATTTCTAATTTAAAGAAAATAGCTTTAAAACTAATATGATAAAACTGCGAGTTTAATTCTTTAACAATTAAAATCTATATAAAGTATATACATATTTCTCCCCTCTTAAAAGCTTTCAACCACTTTGACGTCAATAAACATTTTAAGTACAATTTGCAGAAAAACCTATTTATCTACATATGTACATATATAAGTATGCATGTCCTTATATCTTCTTGTATACACTTGTGTTCTTTAACTTATACATATTCACTTTCTCGTTGAGACTTACGTTCATACATATATTTATAGACAATTTTATTTCTAGTTTTTATAGTTTTGTTTATATTTGTAGCTTTCATCTTTATTTATATTTTAGTTTGTATTTGTTTTTGTTTTTGTTTACTTTTGTTTATGGATAATTTGTTGCCTAAAGGCAACAATAAACAACCACAGACAAGTAAGAATAGAAAATGGTAATGTTACTAACATTATAGTTATTATTACTATTAAATGTAGAAATGTTTTGTAGAAAAAGTGAAAGAAAAGAAACAAAACTTTTCTTGTTGTCAATAGACAACGACTTAAAGAAATTTACGTAAAAACCTCGACATATATATTTTAATAACAATAAAATATAATTTTGCTAAATTTGTAAAATATTTTTTTAAAAACTAATGATAAGGTGTAAAAAGGAACTGAAGTGGCTAATTAATCATATTATTAATATACACTTTACCAACAAAATTATTCAATATTATTCAGAAATCATTTTTGTATTTGGCATAAGTATTTTGACCAAATTTATTTTATATATTTAATGAAACATTTTATTATATAATTTACAAACAAATAGTCAAAGAATTATGTTTGTGATATTTTAAATAAGTCTTAGTCGAAAAATTAATTAAAATATTTTTAAAGTTTATCAAAAATGATGAATTTAAACTTCTCTTCAAACTTAAGAAATTTTTTGGAAAATTATATTTAATAAATGGAATATTTCTCAAATTTTATTCAAAGCTACAAAATATATGTTATGAAATAAACAAAAAAATTTAGACAATTTTCTTATAAAATTATAACGTTAGGTTTTTATAAAAATTTCAAGTCAATATGAATTATGAAGTTAATTTTTTTTATTCAGTTTATTTTGTATGTTATTAAGGCAATATTCAAATGTTTTTAACGTTTAAAAAGCTTTCAATTTGTTATTTTTTTTTTGTAAAATGATAAAAACTTAGGCTCGGTTTTATACTGTTCCCTTACTGTATACTTAAGTGCAAACTTAGTTAAGAATTATTTAAATGAAAAGAAAATAAACAAGAAAATAAACAAAAAGCTTTAAGCTTTTACATATTTACAGTGGTCCAAACTTTCCGAAATATTATCACAAACATGAAAAAGAAGATTGTCAAAAAATCATAACAAAAGTTGCCAAAATTCAAATTAATTCTCAATAATAATAATAATAATAATAATAATAAAATAATAATTAAATAAATAGTAAATAAAAACAAATAATAAATAAAAACAAACTCAAAAAATAACTAAATCAAAAAAAAAAAACTGAAAACGAGAAATTCACCAAAATGAAAAAAAAAATCGCCAAAAGGAACAGAATAATTGTCAAAACGAAAAAAAAAATGTTTTTTTATGTAATTGCGTTTTTTGTCGAGGAAATAGCTGACAGAAAATTTGGTACTGCTTTTAAGAGCTATTTCCATTATTGAACTTTTGTCACACAACAAATATGTGGAAATCTTTAACTAGTCTATTCTACGAATTACAGCTCAGAATTTACACATATATACGTTAAAAGGTTGCAATAAAAAAGGATTTCTTGTTATTGCCTGAAAAATATTACTAACACTGTGCTGCAGTTGAAAATCACTAGTTATTTATAAAATAATACATTGTGTATTAAATTTTGATATTTTTGAATATTTCTGCCTGAAACAAATATAAAAAATATTGTTATTCTTACAACCATTAAATATTACCCATCGTTTTACTTGTTTTTAAACCATATTAATGTTATTATTCCCATGATAATAAAATGTTACAAATAAATATGCTTTTTACAAATGTGGTTGAAAAAATCATAACTTGTTTGTTTTTGAATATATTTTATTTTTAATGTTTGTTTTTCACCTTCATTATAATTCTCATTTAATTTATACATGAATAAATATAAGTGAACAAGGTTTTGTTATATTTTGTGTGATTTAAGCAATATAAGGTATTGATTAACTACTACTAAACGGTTTAAATAAATGGGCTCAATAAACAAATTATAAAAATAATAATTTTGAATTAATGTGTTTCATTTTAGTATATGAAAACATGGAATAATAATATGTTAAAATAGAATTATAATATGATAAGATGCAATAATAATATGATAAAGTGGAAGCACAATATGATAAAATTGGATAATAATATGATAAGATTGAATAATGATAATGATATAATAATAAGAAAAGCTCGAACGATAACATAAAGAAACGTACCATAAAATAGGACATAATATAATAAAACGGAATCATAACAATTGTTATTTATAAACATATATATTTTTAGCTGTGACCATATGTTCCAAACCTAATATGTTGCTCTTACGTTATGGTTACTACAAATATATTCTTTCTCTGTGATTATATATATTTAATTTCTAAAGCAGATACATGTCTTAGCATAAAAATTGGGGTTATGTTGAAAGCTTCTTGATATCCTTCGATTTCATTCAATTAAAGTTTTAGATCCCTTCGTCTAAGTTCACACACAGCAATTTTTCTTTCTGAAATTTTCCTTTTTTTCTTTTTTTGAACTTACATTTACGTTCACACACAAAATTTTACTTCAGCAATTCTTGCTTTAGTTGCCTTGATTTGAAATTGCTTCCTTAGAAAATGAAAAGGAAAACCAATTTCGAAGAACAGGCAAGTTTTTACTCTTTCATATTTCCGCTCGCTTTCTCTCATACGAAATCAAAATTTCAACAAGAAAAATTGCCTTGTGTGAACCTAGACTTAAATGAATCCTAGGAAGATCAAATTTGATTTTTAATACTTAATATTTTCGTAAATAAAAGCCATAGTTTTCGATTAATTATATAAAAATTGGTTGCAAAAATTTCAAATCCAAAAGCTCATTGAAAGAGATCTTTAATAGCTGAAAATTTGTTAATATCTCTTGCGAATTTCAAACGTTTCGACAAATTAAAATTTATTTCCCATATCCTCTTATCACCTCCACAATCACGTTTTCTTTACTCGTATTTTTGAATATATTTACAAAATAAATTTATGCAAATAAATAATTTGAGTTTATTTATTTACATAAATTTCTATTGTAAAGGCATTAAAATAAAAATTCTTACTTTTGCTCTGTCTCTAACAAAAATGTGTAAATGTGTATATGTAGCTACTGCTTTTATACAAAGTTGCTGAGTAGTTGGCATAAGAACTAAGCAGAACAAAACTTTATAATAAGTATTAGGGTATCCAATTATTCTGATAACTCGACAAATAATTATTCGAGTTTAAAAGCTGATCAGTTAAAAACCGATTAATAGCAAATTATTCGATTAACCGAATAAACTTAGCAGTACACGTAAAAATATAAATAATCCTAATTATACTATAATACTAATTATAGTATAGAAATAGTTTTTTTAGAAATATAATATAGATCAAATTATTTCAAAAAGAGTTCCTCTTATTAGCTCTATCGGTACAAAAAAATTAATCTTTTGATCTAATGCTGCAAAATTTCTCCTAATTGAGCTTTATTTAATAAATCAGTTTTTTTATTTTGTAGCTTTTGTTGAAAAACAATTAAAAAAATCATTTCATAACATTAAACTTTCATTTACGAATGAAATACAAAATCTAAAGTTTTTAGAAACATTTTCATTTATTAATAAATTATTTACAATAAATTTATTTTAAAATTCAATTAAAAACATTTTAGTACAAAATCTGAATAAAATACAAAATGAAAGTGAATTAAAAAGCTATCTAAGATTGTTTACGTCGACGAAAACTATATTGAGACGAAAACTGTTATGTAAATGATGTGAATTTTAATTTTTGGTTTTTACAAAAAGCGATGATCTTTTGTTTGGTGTAAATGGCATATAAGAGTCTAAATTTATTTTAAAATTTCTCATGTCACAAGTTTAAGTATTTAGGAAATTATAATCATGTCGCATTTTATTAAAAATTCTATTCCAATTATATATATATATATATATATATATATATATATATATATATATATATATATATATATATATATATATATATATATATATATATATGAATTTAATATAAGCTTCTTATTAAAAGAAGTGCTATTATTTTGATACCTACCATGTTCACGATTTTATGCAAAATTGCATTGAACATCAAAATTATTTTGTTTATGGGTACATGAAAATAAATTATAATTTTTATATAGAAACATAACATTATTTTTTATTTGTTTAAAACAGTTCTTTTTAGAAAAAAGAATTTTAAAAAATACTAACCGAATGTCAATGTTTTATAGAAGGACAATTCATTTGAATCCCTTTTTAGTAAAATTTTTAGGATGCTGTTTGTATTACTTCTTAAGCACAAGAAAACGAAAGTACTTTAGAAGTAATGAAAATTTACTTCCCTACAAATTACTTCTATTTATTTTTGCTGGAATATAACACAAATTTAAAAAAAATGATGTAGTTGACATAAACTAAATTTCGGTTAATCGGTTATTCAACATAGATTATTCCGTTTTTTTCGTTATTCAAAAACACATAATTTTAAATTATTCGAAGGGTTAATCGACCAAAATCAATCGGATATCCGAATGACGGTTAATCGATTGGATACCCTAATAAGTATGTATATATGAAAGTATGTGTGAGTTTTCTGTATTGCATTTCCTTTTATCTTGTGGTAAATTACAAATGAATGCAATATGTGAAAAAAACTCTAACCAAGTTTGTTTTCAGTGTGTGTAGCATGCAATATTTATACTTCTCTTAGTGTGTTTTGCTGAAAGTAGTAAACAACAGAATTTTGCATAGTTTTAAAAAATGTTCGCAAAAATTTTATCTTTTGCTTGTTTTTACACACATACAGTTACATATATATGAATGTGTGTTCTTAAGTAGTTTTGTTGTTTTACAATACAATTTTGTCAGTACGTTTGTGTTTTTATTTAGCTTTCATCAAACACATACATATATATGCACTCCCTTATATAAACTTGCATAAAGTTTTCTTGCCGTTGGCTTTGTGTTGTGTTTACATTTAGTTTACATTTTAGCGTTTATTGTTGTTGCTTTTAGTTTTTTGCATTTAGGCTGTTGACTTTTACTGCATACTTTTAGGTTGTTTTTTTCTTCTATTACTGTTTATGTATTCATTGTAGTTGTTTGTTTTCTATTGTCAGCAGTTTAAAATGTTGTTTATAACATTTGTTTCTCCCTCTTACTATAAATGCTTGCTAATATGTATGTGTGTGTTTATTTATCTTTGGTTCTTTTAAAATATTCTAACATAATTTCATATAGTTTTGCACATACATTTAACTTGCCTATTGCAATTTATTGTGTTCGTTTTAAAAAGTTTTTCTTTTTCTTTCGATGTATATATTATTTTCTCTGTTGACTGTGTGTTTTGCAAAGTTGTTGATGCAATCAAAAGTTTTCTCTTCTAAATAGATTAGAAAATCTTATTAAAATTAGAAACATTAGAGATTAACAAAAGAAAATTATTGTGGATTTTGTATGAAAAGGATTTTTAAAAGTTGGAAATTAAATATAATGCTTTTAGCAATATTGTGCACTAAAGGCTAAGAAATATTTGTTTACAAAATTCTGTAATAAACAAAATTTAAAAAAAAATATGTACTTGTAGCTTGGAATTGATTTCCTTAGATTAAGAGAAAATAAGGTAAACGATAAGACAAATTAAGCAATCTAAAACCAGATTAATATTGCATTAAAAAACATAGTTGTAGTGACCATAATTTAAGAGCAACATATTATGATTGGATCATATGGTCACAACGAAAAATAGAAATGATTATAAGTAATAATTATTATGATTCCATTTTGTCATATTGTGTCCGATTTTATGGATTTTTTTCATACTATGATTCCAGTTTTACATATAATTGAACAATCTTATCCCATTCTATTATTCTATCTATGATTTTGTGTTATTATATTACTATTCTATCTTATATTATTATACCACATTGTCAAAATATAATTATATTTTAAAATATTATTATGCCATTCTTCATATTATTATTCCATTTTATCATATTATCGTATGTTATCATATAGTTATCCAATTTTATCATATCATTATTTCATTTTCTCATATTATTATTCCATCTTATCATATATTAAAATAAAATGTATTCTTAAAAAATTATTTTTATAACTTTTTTATTGAAAATAATAGAAACAAAAATTAGACAAAAAAATACATATTTACATATTATTTGCTCATTAATTATGTTCAATTTTACCACCATATGTGGTTCAAATGCTAGATATGTTTTTTTAAGTAAACCCTTTAATGTTAGTTCATATATTGCTTGAATCACACCGAGTGTAACCCAACCTTGTCTATATTTATATTTATCCATATCTGAACTAAATGAGAATTATTACGAAGTTAAAAAACAAACATTAAAAACAAAATATATTTAAAAGGAAACAAGTTATGAATTTTTCAACAAAGTTTGTGAAAAGGATAAGTGTTATATTTATTTGAAACATTTTATTGTCATAAACCAGAATATGATTTAAGAACAAATATTTAATGGTTGTAGTAGTAATGATACTTTTCATATTAATAAAGGTAAAAATATTTAGAAACATATAATTTTTGCAGTCAACCATATTAAAATTTTTATGGAGTGTAAACATGAAATGACAAAATTTAAACAAAAAGATTGTTGTCATGAACACAGAGTTATTAAAAGTCAAGAAAAGTAACAATGAGAACATAATATTATTGTAGTGATAATGCTGTAACTATGTTTTTTCTCTGCATATAAGAATTAGTAATATTCTTAATTTTCAAAGAAAATTTATCAAAAATGACTTTGAAATGATATGATAAGATTTTTTCTCATATTCACGATAAAAATGCTTATTTTTATTTTTTTATTTTATTTTTCAAGAAAATATTGAGTAGGAAGTGTAGACCATGCGTTTTATAAATAATATATATTACGCATAAGCAACGTATCATACCGAGGCTAATGGCAAAATTTTTGGTCATAAATCCATAGCTACTAAACTACTGGTCGTATCGAATTGAGATGTATGGAAAATTTGTAGAGGAAGACATAAGCTTTCAGAAAAATTATTCTCGAGTATACAAAATTTTAAAAACTCGTAAGTTCTACAAATCGAGTCTAATTTGAAAGATTTTCATATTTCTGGAAAGTGCTTGACGAATAAAAAAAGAAACATGCTAATTTAAAAAAGATATTTTCGATCGAATTTTGAGCTTTTTGCCTCGATTTTATTTATTTTTTTCAAATTAGTCCTGAGATATACGGAAGAAAAAAATTTTTAAATATTCTGTAATTTCTAATACATTCCGAAATAATATGCTGAAAAAAATTTTTGGATTATCTCAATTCATCTAGCAGTGAAACATGTTCAAAATTATCATGTAAAATAACTATTTTTTTTTTACAAACATATAATACAATTCTTTCACTTTTTTTCTCAAAGTTTTGTTAATAAAAAATGTTTTTCCTTAACACATTTCAAAAGGCAAGGCTTCATAAATGTCTAATAAAGAAACTTAAAATTGGTTCAGATTTGCACCCTGTATCCAGCATTGGTTGAAAATGGTAAATTTTGCAAAAAAATTCATGTTTATCGATTAATAAAAACATATCACGCAATTTTAAAGAAAATTCAATGAAATTTGGCAAGGACGAAGCCTATTGAAATTGGCTGTGATCGGTCCATTAATTCACCTAACCCCTGGAGACAAATGTCCCACCGGAATAGAGTTTAAACTCTCAAAAATGCATTAGAAATAAGAATATTTTAATGAAATTTGGTGCAAAGAAGTTCTGTATAAGTGTCAATCTTTGTACCAAATTTTATAAAGAATCGCTCCAAAGGGCATGTTAGTATCAACGTATTTGTAGAATTATGTCGTTACAAAAACAATACGCGTCGGTATAATTGTGTGTTACATATATGAACATATGGAAATACACAATAAAATGTTATAAAATTGTGAATTTAGTGAGTTTTGACACGAGATGTCGGTTTTAAGGCCATTATACTATCTTTTCTGAAATGACTTAAACAGACATATTACATATCAGTGAATTGGTAAATAAGGATATTTTTATATTTTTTTTTAAATTTTATAAGATTTCAGAAATTGAAGGAAGTTTTACTTGAAAAAATATTATTTTTTAGTTTTTAATTTTTTTTTTTTAATATTATTTATTTTTCAAAAATTTCCAAAAATTGGTTGTTGCAGCTTTTTGAATGATTTTGTGAAGAGTAAAAGGCAGATGCACATTTTACACACTTTTACTTTTTACATATTAGTTACAATATAATGCTAATAATATGCTTTTTTGTGTAGTTAAAAAAAGTCTTTTGAAAATTTGACTTTTTTCATAAAATCTGCACTCCTGCATTAACTTTTGACCGGGCGGGAAGCAGTTTTATGCTAAATTGATCAAAGTATATTTTTTAATAAAACATCACCAATAAGTTAAAAAAAAGCTTGCGTTATATCTTTTATTTTAATTATTAATCGATGAACGTGATTTTTTTTTCGAAATTTTACCATTTGAGACCAATTCTGGATGCATGGAGCAAATTTAAATCAATTTTAAGTCTCTTTGTTAGACATTTGTGAAGCTTGTCTTCTGAAATATGTAATGAAAAAAAAAATTTTATTAAGAAAACTTTGAGAGAAAATCTGAAAGAATTGTACTATTTTTTTTTTTTTTGTAAAATATAGTCATTTTCCTACTGATTTCAGAGTGTTGATTTTGATTATTTACACGGCTAGACGAATTGAAATAGTCCAAAAACTTTTTCAGCATATTATTTCTGAATGTATTAAAATTTTCTTTCATACATCTCAGGACTAATTCCTACAGAACTAAACAAAGACGAGGCAAAAACTCAAAAACTTTAAATTCAAGTGAAAGTATATTTTTAGCTGTAAGAGGTAACTTAGAATGGAAAGCGTGTTTTTACTTTGTTTACCAAGCACTTTATAGAAGTATAAAAATCTTTGAAATCGGGCTTGATTTGTAGAAGTTATTAGTTTTTGATACTTTTACATACTCGAGGTGGTCAACTATGACACCCCTAGTTTGGGAGATACAGACTTATTAACAAAAATTTTGCAATAGGCCTCACTGTGCATGGTCAACATGTAAATCAGATTAAATAATTGAATAATTAAAAAAATTTAATTTAGCTTAACTAAGCACCAAACTCTTCATAATAATATATGTAGAAGGACTAAAATGCATATTTATTTTTATGGGCACTTAAACAAATTCCTAGAACAATTTAATTATTTTTTTTTTATTAAATTAAAACTATTTTAAATAATTCTTAAAAATCTCCTATAAAAAAAAGCTTTTTTTTATGTTTAATTCCTGGTATTTTTTGCCTATTAAAAAAAGCTATTAAAATATTTCCTTTAATATTTATTACAAAAAAAGTTAACTTTGCAAATTATTTTAATTGAAATGTAAACGCTAGAACAAACTTTAATATTTTTTATAACATATTATTTTATTAGAGTAAAAGTTTTATATGCAAATAATTGGAATATCTGATATGTATTTTTTTTAAACAATATTTTGCAAAAACTCGGCATTTTTATAAAATAAAACTAACAAAATATGTATACAAATATTAATTTTAAAATATGATAACCCAATTATAAATTGAACACAAAAAATTGCAAGTAATAAAATAAAAAAATAAAATGTTGCTAAAATTACAAACTAGGTACATATTTTTATGTATATTTAATCAATTGAAATCATATACATAAAATTTACAATTCTTTTTCACTTAGAGATTTTTATTTTTTTAGTTTTTTCTTAATAAAACTTTTGGAGAAGAATTCTTTTATTATATTAAAGTTTAAATTTTGAAATTGTTATTTTTGTTACATTTTATAATTTTTGCCTTTTTTTATTTTTGTTTATGAAATTTACAAAATTTTTATAACGTCCCTTTTACCTATACAACCAATGTTAGCATAAGTATTCGCCAAATTTTATTTATATGTTTATTTTAACTTAATTTTTCAACAAAATGTATACAATGAATTGTTTTTTCTTATACATTTTATATGTATAAATTTTGTAAAGCCCAGCGAGCATTAGGTATCACATAACATAACTGCGAAATGTGGTATATAAGTCATATATGATATGACATCTATATTATATACCTAATATATATATTTTTTATTTACAAATGTTGTAAATAAAAATAACTTGCAAATAAATAACTCCCTGTTTATACATTTATTCATTAAAAAAACATTTGTCGTATCGGATGGGAAGTGGCGAAGTGGCTACGCCGTACACTTTATTTGCAATTAGTTTCACTAATCACAATTAGTTTTTGTGAGTTATTAACTTGCAAATAAAATATTAACTCACCGTTTATACGGCAAAATTTGTATTTCGCAATATTTTTAATTGCGAGTAAAAGATGTGTATAAACGTAGTAATAAATATAAATACATATGTATAAAAGAACATTTTTTAGTTTTGTTTGAAAAATTATTAATTCATTAATATTTTGTACAAACTTTTGCAATTTTTTGAAAACATTTCTTCCAGTTTTCTATATGAATTAAATTTATGTATATTCGTCACTTGAAATAAAAAAGGCATATAACAACCAAAAAATTTGAAGCACATTTTTATTTAATTTTTTTCATGCACAAAAAGGCAATAAATATATGAAACTAGATACAAGACACATTGTAAATATGTAATCAGTTTTTCCTTATTACATCAAATTTCTTCTCATCAAATGAACTTCAAAGTTTCGAAGGATATCGAAATAAAAATAAAATATATTACTTTAATATATTTATCAAGATTTTAATTAAAAATTCCTGCAAAATGATAAAATTTTAAATTGAAATGCTTTAGCACAAAAAGTAAGAAAATAAATAAAATTTCAGAAAAATTCCATATAACATTTGTTCTCATAAATTTAGAAAATTTTAGAAAATAAATTTTATAAGTATAAATATATATATATAAATATAATATATATATATATATATATATATATAGTTCCAATTCTCTCTCATAATTTTTTTGTACTTTTTTTCGAATTTTAAACAAATTATTTAATATTTCTTCTTTTGTATTTAAATAAAAAAAAGCGTTGCCACAAAAATAAAAACGGAAAACAATTTTAGAAATATTTTTTATTGTGCATAATTTATATATATAAACGCACATCGGCATTTTTGCTGTAGTATCTGGTGTTACAGCACTTATTGAATATTTAAAAATATTCATTCAATTAATAATTTTTAATTAAAAAATTTCTTTTTTATTCAATAGCTTAAAAATATACTATTTACATTAAACTTTTTCTATAAAATATGATAACTTTAGTATTACCTTTATATCGATATAGGATAACAGGACTTTTATGAACAAACTCAGAAAAAATAGCTAACTATTATATATTGCAGTTTAACGGATAAAACAATTCTTTGATATCGAATACAATTTAATAGATATTTGAAATATCTATTAAATGTACATCTTATGCCGATCGGTTTACAAATAGAAGATACATAAATGTTTATATGACGAAACTTTGTATCTTTATATCTTTTAAATTAAAAGTTGCTTAGTTAAATTGTATATATCACTAGCCTGAGAACAGAAAGCTCTACTAACAGTAAGAAAATTTTTAAAGATCGGACATATATATATATATATATATATATATATATATATATATAATTTTTATAATTTTTAATAATTTTCTCAATGTACCTGAACGTAAAAAAATAAAAAACTCGGATATATTTACATTTGTACGGTAGCACTATTTGAGATGGTTATTATGGCTACAAAATTGGAAAGCGGCGCTATCTTGCTATTTTTATATCATGTTTCCAATCCAATCTTTCTTGTTTAATTATAATTTTTATAATTTTTAATAATATAAAAAAATATATATAATTGTGAACAGGAACAAAATAACAGTTTCTTGGGACTAAGATTTTTTATATATACTTTTATTAAAAAGTACCTATTTCATAATTATTTGAAAAGTAATAGTAATAAAATAACGTTTCCTGGGTTACATGAATGTATATATATATATATATATATATATATGTTATTATTTCAGTGATAAGTAAATTCTATATAAAATATGAGTTTGTTTTCCAAATAAAGAACGAATAAATTTGCAAGTTCATCAAAATACATAAAAGTAGAAATGAACAGCACAAACAAAGAAAAAAGATAATTGTGGTAAAATAAAATAAAAAACAACATCGACATGTTTTTCTTTGATCCTATGTTCCCAAAAAAATAAAATAAATAAAACAAAAACGTTGAAAAAATTTTAGCTTATATACATACACCCTCTCCGAAACTTGGTATACACAAGAGAAATTATACCCAATTGAAAACTATATTCCGTTACTTTTCTACATGTAGGGGAACAAGCTGTCATGTTTCAATTAAAATGTTAAAGATAAAATAGAGAATTTTTGCGACTTTAAACAAGTAGGATTTTAACTGATTTTGTCTGGATTTTACATCTTGAAATATATAGATAGATATTAAGGTCTGATTAAAATCATTAAATATAACTCCGAATTAGAGGTACCTTGTATGCTTATTTTCAGGGAAACCACAAATATGCTATTGCAAGTTTTTTTCTGTACGTTGAATGAAGTAAGAAAGATATAGTCAGCCAAGCCCGACTATATGATACGTCACACTATTGTGTATGTCCATTAAAATTCGTGTAAGGTCTTGTATTAGACATGTGGAAAATTGTGGACCGATACTTTTACTAAGTGTAAAATAAACTATACGAATACAAAATATTACGTTTATACTAACATGTGTATATGTATATATGTATATATGTATATATGTATATATGTATATATGTATATATGTATATATGTATATATATGTATATATGTATATATGTATATATGTATATATATGTATATATGCACTTTAGGGTGACTCCCGAAAGTGGGCTTATATGGGAGCTATGGTAGATTATGGCGCGATCCTCATAAAATGTGTCACTGTGATGTCTGCCTATATAAAACTTATTTATGTCGAATATGAACTTGATACTAACATGTCTATGTGATTAATGTACGTTAAAGTGATTTTCGGAAGAGGGTTTTATATGGGAGCTATGGTCAAATATGGACCGATCTTCATGAAATTTAGCACACAGATTGATACTTATACAAAACTTCTTTACATTAAAGCATTGCTTTATTTATTCCGGGAATACATTTGTATGGGGGCTAGGTGAAATAACGAACCAATCATAACTAATTTCAATAGGCTTCGTCCTTGTGTCATGAAAGTCCTACATGCCAAATTTCATTGAGTTCTCTCCAAATTGCAACCTGTACTTTGTGCACAAGTTTTACATGGGCAGCCAGCTAACCAGACGGATGGACGGACATCGTTAGGTCGGCTCAAAAAAAGATTTTGAGTCGATTGGTATACTTTAAGGTGGGTGTTGGATGATTTTTTCTATGCGTTACAAACATTAGCACAAACGCATTATACCCCAACCACCTATGGTGGTGTAAGTTATAAATATAAAATTTAATAAAAAAAAAATCATCGTGTCTTCACTCCCTGACAGAAAATTCTAAATTAAAGTTTCTACTTCATCTGGGAGCTTCAGAGAGTTCTGGAAGGAGAAAACATCAGTATCAGTATTGTTAAAATCTATTTTTTTTTTAATATTATTTATTATTTGAGTGAGTTCAATTAACACACCATTGTTATATATTTCACTTATTTCCACAACACTTGGATCATTAAAATAATTTTTGAAATAACTAATAAATGAAAAATTTTCAAAAATAAAGCATTTGCTACACTTTTTGTTGAATATTTAAAAAACATAATATGCGTTGGAGAATTTCCAGAATTTAATAATACTTTTTACGCCTTCAGTTTATTCTAACTCTTAGAAAACTCTTTAGAAAATCTATTCTTTTTTCCCCAATAATACTGAGAATTCAGTGTTCGTGAAAGGATTTAATATAAAATCTATTAATACGTGGTATTATATATTATATATACTAACGAAATTTTTAATAATTTTCAACAGGGTTATTCAACGAAACAAAACTTTTTATACTTAAAATTTCAATAAGGCTTAACAATTTAATAAACACTCGTTTTGAAATGTTTAAAAATTGATCGAATAATTTTTTTATTCTAAATTTAAAAATGTTGTTTGTTCGAAAAGAATAAAAAAAATTGTTACTCGAATAATCGAATAATTTATGTTCGAATGACAATCCTAATATATACATAGACATAGATATTATATATTTAAAAATAGTTTTAATGGATACGGCTAAAGTTCATTAAAAATGTCTGAGGAGCTTGATTTGTGGTAATAAATTTTGAAATATGATATAGAGGACGTATTAGCTTAAATTTGCTCGCACAGCTCTATATATGTATGTAAATTAACATATGAATCTTTTTATATCTTAAACAATTATTTAGATGGGAAAACAAACAGAATGTCAATAAAGTTTTTATGTGATAAATTAGGTATAAAAATAAGACTTTTAACACAGTTAACAGATAAATTTTAGTTTTTCCTTACTTTAGTATTGCCTGATTTGATATCGTTAACATATTAATTAAAAAAAACTTTACTTTATTGAAAACAAATAATAATAATAATGTTTGTTTAAAAATTACAAACGTTTCTTGTTTTTTAAGAGCATATTTTCGTTTTTTATTGTATAAATAATGCGCATAAAATACTTTTTTTTGGGTTTCTCTGCTTATTACAAAAAGGTGGGGTTAAAAATAATCCAATATTTCATTAAAACAAAATAATCCAAATAAAAAAAAAATCCTGTTTTAATTTATCGTTTGAAACAAAGAAATTGTCCCTTAATATTTATGTTTTAAAATTTGTTTTTGAAATAATTCTGCGTACAAATTACAGAAAATTTAGGATAATTGAGTGTCTGCAACTTTTAACAACATAATGTTACCTTATTTTTCATAAATTTTTGTTTAAAAGTTACATATCCTTTAATAATCATTATATAACTTTCCTACTTCCGGTAGAGCGTCTACACAAGTTTTTCCTATCAAACAACGTTAAGTGTTCAAATCGTTCATTTATGGCCCCCAAGTGTTTGAATTTTGTTTTTTATATTTTGTTGTTTTTTTTCTTTACATACACATATGAGCAAATGTTTATTTTATTATGTTGTTTGTTGTTGTATAATATTCCATTAAAGAGAGTAAAAAAAATTTTAGTACAAAAACAAAAGTAAAAAAAAACGATGAAACAACAAAAACAGCCAGGATGATTTTTTTTTTGCTAAAATTAAAAATGGTTGTTATTTTCTATGAAATAAAAAAAAAGATTATTTTAGCTTCTTTTAATGCTTGAGCTGCTTTGGTGGTAAATATGAATATTTATGAGTTGCTATATAAACCATAAACTTTTACACACATACAATACACAGTGGAGCAGAATCGACATTTTTTAGAAATAAATCTGTAGCTTCTAATCTGTAGGTAGGATTTAAAATGAATTTCACATAGGCATAGCAGAGGATTGTAAAATTTTAAATTTGTAAGGGGAGCTTCGCACTCCTCTCAGCAGTGGAGCTATTGAAATTGAAAATATTGAAAATAAGATACCTTTGACATAGACAAATTTAAGATTTTTGTAAAATTATCCCCAGAATTCCCCAAAAAAAAACCCGACGAAATTTCCAAAAATTATTTTTTTTTTAATTTTTGCCTATAAACTACATATTTGGAACACATTGGAGTTTTCGTAACTTCATTCGGTCTGCAGAACTAGGCTTTGGGATTTGCGAATATATAGGGTAAAGTCAATTTTTATTTTTATTTAAAATAGGTCAAATTCAGGATGGTCTATACATAGTAATGTTGGGTGTTTTGAGTTTGTTTTTAATTCTAAAATCATCTCTATGAAAATGCCTTTCAGAAAAGTATAAAATTATTATATGTTCTTAAAGAAAACTTTATATTTAGAGAAAGGCTAAAAAGCACAAAAAATCATAACTTTTTAAATTTGCAAATTCAAAGTCGGTTATTTTTGAACTCGTAAGAGATATAGACTTCTAGTTTATTTTATTCGATAGATAATTTTGTTTGTTAACTAACTGGATAAAAATTTTACAAAATTGGATAAAGGTATTTGGCAAAATTGAGATAGTTGAAATTTCTAATGCAAATAACTTGAAAACTATAAGCGATAAATAGTACATGCAAGCAAGTTTTTCAAAGATATTATTATGTAAAGTTTTAAGATGTAGAAATATTTCATATCGGATAAGAAATAAAAATTTGGAAAGGGATTACAAATTTTCTATGTCAGAGGTACCCTATTTTAAACCCCAATAGCTGCGCTACTCAGTGGTATGTTGAGCCTCCCTTTCAAACTTAAAATTGTACATTCCTTTGCAATGCCTATGTGAAATTTTATATAAATTCAACCAGTACATTAAAAGTTACAGATTTATTTGCAAAAAAATTTCAATTCTGCCTCACTGTGCAATATAAGTACATGTGTATTATACTCATGTATAAGTATATATGTAAATATTGTGTAAAATTAATTATGTACATAGATGTTGAAAAATTTTGTGTTTATTCACTTTGATGTTTTTCTTCTCTTTTTTTTTATTTTTTTCTTAATAAAACAAAAGAATTAAATATATCTACTATGAAATTTTAATTAAAAATTTAATTTATTTATAAAGGTATATTAAAGTGTATAGCAAAAAGCCTTTAAGTATGCTACATTTTATGTTTTATTTGTACTTGTTATAAAAAGCTTTAAAAATAGAATAAGCTTCGCATGTCTAATAAAATTTTATATACATATGTACCTAATATTAGCCAGAAATAAGCTATAAAAGAAACACTACAAATATGACTCACACATACAAAGTTTTTGATATAAAATAGAGCGTACTTAAAAAATTGCATCACAAAATTGTATAAATTACACTGTGTAGCAGTGAAAAATAACTCTGAAAATTATATAAGACTTTCTTAGGGATATCATATAAATTATCAACATTAAAAATTTTTAATACACCTTTAAAAATTTTGACTTATGTCCTGTATTAATGTATTCCTAACTCTTTTATTATTTTGTTGACTTTTTATTTTTAAACTGTTTTCAGAAGTAGAATATTTAGTTTTTAAAAATTTGACAAAAACTTTGTAACTGATTCGATTTTATTGGGAATATATTAAAATTTCTGTACACTTTTCATGTTTACCAAAAAAAAAAAATACTTTGACTTAAAATACTTCAACAGTATGTTGAAAAGCTTTAGAAAATGTTTAATAACTTTTTTTGTTTGAGTTTTTAATCGACTTCAAAGATAGATATCGCGTTTTTCTCTAAATAAAATATATACAAATATGTTTAAGATTAAAGGAAAAAATTAAAAATCTATTGATATCTAAAGCCAAATTTGGAAAAATAAAAGGAAAATAAATTAAAGATTGTTGAATAAATCATTACTTATTTGAAATATGTATAAACGATTTTAATACAGTTAAAAAGCTACGTTTTTTATTTTCTAAATCAGATCATAAATTTTTTTAAAATTTAGAAGACAGTAAGAACTTTAGTGTAAGAAATACCTTAAATACGTTTTCTTCGGAATATATCAAAATTTAAAGGGTTTTTCGAATTTTAGGAATATTGCCACGTTATATCATTAAAGAGATCGACAGCCTGCATTCGATTGTTTTGCAAAGAAAATAAAAAGTGCTATTTTGTAGTTTAGTGTTAGTCTTAAATTTTTGTAAAGAGTTATTCGGGTTTTCTATAGTTAAATTAACTCGAATAAAACATTTTATTATTCGATTGCATATTTAAAATTATTCGTATTATTCGAATATCAAAATATAGAAAAGTATTTAGAACTTTGTACGTTTCTTTATAATATCATGAAAAATATTGTATAATTTAAAAAAGATATTTGAGATATTATGCGTTTGTGTTGATGTTTATAATGCAAAAATCCTATCCAATATCCAGCTTAAAGTTTATCAAGCGACCCAAAATCACCTCTTGTTTTATCGAAGTCCGTCCATTTCATCTCGATTTTTTGGATTTAAGCAAGCTTAATTGGTTTTCTGGAATGGGGATTATAAGGGAACCATATTTAATTATGGACTTATTATTATGAAATTATGTATAATGATTTATACTTATATATAATTTTGTATTGATGTTAACATTAATGTGAATTTTATGCGCTTTTAAGTAATCTTTAGGCATCGAAAACTACATGAATGATATGATCAATTATGCACCGACTTTTACAAAAATTCGATACAAGGATCTATACATGCAGAGAAAAAATATAGTTGCAGTGACCATAATCTAAGAGCAACGTATTGTGATTGGAACATATGGTCACAGCTAAAAAAAGTTATGATTATAGATAATAATTGTTATGATTGCATTTCATCATATTATGTCCATAAAATCTGAAATTTTTTCATGTTATGGTTCGAGTTTTTAATTATATTATACCATCTTACTACTTTATTACCACACTTTATAAGAATATGATTTTATTTTATTATATTATATTTTTATTTCATCTTAACTCTCTCTCTCTCTCATATCATTATCCCATCTTTACGTTCCACTACATTTATTTCAAAATAATGAATGACAGATGGCAAGCGAACGTTAAAAACAAAACATATTCAAAAATAAACAAGTTATGAATTTTTCAATCATATTTGTAAAAAGCATATTTATTTTTAGCATTTTATTGCTATGGGAATAATAATATTAATATGATTTGAAAACAATATATGGTTTAAGAACAATTAAAAAGATTGATAATATTTAATTTCTGTAGAAATAATAATATTTTTTACATCAATAAAATTTTATTTTTGGTAAAAGTGTTCAAAAACATAACATTTTTATGGTCAACTATATTAAAATTTTAATCAAATGTAAACATTGAAAGATAAAACTGAAACAAAAACATTGTTACCGTGAACACGGTATTATTAGAATTAATGAAAATTAACAATGAGAACATAATATTGTTATAGTGACAATACCGTAACCATATTTTTTCTTTGCATGTAATTGTTTAAAACTTATTTATGTGTGCCGAAATTTCATAAATACCACATATTTAAAATTTTTAAACCACTATTCCGAAGAAAAAATTAGTATAAGGTATAAGTGAAATAATGGACCGATCATGATCAATTTCAGTTAATTTTGCCTTTGTAACAGCATGTATCAAATTTAAGTAAATAATTTTTAAAATCATCACATAAAGTGGGTTACAGTGGGTTAAAGTTCTGTTAATGTATTTCTGAAAGTTCTAAAATAATATAAAATTATTTTTTCGGGATCAGGAATGTGCTATATAAGCAACTAATTTGAATAGTGATCTGTTATGTTATTAGTAAAGAAAAATTACTGTAACTTCTGGTACACTATAAAGACAAAGTAATTGTAAACATCGCGTAAAAAGACAACAAAAATTAAAAAATATCCAAGGATAAAATACATTTTTCATTTTAGAGGTCCTTATTTTTAAAAATTAAATGCCTTTTTCTGTCTTAAATTTTTTTTCAAATATTTAAAGTAACATCGTAATTTAATATTAAACTGTATTATTTCCTGCAAACTATTTATATTCGAAAAAATGTCAAAAAATGTTGACAGAATTTTGATTTGAGGTTATTGAAATTTTATGACATTTTCATATGGCATTATTTTGTGGTTAATTAACCAACAAACATAGACACAAATGCCACAAATATACATGCAAACAATTCATTTTATTTATAAATTCACTTTTAATGTCTTCCTTCTCAAAAGGAGCATACATACATTTGTATGTATCTACACATAGTGACAGTCACAACATGTAATGCATTTGCTTAAATGGGGAGTGTTAAGCAACCAACACATACATATAAATACAATTATTTAAAAATACATTTATTAAAGTTGATTCTTGTATTTGAGAATTGTTTGTTTGTTTGTTCTTTTACCGCATGCTGTTTATTTGGGTTTGAATTTTTCAGGTGTATGAGTTTGTCTGTTCACACACAAACAGACAAACATTAGTATTAGTGTGTGGGTTTTTGGTTTTTATTTTGTTTAGGGAAGACCCTTAAAGACATTTAATATTTAAGTTAAGGAGGTATTAAATTTCCAGCAGGTTTTATATGATTTTAATGTTAAAAGCTTTAAAATATTTTATTAAATTTAAAATCTTATTGTTTTTAATAATTTAATTCCTTTCAAGGCAATTAATTATTTCTATATTCGCTAAATTATCAAAAAAAAAAAAAAAAAAAAAACAAAAATAATTTATTTAGAAAATATAAAGTTTTTATTAAATTTTGTTTTTAAGATTAAAATTTCAGATGATAACTTAGAACATCCTTATTTGAAATTTAATTTTACAAAATCTGTTTAATGGCTTTTTTGTGTTTGTATATGTATTTTTATATATACTATGTATATCCTACAGTTCTGATGATAGCAGTTCACATTGTCAGTAATGTTTTGTTAGGTCTCTTTACTGGATGGTTTTTAAAAGTTAAAGTTTTAAAATTACGTTTCAAATTATTATAATTTTCACTTTTTTTTGTTTTTTAATGTGCACGTTTTATACTCATATGACAATTACATTTGAAAGTAACTTTTCAAGCAAATAACTTAATTAAAAGCGCACAGTAGAGTTTCCCGTACAAAAAATATTGTTGGAAAATCCCTCATGAATATGGAAATTGAAAATCACGGGTCTAGGAAATTTTGCCTAAATAAAAGTTTTGTGTTTTGTCTCGAAATGAGTATCAAAAAACTCATCATTTTGAGCCTGTTATGAAAAAAATATTTAAATTTTTTTTAGGAAAAATGTTGGTCTATAAACCTATATTTTTATATGCAAAATATATTTTTGTTGCAAAATGTATAAGAATTTTAGAATTTTGTTCCTTTTATGGACCATAATAAATTGTTTTTAAAAAACTTCATCACTAAAATTCAGTAAAAAGTCCTCTAGTGGAAAAAATCTCATGAACAAAAATTGTAAAATATTTTTTCTACTACAACAAGCCGAAAACTACGAAATGTTTGGGACCTATTTCGCGAAGAAACTCGAAACATTTTTTGGTTCAAAATGTACCAGACTTGAAATTCTCAATTTGTGTGAATTTTAAAAATTTGTTAAATATTTTTTCCATATTCAGCTCATCAATAAGCATTGTTTGAGGGATTTTCCAAAATCGGAATCTCAAAAATGCGTTTCTTCGGGAAATTGGTCATCTCGACTATGTACATTATTTCAAAATTCGCTACAAATTCATTTATGATTTGAATGTAAAAAATATATGAAAAGAAATGCTTAAATGTGTAGGTTATCTCTTTTAGTTTAAGAGATATTTAGGTCGAAACAACTTTGTCTCTCATTTTAGGCTTCGTTTTTTTCTAATCTTTTTTAAACTCGGTGGGTTTAAATTGTGCACTAAAATTTTTTGAATATTCACTAGATTTCTTACAAAATTCTAAATAACATTGCTGCAAGAATAATAAAAATATATAAATCCGATAAAAAGTTAAATTATTCTAAAGTTGAAACTTTAAAAAAATTTTACATTTTTGTTTTTTTTTCCAAAAAGTCGGTAACATTCTTTCACTCTAAAATACTTTTATTTTTTGTTCCGAACTAAATAGTTTTTTATGCTTTCAAAGGAAATCTTATCACAAATGCGTATAAAGTAAAACTGGAGGCGCTTTGGGCAACAGTCTCCCCACAAGCTCTATCCAAATTCTCAAAACCTAAAGCTGTTGTCATCAAAAAGGTATGTCAGTTATATACTTCTATATGTTAGTTAAGCACACAAAAAGTATTTTCTGACGAAGGGCTTTTATAACGACTGGATGACGATTTGAATTAAAAAATTAAATTTTTGAAATATATTATCATTGAATTGGGATTTTGGGCATTTTGATACAAAAAAATGGAAGTTTTCTTAATTGCCTGATTTTAAGATAAGTTTTTCTATATTATGTCAAAAATTCCAATAAGATATCTTAATTTTTTAAAATTTTATTTGAATCCAAATACATATAAATAAACTTTATTTATCAAAAAAAAAAAAAAAAAAAAAACAAAAAAATATTAATTTAAATTTTATGTTTTTCGGGTCATGGTCAGAATCATAAATTAATTTTTTGACGAATATTGAAAAAAAACTTACATACCTGAGGTGACCAACTTTAGAGTCTACCCCCCGACTCACTGTTGAGATATCTTTAACGAATCAAAAGTTATAGAATCATTTCCAAAAAAAAAGTGAAAAACATTATGCACTAATAATTAGTTGCGCAATTTCGTAAATTTTTAACGACAAAAATTTGTCGTTAACGATAACAATAATATTGTTGTTAAGTTTTTCAAAATATATTATAAAAAAGCTGATTTTGGATCTTAAATCCTACTTTTTTTTAATTTTTATAACACACTTTTTTAAATAATTTGATTATAAAAATATAATGAAAAATAAATGCGCTCTAGGGTAAAGCTTTTACTGAGTTTTCGTTTATCAAAAACGTTTAATGAATTTTGGCAAACATTGAGAGAACAAAATAAAAGTTTATAACTGAATATTTACAATTTTGAAACAGATTAATTATTTTTTTTTTTTATTACTGTTATTTTTTTTCAATAAAATTCAGTTCTTAATGAAAATTTTTTCTTTTTTGAGAAAAATTTAATTTTAGGAAAAACACTGAAATTTTGTGAAAATTTTAATTTTTAATAAAAAAATGTATTTTAAGTAAAAGTTTAGAAATTTTTTGAAAATTTAGATTTTTATGTTTTTTTTCAGAAAATTGGGATACACATATTTGTAAAAATTGGATTTTTTTAATTTAGTTTTTTACCAAAAATTGAAATTTTTATTCCAAATTAGAATTTTTTGTGAAAATTTACATTTTTGGAGAAAATTTTGTATCATAGTGAATTTTTTGTATAAAAAAAGAATATTTGGGCCTGTGTGAAACGACTGAAAATTATGCATATTAATAAATTTTTGACTGTAATAAGCTCATAGCTCTAGTAAAACTTTTGACAAATGTATTTAAATTTTTGACGTTTTAGATTTTACAGAAAATATTTTAAAAATTTAAAATATTGATAAAATAATAGGATTTCAAATGGAAACGAATCTTTTGTGCTTTTGCAAAGGATTTTTTTTTTTTAATCTTTTTTATTCTTCTGTTCGCACATTTATTTTTTAGTTAGATAATTTTATTGAGACTTGATTTTTTTTTTCATAACACATTATTCACAAATATAAATTCTTAGTAAAATTCTTAAAACTATATCGTATTATTTTAATTACATAAGCAAATATATGATTATTCGCCTGGCTTATCTAAATTAAGAATAAAATTAACCTTGGTAGATTAATTTATAATAACAGTGAAACAGTGCTTGCTCCCGGCGCTTATAAATACTAGTATAGTACTATCTACTTTATATAAATTAATATTAAAAATTTCTTTATATTAAAAAGTCCTTTTAACCCTTAATATTAAAAAGTCCTTTAACATGTTTATTAAATTTCAAAAGTTTATTGAAATTAACTCCAACGTATTTCATGCTATCATTAAATATGAGTTCGGAATTATTCAGTGTTAATTTCAGATTTTTGCTTTCCGGGACAATAGTGTATTTACATTTTCCGGAAGCATTTCACAAGCATATGATATTACCTTTCGATGTATTTATTTTTATTTCCCAATGAGAATAAAATTCGTCGACAAATCTAAGGTAAGATGAGGCACCTGAAGTGCAGTAAGAGGAGACTCATCATGTGTGTAAAGAAGCGAATCGTCGTAAAATCATATATAAAGATATGTATAAATGCGGGGAATTTATGTTTTAATAAATTAAAATTAAATTTAATTTGTTACTATTTTACAAAGTTTTCACTTCACACAGCAGAAATAAAAGTTTTTCCCACCATAGTGAAAATATTTTCTACCATAGAACTTTCCTACCGTTTCACACAGGCCCTTTGATTTTTTCTTCTTTGGAGTGAGAAATGTTCTTTAAAAGTTTTTAAAATTAAGTCACATCGTTATATTATTTATAATTTTAACACAAATTTTCAGTGAACGTGCCCAATATAATAGTCATTTAATACCAAATTAAATGCACAAATATTTTCAACAATATACCATACATATACTCATATCATTATGTTGCTGGTAGACAATCTGCTAACATTTATATAATATTTACACTTTTTTAATATTTTTTTCAAGAAAATAGTTTCATTTTTAAATAAAAATCTAATTTTAATTTTAAATTTTTGGTTTTCAAATAATGATGTTCTATCATTTCTATCGATAAAATATACTGACGAAAAAATTGTTAACTTATTAATACTATTAGAGAATAACAAGTCGTTAAAGCAACCGAACATTTTCGTTAGTTAACATTAGCGGTACATGCAGTAAAAAAATACATTTGTAGTGACAATAATCTAAGAACAACATAATATGATTGGAACATATGATTAAAGCGAAAAGTAGAAATGATTGTAATTAATAATTTTTATGATTCCATTTTGTTATATTGTGTCGGATTTTATGGTTTGTTTTTTCATGTTATGTTTCTAGTTTAACATATAATTGAACAATTTTACTACATCATTATCCCATTCTATCAGATTATTATTTAATATTATTATATTATTATTCTATCTTATTATATTATTATTCCACATTGTCATATCATGATTCCGTTTTATAATATTATTATCCCATGTTACCATAGGGTTATCCAATCTTATCGTATTTTATTTCATTTTGTCATATTATTATTCCATCTTATCATATATTAAATTAAAACGTGTTAATAAAAAATTATTATTTTTATAAATTTTTTTATTGAAAATAATGGAGAAAAGCTTTCATTAGCCAAAAAAAATATATATATATATTTATATATTATTTGTTCATTAATTGTATTCACTTTAATGGTTTAATCAACCAATATCTTATATTGTTTAAATCATGTAGAGTATAACCAAACCTTGTCTATTTATATTTATACATATATAAACTAAATGAGAATTATAGTGAAGTTGGAAAATAAACATTAAAAACAAAATATATTTGAAAACAGACAAGTTATGAATTTTTCCAAGTATGTGATATTTATTTTAAACATTTTATTTTCATGGAAATAATAACATGGTTTAAAAACAGAATATGGTTTAAGAATATGGAAAAAGAGTGCAAATATTTAATGGATGTATTAGAAATGATATTTTTCATATTAATACAATTTTGTTTCTGTTAAAAATATTTAAAAACATATAATTTTTGCAGTCAATCATATCAAAAGTTTTTATTGAGTGTAGACATTATTATCATGAACGCAGGGTTATTAAGTTTCAAGAAAATTAACAGTGAGAACATAATATTATTGTAGGGATAATGCTATAACCATGTTTTACTCTACGTGTATTTAATGAAAAATAATAACAGAACTGCAGGGATTTCTTCCTATATGCGAGTCCATAAATTAATATATGTATGTGTTTATGTATACAACATACATTCATCTATGTTATGTTTGCTTAAGTATGGGTGGATGTTCTGCAGTAGACATTTGTCGAATGAAACTGTATTGCTTTTTGTAATTAATTGTGCACTTATGTGCATTATTGTGGCTTTTTTGCCTCAATGATGTTGACCATGATTACAATGAGAATAATTTGTGTGTTGGCATGTGTTTTTTCATTTTAATTTTTTTTTTTTTTTTAAAGAAACAAATACATTTGATGTATTATTTTTAAGGTTTTCAAATAATGAAAATTATTTAAAGAAATTTTTCGTTTAAAAGAGAAAAAGGATTTAAAAAAATAAAATAAATATAAATATAAATAAAGTATAAAACAAGAAACTTTGATTAAAAGTTGTATTAAATAAATATTAATTTATTAAAAATAAATCAAACATCTTTAAGAAACTATTTACTATAAATAAAATCTAAATAAATAAATACCATAATATAAATCTATTTCTATGTAATGTCTTCACTATAATTATAATTAATTCATATACTCATTAAAGCGAAAACAAATTTTCATTTTGACCCTTGGGCTTAAATAAAAACTCAAAAGATATTTGAACGTAATTTAAATGCAAATTATGGGGCTTAAGGGTGATAATATTGTTCTATCAAAATGTTTGTGGTTTATTTTTTTTTTTTTAGTTTTGCATACTTAATTTAGCAATTAAATTTTCACTCCATTTCTTAATTTGGCTTTATTAAGCACTTATTAATATGTTTTAAAAATATATTTGAAAATAGAACTAAGTACGAGTACTCTGAGTTCTGTATCGTTTAAAGCTACAGTTCTCAAATTGGGATCATCGAGTCACATGGGTATCCGTAAAGACATTCGTGGAGAGATCGTAAAAAATATTATTGAACTCACAATTTTTTTATGTAAATATTATTTAAAAGTTTAAGTAGAAATTTCAATGAAAGCATGTAACTATTTTAAAATGAAAAGATATCTTTATACAAAACATTCCCATATTAAATAGAAAAGTAAAGATAGATTTATATGTTTTTATAAAATGAGTTTTTTCAAGAATCAATTTCAAGAAAAACCTTTGAAGAAACCCGTGCTTTACTTCAATTGAATAGATTATGCTTGATAAAGTCTGCAAGGATCAAATAAAGGAAATGATACAACACAGAGAAAACTTTATGATTGGGCACGAAAAACAATTAATTACAAAGACAGTAAATAATTCACTTTAATTTAATGAAACTATCGATTATGAAACCCTACTCATATTTTTTGTAAATATATTATGCCAAGATCTTTTTTTGTAAAGTCGTTTTAATTCCCTATCCGAATTTTAGCCATAGAATAACATTCTGTGAAATAAGATTGTTGAAAGTTGGTGCGACTTCTCAATGCTGAGTACACAAAACTTTTATTTCGTACAGAAGTTTGTGGGCTATAAAAAGAAAATTTTTTTAACCTATTCCTGACTGAACATATATCCGTTTATACGATGTTGACTAAGTTTTTAAAAATGTACCTGTGGGTCCGCAGAAATTGTTAGCAATAAAAAAAGGAATTTTACCTCTTCACACATCTGAAATATGAGATAGATATTCAAATACCCAATAGGCTTTGGTGTTATATATTTTCTTTAATATTTTGATTTGTTTTCATTCTATTTGAATAATAAAATTATGTATTTTATATAATTTGAATTACATTGATTTGATTTACACTGTTTAAAGATCCCAAAAAATTGTTTCTAACTGCGTTACTATAGTGTAACATTGCGCCTTAAAAAATTAAGTCTGGCTTCGAACTCTATCGCTTTGTGGTTTGATAATAAATAAGGGGATTCACATTTTATTTCTTTTAAATGCTTTTTTTTTTATTCTTTTTAATTCTTCGTCTTGGTAAAAGTGGTATTGGTCATTAATAACAAAGGTTTTTGATGCGGCTATAGTAAATGTATGGAAACTGCGCGCAGAAAAAGAAATGATATGATTATAAATAGCGATTGTTATGATTCCATTTTATCATATTATGTCCGATTTTATGGTTCGTTTTTTCATATTATGAATCAGAATTTCCATATTATTATACGATCTTAGTACATTATTATCTCATTCTATCAGATTGTGATTTAATTTTATTATATCATTAACCCGTTCTGTCATATTAGTGTTTCCTTTTATCATATTATTATCTCCTCTTATCATATATTAAAATAAAACACATTACTTAAAAAAATTATTATTTTTATAAATCGTTTATTGAGTCATATATTGCACCATTTTATATTGTGCAAGATAATACAAGATATTTTTTATTAACTAAATCCTTTACTAATATGTTTTGTTATATTTATTTACTTATATTTATCATGTATAAACTAAATGAGAATTAAAGTGAAGGTAGAAAACAAACGTTAGAGAAAAAATATATATTTAAAAACAAACAAGTTTTAAATTTTTCAATCATATTTGTAAAAAACGATATTTATTTGTAATCTTTTACTGTTTTTAGTCAGCTATATTAAAACTTTGTTTGAATGTAAACATTGACTGATAAAACTGAAGCATAAACATTGTTAACATTGTTAACACAGTATTATTAAAATTAATAAATATTAACAATGAGAACATACTATTGCTGTAGTGACAATGCATGCGCAAGTTTTTTCACTGCATGTGGTCGGCGCTAGATTTCTTTTAGTTTTCACTTTCTTGGATATTTAAATACCTATTAGAAAGGAATGGGTTAAATGACTTTATAATTTAAAGACGGAAAAATCCTTTCAATGTGAATATCTCTAAATTAATTTCAAAAACAGTTAAATTGGAACTCATGTGTTGAATTTAATTTTGAACCAACAGATTTCAAAGCATTTTAGTTCAAATATATCAATGTTTATCCGCCTGTTGGCTCCGAAGTCCTAAAACTATTAGAACAATTTTCATCAACATATATTTTTATGTGAAAGCATCTTCTTAATTATTTTGTCCATCAAAGCAATAAATCGATCAAAGCGTTATTCGAAAAAGTCTCTTCATATTAAAGATACTATGAATCAAAAACAATATCGTAATTATTAATATTATTTTTAAATTATTTTATCTTTGTACAACATTTTTTCTGATTGTTAAACTAGTAAAGGTTGTAGTGGGTCACTTTTCCATTGCAAAAGCAAAAGAATGCCCCAAAGTACTCCTGCTTTAAAGAATATTGGAATTTTAAATTATAAAAAACTTATTAAGAAATTTCAACATGTAATAATTTTATAATAGTAAGTACTTTGAGTATGGCTTTAAACTGCTGTATATAGATCACGTGTAGTTTTAATGTGACGAACCAGATAAATATGTAAAAAGCTTTTGAATAGTTGTTAGCAAGTAAAAGAAGAAAACTCGTAAAAATCCAATAAAAAAAAAAATAGTAATAATAAATTTTTTTTGGGGTGGGGGGGTGCCTTTTATATTTGGAGTATTTTTTTTTTATTCATGACAATTATTAACTTTTCCGTTGCGTTTTAACTAAATATTAAGGTAGTTTTTTTTTGATTGAAGCTCCTCAAAAACATATATTTTTATTACAATAACCGATCTTACAGGCAGCGTTGTAAACTATTTGTAACCAAAACACGCAAAAATGCTAAATTTAACTAAATTCTTTAATTTTGGTTCAATTTATCGCTTTTTACTACATTGTGAATTATATTTTAGATATTTTAAAATTTTATGTACATTTTAAATTCCAAATTCATAACAGATTTTTTCAAAGAATTTAAATTCATAAAACAGCTGTCTTTGGTTAGATTTTTTTTGGAAATTTTAATGCAAAGTGTTTGATTTAGTCAGTCCACTTTATTCTAAAAAAGGCAATTTTTAAAATAAATAGGAACGTGTTTGTAAAAATCTGGAAAATTACTAATAAATCCTTTAAGTGTGCGGCAGTTAATTTTTCTTACTTTTTGGAAAAATTTTGCCTAACAAATGATTGCGTACCGTTCACAACTAACAGTGCTTTGATACTTCAAATGTACACTAGCAATGTGTTTGGATCTCCGAGGAAATACGGAACCATTTTATATTAAATGCTTCAGCCAGGTGCAACTTTTGTGAGATTGGGAGTAATACTGTTGGCTAATCTTTTGTTTCGGTCTCATAAGCATAGATCCAAATTTCATAGGCAAACATTACTATATTTGGTACTATGATTTCTATTTGCATAAAACTTACTTATGCTAAGGGAAAATTTTTGGGCTTAAATGGACTTTTGTAGATTCAAGCTGCTATTTAATTGCTGCGGTATTATAGAAGTTTTAAAGTCAATTAAGTATAGCTATGACAAATAAAATCAATTATCGATATTCACACTTTTGCAGCAGCATTCCATTTTTAAGAAGTTATCTTTAAAATTATGATATATTCCTATGTCATAATTGGGTAACAGGACTTTAACTGCAATTTTTGTATTTTATTTATTTTTTTGATACGTAAACTTGACTTTAAATTGAGGATGATATAAAATTATACTTCTTAAATGGCAAAGGTTTGAGAATAAATAATAAATTTATCAACAGGAAGATGAATATTAAATTTATATAATATATATATATATATATATATATATATATATATATATATATTATATATATTTTCGGATTTTAGAATAATTTGAGGTTTATATTTGATACCAAAATAATAATAAAATAATATTTAATTAACACTTTTAATAAAATAAACCTCAGTTCGAACTTAAAATTTAAAGCTAATTTGAAAATCACATTTGATATCAAACTTTTGACTTAACATGTACTTGTTATCATAATACAATATCTCAAATGGGTCGTGAATCTGTTGCTTGTGAGAACTCTTGCATTAGAGTGTCCAGTTAAAAATAAAAAAAATGTAGGAAGACCACTCAAACGATGCGTTTTGATGAGCAGAATACAGATATGATATTGAACAAAATTAAAAAAATACCTCTTTATTTCCCTACCAGACCAAAATCCGCTACCTGTTTTGTCTTAAAATGAGTGACAAAAAAAATTCATAATTTCGATTTTGGTATGAAAAAAAAAAAAAAAAAAAATCATTTTAGTACATTATGAGAAAGAGTTTCTTTTGTTTTCATTTTGAAAAATGTGTACTCTTGCTTCTTTTATGACCAAATATAATAATATTTTTCAAAAATAAAACGTTACATATTCTGTTTTTATTTTTCTTTCAATATGTTTTTTTACATCTTGTTTATTTTCTTTTTCAGTGCAAACTTTTTTATACTTTTATTTTTATAAATATACAAAAGCATTCTTGATACATATGAAAACCAGATGTTTTTGAATAATTTCAAAAAATTAAAAATACCATTATATTTCGTAAAAATCATAAGTATTTTTTCATAATCAAACAATTTGTGTTTAGAAGATAAAATTGCATTATGATATTCGAATTTTTGACAAATTTTAATACAAAATCAGACTTCATTCAAGTAGAGCATACGGAATAATACACGTTAAAAATTAACTTACTCACACTTTTTTTACTTTACATTCAAAAGAAATTCTTTTATTCCAATAAATATAGTTTTTCAAATACTATAAATAATTTTTTTCACAAGATTATGTTTTCATTAAAATTTTTGATAATTACAAACGAATTTCATTACCTTTAATGATTTGTTTGCTTTGATCTACAAGTATGGGAGTTTAAGTAATTTGAGTATAAATCTGCTATTGCATACTTTATCTGTGGATGTTTTTAATTTAATCAAGAGCTGTTAACTAATAAAAGAGTTAAAGCATAACTTAATCAATATAACATTGTTTTCATACAAACAAATCATTTTGTCTACAGTTAAGCTTAAATTTGGGTAAAAACCTGATAAATTAACAGGCCTAAATATAAATGAGATAATTTTATTATTTTTATTCATTATTAATTTTTTTTAAATTGCAAATATAAATATATCGGTCAATATCAGAAAATTTTTCTTTTATGCCTTAACTGGAAAAAAAAAATTCTTGAAAAATAGTTAAGTCAATCGATGAATGTAGAATCAGATCGAGTTAATTATTTCGTGCAGGGGGCGTGAAAGTTATAGCTTTGTTTTAAGTTGAACATATACAAATTTTTTCAAACTAGAAGTTTATGTATAACTAGCGTATAAGCTCGTCAAAGCCAGGAAAAATTGAAAATAGTAATAATAATAATAATTAATATTAAATAATAACAAAAAATCGAAAAATTTTTTAAAAAAATTATGAACAACTTTTTGACGATTTTCCCGTACCTAATCGAAATTGAAAGATTTGAATCCGTTAGAATTTGATGATGAATAGTACTTAATGCATTAAAAGATAGAATATTGAAAATAAAAATTTAAAAAAAATCCGGATTTGGAGAGCAAATAATAAGTCTTAAAACCAAAATGTATTTTTAAAAAATAAATCTGCGTAACTTTGCTCCCTGATAGAAATTTTAAAATTTTAAAAATTTAAAATTTTTAGAACGAATAGTTTTATAAGTAAGTCGAATTTTAAATTTCTTTGGTAAGAGAAAACTTTCTTAGGAATTTATATATAAATCTGATTATCTCCGCTCCCTGTTAGAAAATTTAAAATTTTTCTTCAATTAGATTGGAGGTACGAATAATCACATAAATAAGCCGAATTTTAATTTTTACATTATCTGGGAGCTTCTGAAAGCTCTGGAAATGGAAAATATACTTAGGAAGTTATATATAAATTTGTGTAGATCCGCTCCCTGATAGAAATTTCAAAATCTGGCTTCGTTAGGATTTTTAGGGTGAATAGTGTTATAAGTAATTCGAATTTTTATTTTCTATGCCGTCTGGGAGGTTCAAAAAGCTCTGAAAAATGGAAAATGCTTATAAAACAATTCGCGTATATCCACTCCCTGATAGAAATTTCAAAAGCTGGCTCCTTTAGGTTTTCTAAAACCAATAGTTATATAAGTAAGTCGAATTTTAATATTCTACAATGCCTGGAAGCTTCAGAAAGCTTTGGAAAGAGAAAATAGGCTTAGGAAATTGTATATATAGATTCTGTTAACATGAGTATTTTACTCAAAACTAATTTATTTCATTGATTGTTAATAGAAATATGAAGTGTTATATATCATTAAGAATCTTATTAAAATAGGCGTTTCTTATTTTTTATATAAATAAGCTAAATTCATTTAATTCCTTCTCATTTAAAATATTTGTGTATAAAGGAAGTTATGTTTCGTATAATTGGAATAAATTTCGAACAAGTTCGAATTTGATAAAACTTTAAATCCGTTTCGGTATAATTGCTAAAGCATAATAGTGTATTATTTTGGTCGTATTTTTTTTAATATTTATGTTTAAAAAATTATAATATTTTGGACTCATTTGGACCTGGGTACAAATTTTTGTGATGTCATTAAAGACCTTTCTTGTAATATAAAATTTTCATATTGTTCCTTTGGCAGAAATGTGAAAAAAATCCAAAAAACCTAAGAAAAGGACTTTTTTTCACTTTGATGCAATTTACGAAAAGATAATGCCAGGAAGAATATTTTGATAAACTATATCTTAAGATGAAGTGGATTTTCATTTGTGTTTTCCTTTGAGGTCCATTCTACTGTACATTTATTTTTATTTATATATGTATTTGAATAGTACTAACAATTGTCCTATTCACAACATCTGTTGTATCGTTATGTCGACTTATGTGGTAGAAAGTTTTACATTATTTTATTTTTGCTTTAAAATATTTGTTTGAAAAACAAACATCAATACAACGATATGACAAAGTTTGTGAATCAAGAAAATGTCTTTTTTTATCATACATAAATATTTTGTTATTTTACTTAAGACAAATATTCTTTTTCCTAAACCTTAATAACATCTTAAATAAATTTATTTAAATCTTACAATCAATTCATTTAACCCAAAAGTATAAATTATTTAATCAAAACAATCTACGAGCTAAACTGTCATCCATGCTATTTATCAAAATGAATAATATTTTTGGGATTTGTTTTAATAAGATACAAGAAAAAGTTGGAAGAAATTCTGCACAAAAAAATAAATGTGATTAATAATATAAAATTCATTTTACTGCGAATTTCATTAGAGAAATAATAGCAGAAAGCTTATCTCCAGAACAAATGTATTAAAAAATAAAAAAACAATTATGTATAAAATTTCCAAAAGGATCTGAAACAAAAAAAAAAAAACAAAATAAACAAAAAAATACTAATACCCACCTTTTTGTTGTAGTTTTGGTCACCGTGGTATAGTAATGGCGAAAAAATCTCTAGATATTTTAAAAAATATTTATAAACCATAATGATAGTAAATATGTGACGAAAAAATGTTGTACATTGTATGTAAGTAATTATATACGTAAGAGTATAATTCTGTCACAGACATCCTGTTGTAGAGTGTAGAGGATTTAATGATGTAAAAATTCATTTAATTCCTTATCATATAGAAACATTTGTGTATGAAGGAAATTATGTTTCGTGTAATTCGAATAAATTACAAACAAGTTCGAATTAAAAAAAAAAAAAAAAAAAAAACATAACAGTAAAACCATTTCGGTATTTTTGCTAAAGTATTATATTGTATTATTTTGGTCTTACATTTTTTTAAATATTTATGTGTAAAAAATTTAAATATCAAAAATTTTTGTGAAAAATTGCAAAATTTTGGACTTCTTTGTACCTGGCCCGAAAAATTGCCAGGTTGTTAAATACGCATCTCAAAGGCCCTTCCTACAATACCAAATTTCATATTGTTCCTTTGGCAGAAATATGAAAAAATGCGAAAAACCCGAAAAAAAGACTTTCTTTTCATTTTGATCCAGCTCACGAAGTGTTAATGTCAGGAAGAATATTTTGATAAGCGGTTTCTTAGGGAGAAGTAGCTTTTTATTTGAGTTGGAAACATTGGTACTTTTCATTTTGAGTCCACCCCACTGTACGTTTATTTATATACTTATTTGAATAGTGCTAACAATTGTCCATTTTACAACCTCTGTTGTATCATTATATCGAGGTATATTGTAAATTAATTTCTTTTTGCTTTCAAAAATTTGCTTTAAAAATATTTGCGATATACGTCGATACAATAATACAACAGATATTGTGAATATCAAAGCAAATATGTTTTTTCTCATACAGAAATATTTTGATATTTTACTTAAGACAAATATCCTTTTTTCTAAACCTTAATAACACCTTAAATAAGTTCATTTAAATCTTACATTCAATTCATTCAACCAAACAATATAAATTATTTAATCAAATCAATCTACGAGCTAAACTGTCATCAATGCTATTTATCAAAATGAATAATATTTTTGGGATTTGTTATAATAAGATACAAGAAAATGTTGGAAGAAATTCTGCACAAAAAAAAAAAAAAAAAAAAAAAAAATAATGTGATTAATAATATAAAATTAATTTTGCTGTCATTTCACTAGAGAAATATTTACAAGTACAAATATATTAATAACAGAAAGCTTTTCTCCAGAATAAATGTATTAAAAAAATATATAATAAACAATTCTGAATAAATTTTTCAAAAGGACCAGAAAGAAAAGTGAGAAGAATTCAAACCAATACATACCTTTTCGTTTTGGTTGTGGTCACCGTGGTATAGTAATGGCGAAACAAAATCTCTAGATATCCTCAGAAATATTTATAAACCACTATGATAATTTTATGTTTTTAGATATTTTGCAGCTGTGATACTGCGTAAGTATATTTAATATTGTAAATATGTGACAAAAAAATGTTGTATATTTTTTATATATGTATGTAAGTAATTATATACGTAAGAGTATAATTTTGTTGCAGACACCCTGTTCTAGAGTGGAGGATTTAATGATATAAAAAACCCTTTTAAATAATTGTCACAGACACATACACAAAATATTAATTTCTTGGCAAAAAATTATACTTTAGCTTTAATATTTTTATAGCAAACTTTTTTTAAAAATGCTGATTTTCTTTCAAACGTAATCTATTTATATTTCTAAAAATTTTATTTCCAATTAATATTTTTAATTAATAAATGATTTTTTTTCTTTTAATTTTTAATTTGTATTTAAAACTTTTATGTTTGTAGGATTTTTCCTCTTTTGGCTTTAAAGATTTTTTTTAAATATAATATTTATTTTATTTTTTATTTTCAGCTTTTTTTCTCAACACTTTTAAACGTTACGAATTTAATTAATAAACTTAACACGTCGCACGTTCGAGATGAACTGAATTTAAAATCTAATATGGCTGTACAAGATAGACCATGGATATTACAACAACATCACTAACAATTTAGTCTTCCGGTAAGATTTTTTGTGTAAAGCGAAAAAAGCTCTAACATCTTAAACAGGGGTTAGTTTTACTCATTGTTATGCTCTGTTAAGCTCTTTTTGCTCTATATAAGTGTATTATGCTCATGCGTTGCTTTAAGTTTTAGTAGACAGAGTATAAATAAAGTCTCCACTTGTCAGCTGTTTTATGCTCTTTTCGTTATAGTTAGTTACAGGAAGTTTATTTTATCTGCTTTAGGCTTTAAATTTCTTTACAATATTTGCTTTGTTCTCAGACTTTTCATAGTTTCTTTGGAGAGTTTAAGAAATGTATATTTTTTATTCTCAGCTGTGGTATGTGTGGTTTTGGTTTTCATAGTTTCGTATTTTTCTTCTGGTAATACTAGCAAAGGAAAAAGCTACATGATGAGAGAATTATTTAAAGATTATCACTTCAATTTATATTCTAAACATGTTTTCATAGACACTAGACAATCTATTTACAATAGAGCCTTCCTTATATCCTTCAATATAACAACACTTTACTCATACATACACATAAAAATATTCCTTTACACACACATACTAATATCATACATAATATTATCAATGATTCCACTATTAATATGTATGCAAAACATTATTCTAAAGTATTTGTCTAGTAGTCATTGATATTACTGCCTAGCTGACTGGTGAAAGTGTATTGAATATTAAGACAGTTTCATTCTTCATTCATTTTCAATGGCTTTATTTTTAAGTGGCTCAGTTAGACTTAAAATAGAAAAGAATTATATGAAATAAATAAACAAATATGAATGTGTAAATATTAATAAGGGAGGGGAAAAAAAGTTAATGTGTTTTTCATTGAACAGTAATCTTTATATAGTTATTTCGAAGAAAAATTTCATAAATTGCTTACAGTTCTCTTAGTGTTAATTAACTCTTATTTGTTAGCAAGCAGTGTTTCCTAATGACACTAAAATTATCGCTTTATTAAAACATGGATTATTAATCCTTTTAATATTTGCATTATTTTTGAATTATGTTAGTTGTTCTTATTATTAATAGAAATTTCTTAAACTATGCAGTATACACTCACAACAAATTTTAAGTTGTTATATTAAATTAGAAATTTTAATACCCTTTACTACAGGTGTAAAGGGTATATATAAGTTTGTCATACCATTTACAATTTCCACAATTTTTGTCGGAGAGCAAACAAATTTATATTTTCTGCATCCTTGTAAAAAATGATGTCGATTGGAAATACTTTCGAGAATTTTTTTATTGAAATTCAGCAAGATAAATACAAAAAAAAAAGAAATTCGGAAATTTTTTCCCTCGATTAATAACCGAGATATCGGCCAAAAGGCGTTTTTATTTTTTGAAGCCACTATTTAAGCTACAGATTTCGTTTCATTATAAATAGGTCAGAAATATTTTTATAAAATTTCGGTTTTTTGAATCAACCAAATTGGTTCGTAAGCAGCCGAGTTGTGGGCCAAAAACTGAAAAATTTGTTAAAAATTTAATATATATATATATATATATATATATATATATATATATATTTTTTTTTTTTGCTCAAGCATTGCAATGACTATTAGCGTTCTTGTTTCTTGTATAAGCAACCAGCTAAGTTGACATCAGCAGTATTAGAATGATTATCAGTGTTGTTGTTTTTATGTATATATTCAGGTAGTTTTATTAAGCAAGTGATACTTGTGAAACAAATTATATGTATGTATATATATGCATATATATGCATGCATGTATGTATGTATGTATGTATGCATGTATGTATGTATGTATATATGTATGTATGTATTATTTTTCTTTTTAATTATAAAAGCGAAAATATTAAAGCATACTATTATTTTTTATTTGGTGGTAAAGTGGTGAAGAGTATAAAAAAGAAATAAAAATTTGACAAGCAGTTAAAAATTTTTGAGCTTCAATAGCTGAGATCTTGAGAGGTCTGTAGGATCTCCCTTCCAAACTTAAAATTATACACTCCACTGCTATAGCTATGTGAGATTTTAACTAGATTTAAGCAGCCGATTAGAAGTTACAGATTTATTTCCAAAAATGTTCGATTCTGGCCCACTGTGCAATGTACAGTACATACAGTAAGTATCCCTTTGAAAAAAATATATATGTTTATAAGCGAAAAAAAGAACAAATTCAAAAAAATATTCCATTTTGGGCTTGAAATGTGTATCAAAAACCTCACAATTTTCAGATCATTAAGAAAAAAATAAAATAAAAATTCTTTGGCAAAAATTTCGGTCTATAAGCGGTACATCAAGGGTTTTTAATGTTTTTTAATATATGAAATTTTCACACTTTTATTCCTTTTATGAGGAAAATATTGAAAATTTGTTTTGTAATAATTATTGTCCAGCATAAATATCAAACATTTTGTTGATAAAAATGCACTAACAAGGACTCTCGAGGACCAAAATCCCATGGGGGAAAATTGAAAAATATTGTTGGTATAACAATCCATAAATAAAGTATTTGTTAAGACCCATTTCGAGAAAAAAATCGAGAACTTTTTTTTTATCTAAATGTAACGGACCCATGATTTTTCACGGTGTTACATTTAGTCAAATTATCTGTATCTGTAATTTTCAATCGGCATGTTAAATATCTATTAAAGATAAGGTAACGGAAAAATATCTAGTTCTTTCAGGAGAGAACCTAAAGGACCTAAAAATGGAGCACCTCTGACATGACTTTTTCTTTTTTTTTCCTTATCTGATTCCATTGATTTTTATCAGGGACCATAGCGATTATGAGTAGAGAGAAGATTTTCATGCAAATTCATGTCTTTCACATATTTTATTGAAAAACGCCATCGATTTGTTAGTGCATATTTTTGCATAATTAATGGAAAATGCATATTTTTTTACATTCTTCCTTAAAATATCTACATAATTTAATTTTTTTTTTTAAATTTTTTGCTGAAAAAAAGTCAGCTGATAAAACACGGTTAAAAAAATACACTAACGTTTTATCATCAAAAGTTCTAATAAAAGATTACTTTGTTCATTAAAATTTATTATAATTAGTGCTAGCTTTTTATGAAAATCTTTACTTAGTAAAATTTGGAAAGAATGTTACACTATTTTATTAATAAAAGTATATTGAATAAATATTCTTTAGACTAAAATGATGAAAGTAAGAACACAAAAAACGTATGTTTTAAATAAATATTCGCAATAATTCAGTAAATTATGAAAACGTGTTTCTTGTTCATCAGTACGTAAATATCAAAACAAAAAGAATTTGAATCGAAATGCAATCAGAAAGCCCCACAATCATTGTTAACCATACATGCGTAAACAAATACATAACTTCAAATTGGACTTATATGAAGCCTTTGTATCTGTAGACATTTCTTTGAAAAAATTATCTAAACTAGTTTCATTGAAAGACCTACACATAGATTAACATAAATATGAAACTCCGTTCTCTAAGAATGTGTTAGTAAAAAATTTCATTGAAAACAAAAACGTGCGCATTTTTGAGTAATTTTGCTTTTAGTTTTACAATTATTCTAATATATAGACCTACACAAATGAGAGCATTCCACCTGAATCTACACTTTTCAACTAGAAAAAATAAAACCAAATTTATATGAATAACCATGGATGAATCCCCAAGCATTACCGGCCGATATATTGTAAATGTAATTGTTCGAATTTTGGAACAACGCACAGTGGTCCCAAGACGCCGTTTTTGCAAATAATTCTATAACTTGTGAACAGTTGTAGATATCTAAATAAAATTACTCATAGTTCGAGCTGCGATGTTTTTGAGTTGATTTGGTGGAGCACAGATCCCTAGCGGATCGCAGGGGTAGATGAAAGACCTTCAAAGTTAGTCACCTCGGGTATGTAATTGTTTTTTAAATCCGCCAATAATTTATTTATGATTTGAATGTGAATAAATTTTACATATAGATAGTACCTGTAAATCTCTACAAAATATATGCTTACATGTGTAGATTATCTCTTTTAGTTTAAGGAATATTTCGGTTGAACCAAATTGTACTCGTTTTTTTTAAAGATTAAATTACGCATCCAAGGTAACCAAATTTGGAGATCTACCCTCTACCTCCGTGTTCCACTAGGGATCTGTACTTCTCCAAATCAACTCCAAAACATCTCAACTCTGACCATGAGAAATTTTAATTAGATATCTCTGACGGTTCACAAGCTACAGAATTATTTAAACAGAGCGTTTTTGGATTACTGCGCAACGTTAATGTGTGCAGGAGAATTACTTAAACAACTTTAAAGTGTAAATTACGAAATAATTTTCTGAATATTTCATGAGTCGCTTAAGTGTTGGAGGTGGACTTCAATGATAATTAAATTCTGTTGTATTTATCGAACACGGCTCCAATTATTTTACATTCAGATGATATCTCGTGTTTGCCTTCTAAACTAAAATTATTCAAATGTGCTCCTATTACGTCTGTTAACGTATGAAGTTCATTTTCTATTTATAAAAATTTTTTAAGCACTCCATAGATACATATTGCATAAGATCATGTATTAAGTATGTTTAGTAAAATTGAGAGAGATTTGGAATGTGTGCGTCATACCGACAATGTAGTATAAAAAATCAAAATCGTTTTGATTTCAAAATAAACTCACAATGCAATAAAATATTTTAAGTGAATTTTTGAAGTTTTCTTTGTCATTTATGAACATTTCAGTTTGAATTTTTAAACTGAAAGAAAAAATAATTAAAATATTTAAAATTATTTGTTTTTATTCGAATTTTTTCACAACAATAATTTTATTGATCAATGTGTAGTGAAATCGTCAATCACACACGTATAGGGGAGTTCATCGGCAGTACCTTTCTGCAGTTTTTGTCTATGGGCGGCAATCGTTTACATTTGACAACTTAGTAAAAAATATATGTTTGTTTAAAATCAAAAATAAAATTGAAAATAAAAAATAAATAAATAAATAAACAAATTCTAATTTTACTAAGTTTGTTTCAAACTCAGTATCACGAACAAAGTGTAAAAAAGTAGTCCGACTCTCTTTTGGTAATATCTTATCTATAAATATTTTAATTATTAAGGATTTTTACACCTTTTTACACAATCACACACTATTTTGTAAATTTTTTGGACCACCGTTAGCTCATTTTTATTTTGAAAATGGGTCCAATTCGCACAAAACACAATATATTTTTTATTCATTTTTGACAATCTGTTTTAGAAACTAATATGTACAACAGAGTTTAAATTTTTAGTTTTTAAAATTCAAACAAATTGAATTTTAAACCATCTTTATAGAACTCTGCGTAAATGGGGAAAATAAAAAAGCACCAACACAATTAAATTTTTGTTACTAACACATACACTGCCTGCCACTTGAATAAGGAATCACATTTTTTAACTTTAATTAAGTATATCTCCTAAACTAACGTTCAGAAAAAAATAATTTTTTGCGCAACCAAATTTCAAAGAGTTGGCTTTAGTTTCCTGAAGAAATAAAAAATATACATATTTTGTTATACCAAAATTATGCGTTTATTTAAAGACATGTATTTCTGTGGTACTTTTTCGTGTGTCACTTGAATAAGGAATATTTTAAAACTAAGCAAACTGTAATTTATTTTTAAATTTTAGGTTATAAAAATGAAAGTTATTATCTTTTAGCAATCAATTAGTAATGAGAGCTGCCACCATTTTTAGAAATAACCTCAAAAATGCGATTTGGCATCGATTTCTATAATGACTCTAAGTAATTTAGCGAAATTGAACTCCATGCTTCCGTTATTGCATCCTTTAAGGATTCAAATTGTTTTCCTCCTTCATAAACTTTTCTTGCAAGTCAACCCCAGACATTTTTCATTGGATTCAGGTCTGATGAATATGGGGGCCAATCCAAAAGTTGAACACCTTGTTGTTTAATCCATTGTTATATTGCTCTGACGGTATGAATCGGAGCGTTGTCGTGTTGGTATTTCCAAGGTATGGGTCCAAAGCAATCATTAAATTTTGGAAATGCTTTCTCCTGAATGTTTTTGTGAGTCGTTGCAATCATTTTGTTGGATACAAAAACCAATTCTATGGTACCATAATACGAAATGGCACCCCATATCATTATTCCGCCCTCACGGCTGTGTCTGCGGCTCAAAAATAATTCCTCCTTATTTAGGTCATGGAAGTATATAGCTATACTCGTCGGGACCATCAATATTAAACTTTTTTTCATCGGAAAATACAACTTTAAACCATTTGTCGGACCATTTTTGGCAAACTGTAGACGTTGTGATTTTCATTTTTTTTGCAGTTTTCGTCGGACTATGTATGGGCACGACTTTAAAATACGGTGCAATGTTCTTAGACTGGCATTGACTCCACTTTTTTCACGTATTTTTGATACCGACATGGCAGAATTTGATGCAATTCTAAGAATTTTTCGTCTTTTTTTTTGGAGTTGTTGCCATTTTCTTCCGCCCTTTCATGTTTTTTCCATATCTTTCCATGTTATTTAAATAATTGTACACAACTGTCTTTCCTCTATTAATGTTGTTGGCTATTTGAACCGGATTCTGACCCTGAAATTTAAAAATCAGAATTTTTTCTTTGTCAGAGTTATTAAGAGCCTTACCACGTCCCATTTTGAATAAAAACTATTTAAAAACTATCAAATTAAAAATTCTCTAGCTCTAGTTTATATTGAAAGAAATTCAAATCATAGCCTTCCTGATTAATATTAAAAGAATTTCTTATTCAAGTAACACAGGAAATAGTACCACAGAGATACATGTCTTTAAATAAATGCATAATTTTAGTATAACAAAATATGTATATTTTTTATTTCTTCAAGAAACTAAAGCCAACACTTTGGAATTTGGTTGCGCAAAAAATTATTTATTCTCTGAACTTTAGTTTTGGAGATATACTTAATTAAATTTAAAAAAATGTGATTCCTTATTCAAGTGGCAGGCAGTGTACTTATAGACAGGTACTTTTTCACTAACACACTCTTAGAGTTAGGTATTCCTGCCAAAGGGTCGGATTACTTGTTTCTGCTTGGTCACGTATATAAGTTTTAAGAAATGAAATCTAAAAGGGCAAATAAACAGCATTAATCTTTAAAAATATTGTTTTAAGAATTAAAAAATACAAAATGTACTACATTGCATAACATACCATGAACTGATGCTTGTTAAATTTAATAAATATAAAAAATAGGTATTCTTGTATTCTTAAATACAGTTTTATGCGCATATTTTCAAAAAATACATAAAAATCCGCCCTTCAATTATGAGTAATATCTTAAAAATCACAATTTAATTATTAATTTTTCACTTTTTATTTTTTGATTAAAAACTAACGATTACTTTTTACTCAAAATATAATGATTCAATCACACATACTGCATTGGCTCATGCAATAAGTATGCATTAATAAAACTGATAGAATTTGAGAATGTGTGCGTAACACAGACAGCGCAGTATGAAAAATCAAAATCGATTTGATTTCACAATGAACTCATACTGCAGATATTTTTTCCGAATGAATTTGTTTATTTATTTCATTTATGAAAATATTAGTTTGTCATTTTAAATTAAAACAAAACTAAAAAAAATTGTTTTATTTATTTACTTTTTTATTTATTTTTTTGAAACGCTTTTGCCCAAAAAAGTAAAAATTTTAAAAAGTTTGAGAATAAAGAACTGGATGCTTTACTCGATTAAGTAGATTAGGCAATGACTTTCAGGCATTCAAAAGATCTTGGATTCATCCAAAAGTATGCAAATTGAGTGTCACATTAATTGAAGCCAGGATTCGTCTAGTGGCGATTTTGCATGTCTGAAATCCTGCTTCAACGCCACAAGAAGATGTCGTTTCTGCATCGTATTATTACGTTCAAAGGAAGGTGGATCCATTACGATAATACAAAGCGCAAAAAATCTTAAGTGTAGCCTAGACAATCAGGAAAATCGACACAAAAGCCAATTATCTCCGCTTTTTATTAGAAGGGATCAGAAGGCTCTCATTTATAATAAACTCTTAAAACCGCATGAAAAGATCACGGTAGACATACACCGATTACAATTGATCCGTTTTAAGAGAACATTGAACGAAAAACGTTAAAAATATACCACCTAACGTGAGACCAAAATTTTCTATCATGATAGTGATCGAACTTATGTTGCGCCACCAGTTAAAAACTGAGGCTTTGAGAAGTTCTATCCCACTCGCTGTATAGCCTAGACCCTTTCTGATCACTTTTCGTTCGACTTGGAATATCCTAAGCATGGTATCAATAAATTGCTAAAAAATTTAAGAAGTCGTTCCTTGCGACGGACATTACTTTGAACCAAATACATTGAACCTTTCTCTTTAAAAATTTTAATTAAGTAACGATTATTACTTTATTTTTTTTTTTGTTAAATAATCATTATTTCTACAATATTCATCTAAAACTCCAAAAAGTATATAGTCCCAGTTATCGGATATATATGTTTTATATATCAAATTATAGGGAATATTCTTTAGAATGCCGCTAATAAAAATCAACAAAATCGGTCTATTACTGTCCCAGATATCGCCAAAAAAAACTGAAAAGGTCTCTAAGATGTATTTGTCTTTGATTTTCTAAGCCCTATAAAAGTTAAGACTTCGCTTCTGCACGGAAAATTCGGAATCTTTTTACGGAAGAAATAAATAAAATCGGTTCATTAGTAACTGTGATAATCATCAAAACACATTTTTGGACTTTGTGAATATTCTATATAAGCTTCGGAATTCGTTTTTATACAAAACCATTGTAAATATTTTTTCGAATTTTAAATTTTTTCTACTAATCAAATCTTTTCATAAACAACCGAGTTATAGGCAAAAAACTTAAAAAAAATTATTAAAAATATAAACATACAAACATATATAAAAAGCATTGCAATGACTTTCAGCGTTGTTATTGTTGTTGTTTTTTTTTTTTTTTTTTTTTTTTTTTGAATAAGCAAGCAGTAGTTTTTGTTTGTTTTTTAGTTGGAAATAGAAGTATTGTAATGACTTAGTGTTGTTGGTTTTTGTGTAAGCATATTTCTACATACAAACATATGTATTTAAATTTAGTAGTTATCAGAAGCTATCAGTGTTGTTTTTTAAGGAAACAACATTTGCTATAATAGTTTAATTTTGTGTTTAAATTTTTGTAGTTTGGGAAAAAACTTAAGATTATTTTATTTCCGCACTGCCATATACATATCACTCTAACTTATTGACCATTAAACTTGAATATTAACTAAATTAAAATAAAAATTACTCATCAGAACTTCACGTCATTATTTTGAACATGTCCAAAAATAAACGCTTTGAAATTTGGAAAAATTATAAATATTACAGTATTTTTGCTCCAAAAAGTGACATTGCCCTACTAAATAAAAGAAAAAAATTGTGATCGCATAAGAATTACATAATCTTCTAAAATATATCTTTATGAAGATCATTGCAAAGAAGATGAAAACACGTCACACACATAGATAAAAGTTTTGATCCTTCCAAATTTGAACTCTTTAAAACAAAATTTTAACTTTAACTCATATATGTTCCAAAATCCCAAAGCTAGAAAGTCGTTTGTGGAAATGTTTTTTTTTTAGACAAAAAAAAAATAAATAATAATAATAATAATTATGTGAAATTTATGGATAAAATTTCAATTTTTGCGGTTTTTTTAGGATTTGTGTAATTCTTCTTATCTAAATCAGATTTTTGTTATATATATTTCATCATTTCAAATAATAAAGTCGAACTTAACCGATTTGATATCTTAACAAGCTATTTTTTAGTAGAGATAAAATGTCTCAAATTTTTCTAAATACCAAATGTTTAACAAAATTTTCTTTAACTTTCACAAGTCATAAAAAGAGCATATTTTTAATGCTAATTAAGTTTTCAATTTTCTCTATTATTAAGATACATTTTAAAAACTTTGCGAAATTTAGAATTTTTGATAAAATCTGAACAGAAAAAATGATTACCTCATGTTTTTCAATTAACACTGTCGATTTATTTTACATAAAAATTTAGCTAATATATTCAAGCAAAAACAAAATAAAAGAAATAGCCAAAATAAAATTTAAGTAAGAATTTTTCTCATATAAACTTTTAATTCATCATGTATTGGATTGATTTAATAAATTTTTTAATAAAACAAATTTTTCTGTTTATCACTTTTTACAGTTTTTAGTAAGTGATATAATCATTTTGTTGAGAGGTGCAAATTTAAAAAATTTTTAATTGAATGAATTATTTTGGAGTTTTGTGACTTTTTTCTGTGTAAATTGTTGGTAAATTTCAAAATTTTTGCTGAAAAATCTAATTTTTACGCAATTTTGGATTTTTGAAAAATCGAATGTTTTTGAAATTTCGAAATTTTTTGCCAAAAAAATGTTTGAGTAGATAGTAACACAAAAAAGAAGGAATAAAGGAATTCTAAAAATGAAAAGAAAATAAATTCAAATTTCCTTAACCGTTGTTTAACTCATTTATTTCGTATTGCTATATTACTCAAATATAGTAACAAAAACTGTAGTACCATTTATTTTGTCACTAAGTGTAATATTAAATAATAACCTTTACATCTCCTTCGTATGTTGTGTAATAAAGTTCTTGTTGCAATAATAATTTACTTTGAAAATAAACCTCAATGTATGCAATATGTTATGAGCCCACTTACTTACAAACATTCCAATGCAGACACTCTTACACATGTATACTTATGTACTTGTAATATACATACATTCAAGTGTAAATGTGTGTATTAAATTTGAATTATTTGCATACCATAACATAAGATTAAAAAATAAAAAAAGATGAATTTAAAAATATAGACAAATATTTTTTTAAATAATAGCAGATTTATGTTTTCAAAAGATTTATTTAAATATCTGTTTTATTAGAGATAAAGTCATAGTTAAGAAAAACTTTATGTTATTGTGAAATTAACTTTCATAATCTATTAATCCTATGGATAAAATAAGTAACAAACAATTTAAATATCTCTTAGTAAAGTTCAAAACTTATGTTTTTTAATATTAAAAATAATTTCATAACAATTGCGTGTGTTATTTTTTCTTATTAAACTTTTAAAATCTTCTTTATTAAATATCATAAATTATTAATTTCCTAAAATTATGCCCTTTTAACATCTTCTCAAAAGTAACAAGTCAACCGATAATAAAATATAATTGATTTTCATTATAAAACAAGTAATAAATACACACAAGCTCCTAAGTAAATATACATACATATATGGGAAATTCTCTTTTTAATTTTACTTTTATGAAACCGAACTTAAATCTCAAATATTTTTTTCTTTAGTTTTGATTTTTGGAAAACTACTTTTGAATCAATTATATTAACAACACTCGGTAGAGTAAAACAATAAAAATTCAAGATCTGAATGGTTCCATGTGTTACCACCGACAAGTACTTAAATTAAAAAAATTCTAAAAAAAGTGTTTGGTAATAACAAGTTTTTATTCTTTTTTTTCTTCCCTCTTTTAATTACTGTAATCGCGGGATTTAGTATATGTAAACCACAAACACAATAGGCCGATTTGTGTTCAGTTATTCTTAAGGGTACAGTCATAGTCATATACATTTAAATTTTTTTAAATTTCTTGAAAATTTGAAAAAGAAGTCAAATATTTGTGTTGTTATAAAATATTTTGAAATAATTGTTTTGTTATTATAAAGCCTGAAATATGTGGATAAGATTGTGGTAATTTTTGAAAAAATCACGATGTTTATTTCTGATATTAAAAGAAAAATTCGTATACATTTTGCATTTCAAAAGTATTTACATATATTTTTTTATATTTCAAAATTATTTACGCAGCTTCAAAAGTCAATTATTTACTCTTAACATTGCCAAAGATGGTTCAAAATCTTATTCTTAGGATAATATAAAATCTTAAGATTCAATGTAAAAATATTTACATTTTAACTTTTATAATTTTGGGTAAATCGGCCACACAAAAATTCCCAATAACTATTTAAAAATACCTAATATAATGATCCAAAAATTCACGCTGTACTCTGCATTTTATACCAATATTTGTATAATAAGTAAAAAATGGATACCCCAAATTTAGATTTTGGTCCATCTAAAATAGAAAGCGTATGTGCCAAATTTTATTGATATATAAAAACTATATATCCTACTCTTCAAAATAATAAAAATTTTTGCTTAAAGTCTAGGTCCATATTAAAACGAAGGCCTTTTTAAAAAAAGTCCATGTATAAATTTTTAATTTAGTTGCTTATACCATCACAACAAGTCATAGTAAGCTAAAAAATTATATGTCAATTTCTGCTTTTTGTTCTAAATGAAAAAACTTATATAGCTTTTTTCGTAAAATGTAAAATTAAAGAGTTATAGCGCAATAAATGTTTTAGTTACTTTGAAGACCTTTTTTAGGACAAAAACAAGAATTGACTGGTCGGTTCACGACCGATCGACCCAATTTTTGCACACATATTTATTTTTTTTTATCCCTATCTAATATAAACTGGAGCAAATAAAAGTATACTTTGTTTTTTACTCGATATTTTATCGGTAGCTTCAATCAAAATTATGATCCCCATTATGTTTCTATAAGACGTATTAATCCTCCTTTAATTTTTATTTTGTATACCTTTGTGTACATTTGTTTTTGATATCGGACTTAAAAGTGGAATTTTTAAAATTTTTAATTTTTAACTACCATAACATAAAGGGTCATTTCTTGTTCATTAATATCATTTTAAAAATATTTTTGGTTGTCGTATATTAGAAATACAGTAGACGCTCAGAAATTCGAAGTCTCAGAAATTCGAATTTCCGGAAATTCGAATCAGTAATTTCATTACATTTATCGCTCTAAAATTAGAATTCAAAATTCGAATTTCCAAGCGGTTTTTTTTCTTTTTTATTGTAAACACTAAAATTTTGACAATTTAGTTTAACCAAATACAATGTAAAAAGGGGAATCCCATTTTAATAGATGATTTACAGATCTTGTTGATGTTGTTGAGTTTAATAATCAGATTTTTGGTGTTTGTATATGTATGTATTTATATTATCCATACTAAAGTCAAATGAACTGAATTATTATTTTTTGTTAAGTTTTTTATAGTTTTTATGTTAAATGAACTAAAATGAATAAACATAGTTTTTTACATCTTTATGGTCAAATTTACCCAAATTTTTGTATAAAAAAACCGTCCAGAAATTCGAATAATTCGGAAATTCGAATCGCCCTAAAAACAAAGTGGTTCGAATTTCCGAGCGTGTACTGTATATCAACAAATTTTATATAGTTAAAAATCACTTTTAGTTTGTATTTTAGACATATTTATGTAGGTAATACATATTTGGTAATTTTTTATATATTGTGGAAAACAGAATTTTTGATTTTTTTTTTACATTTTATCTTAAACCGCCATAACACTGACGCCCAAAAGTCATTCTCACAAAAGATTTGTGTTTCATTAAAGCTAGTTAATATCGATACAAAATAGCTCTGATGTGCCATTAAAAAAATGTGAAATTTACTTGAAACCCAAAAGTAAACAAATTAGAAGAAATCCTCATATGTATGTATTAGTACATATGTAATTGTATTATATGTTTCATTAAAGTTTTCTAGAATTTAAACGTACTTAGAGCAGAAAGTTTCTATTTCAATACTTGTCTTCAATATTTACACAAGTTTTCCAATAATTTTTCTCTTCCAAATGAAATATATTAAACATAAAATTTGATAATAATGATGATGATAATGATGATTATGTTGGTAAATAAATGGTTAAAAATGCTTTCGTTTGTAAATAATTTCAACAACATAAAATCAACAAGATGAAGCAATAAATCTTAAGGGTACAACAAAGCAAAAAAAAAAAAAAAAAATTAAATTCTCCTGGCTTTTGGAGGGAAAAATAGACAGAATTTAGGGAACAAGTGGGAGTTGTAAAAAAATACTTAAATGGCATTTGATTTGGAGAAGATACATTAACATAATTAAAAAACTCAATAGCAATTGACTAAAAATTGTGATAAAATATTACTAAATGAAAAATATTTATACAAATTTTTAATAAATTTTTCCGAATCTTTGAACCTCCCAAAATACAGCTAAGTAATATTTTAAATTTGTATTATAATTTTTTAGAGCAATTTTTTTTCGTGATGTCTGGATTTGAAGTCGTTTAGTAAGTTTTTTTTTTTTATATTTTGTTTTTATCTTTTATATACTAAAAAAGGGAATAATTGAGCTACAAAAAATAGTATTTATAAATAGTTTGAGATATGTAAATAAGTGTTGGAACACAAAAAGGCTACTATCTTGATAATAACGTCAGCATAAAATTTAGAAAATATATTTTAACGCATGTAATGCAGTTTTATTTTCCAGCTTGTGCAAGGTCTTGCCAAAAGTCTGCTTTCTTTGAAATAAAACTCAAAGATGTTCAGTGATATGATACTAAGAAACACAGTTTTATTGAACGAAACTTAACCTAATTTAAATGTAGATTATATTTAGATAAACTGAATTGTAACCACTTATGAAGTCTCGGAACAGTGTAGGGTGAGCTGCGGTCGCGGCTCTCTAAGGAAATCAAAAAGTGTGTGCTGAGAGTAATATTGATGGGAATGAAAGAGACAAAATTAGTAAACATTTGCACTCTACTGGGGGAAAATTCTAACTACAAACCAGAACTAGGACGAACATAAGAAAAATTCGGCGGTTCTTGTGTTTAGCTAAGTTATGAGTATAAGAAAAATTGGGGTGTTATTGTACTCGGCAATACTAAATACGATGAAGATTCCAACAATTCACAATTTACAGAATAATTTCCAAAAAAAAAAGCCTTTTTGAACCATTGTGTAACGTAGTGTAGGGATACAAGTCTTAATCGTTTTCAGATTTCGCTGTTGATCGTCTATAATGACTTATCTTTTAAAATATATGAAAATAAATATAATTTTATAATTAAACTTAAAGAAAAAATATAAAAAAATTAAACCTAATTTTTGAAAAAAAGAAAAAAATTTGTCATATTCACATATTATAACAGGATAATTATATCTGAATTTTTTTGAAACCTTATGATCTCCTCTATCACCTTTCTATACATTCATTTTAAGAAATTTATATTTATTGCTATTTTTTTTTTGTAATCGGTCCCACTATGAGACGAATGGATAGACAGTAGGGTGTAACGTTAAAATAAAGAGGAAAAAAATTCAACAAATTTTAATAATAGATCCTTAGTTCTCAAGGAAGACGTAATATATATATATATATATATAAAACTTACGGAAATTGTATTGTCCAATTTCTTTCTAGCACCTACTAAAATCAGTAAAAGTAAATTTTTCCATAAAAATTTTTAAAAAATACTAAAATGGATACTTTTAAAAACATAAAATTTGTTAGGAGAAATTAAGTCTTTAATATTATATTGATATGGATTACTAAGTGGTGACACTAAAGTATAAGATATAAGATTAAAATCCAATAATATATATATATATATATATATGTATATATATATATTGTTCAATATATGAAACAATCATGTTTTTTAATATTAAAATAATTTTAGCGTAAAAAATTTAATGTTCGCAAGCTTATAATAGCTGCAATAGATAAAATATTGATATATATATACATCTACATATATACATATACATATATATATACATACATACATCTATACACATATATATATATATATAAATGCCTCAGCAATAAATCCAAATTCTTTTAGGTATTTATCCGGGGAAGACATTTAAACGTCTACGTTTATTTAACCCACAGAGGTAATTATAAGAACACACTTTAATGCATTTTAAAGGATAATTATAAGAATACCCATACATTTCGCTTTGATAGGCAACAACTGAATAAAAAGAACAGAATTATAAATTTACATTTTATTAAGTAAAAATTCATATTACATAAAGAAGTAAAAGAAAAACGATTTTATATAATTCATATCACATGTAATAAAAAATAATATGTAAGTATTAACTTTAAAAAATAATGAAATACTGATGGTCAGTTATTTAAAATGTTCGGTAATTTTGAACTGTGACATATTTGAAATTTCGCTTTTAAAAATTCTAGCCTCAAAACTTTCAATCTCTTCTGATTTCACATTTATATTTACGGAATATCGACGTAAAACATCAAGTGCTATTAAAGCCTCTTTTAAAGTTCGATTGCCGGAGCTTTCCTCACAAAGAAAATTGTCATCTGATGAATGTCCACCGTTTTCATTTGGGAGACTCTGAAGTATTTCTGCATCTGTTAGTAAGCCACATCATTGGAATTTTTCATCGCATTTGATACATTCATTAAGTTGTCTGATGAAATATTAGCCTCCATAAAGTTTTCCTGAATTTCCTCTACTTCTTCTGCTGGTTCATCTGTTGTGAATCCTGCCTGAAATCGATTTATATTTAAATTATTTACCTTTGGATAGTTTATTTATATGCATTTAATAATGGTATCTTCTTTTACAAGTAACCAAAATCTTTTAATAAAGTACAATACATCTAAAATTGTTATGGATTTTAAAAATTCTTGCAATTTTAATCCCATTTCCAATGATATAGTTTGTGTTCTTATAATAATCTTTTGATAATTTGATTTGAAAGAATGAATTATGTATTAATGCGGTATTGTATTCGATGGAAGAAATTGTACATTTATGTTTTGCAAATCCACTGTAGCTTTATGACGCGATGCATTGTCTATGAACAACACAATTTTTCTATTCTATTTCGACATTTCATTGTCTATTTGCTGCAGGATGAAACTCCACAAAGTATTGGTCATCCAAGCATTTCCGTTTGAGTACTAAGGAATAGGAATAGTTTTACTGGATTTAAAACAGCGGGGATTTCGATATTTACCAATTGCAAAAACCTTTTTGTATGTTCCTACAGTATTGCATACAAATAGTAAAGTAACTCGCTGTTTTTGAGATTTATGACTTTTGACTCTTTTTTCTTTACGAGAAAGAGTTCCGCTTGGTAAAACCTTATAAAAAAGGCCACTCGCATCAGCATTAAATATATTTTCAGAAGTGTGGTTTTGAAGAAGTGAAAAAAATTACTGCATCCTATATAATTTCGAGCGCCTGCCGTCATTCTCTTTACTTTTTCCATGTATCTTAGTAAACTTTAAGTTTTCTCTTTTATCCCATTTCCACAACCAACCGCTGTTTTGTTCAAGATCGGAATTCATTTTTACAGTAAATTCTTTTGCTTTATTCATTACTATTTCGAAGGAAATGAAAGCATTTTCTTTGTGCATTTGGTTAAAGCATATTATGAGAGCATATTCAACATCTTCATGGTTGGATTTTCTCATTCTTATTAGAATCTGCAATAGCACGAATTTTTTATTCATTTCTTATTATTCTATTGACCGTTGAAATATCGTAATTAAATTGTGCAACCAGTTCATGTTTTGTTTTTTCCTTCTTTTTTGTCATAGAGATCAACAAAAGCTTTTGCTTTATAGATAAAAATGTTTTCTTGGGAGGCATTTCACTAAACACTAATTTAAATTTGATTATTTTTTTTTTTTTACAAAAATATCTAAAAATAAAAGTGACAATATTTTTTTCTCTGTACAATTCACGATTGTTGTTGTGCAAAACTGTTGGTACAAAGACGATCATTTTAAAATGTTCCATGTATTTTTTTTTTTTGCAAAATTGATTATAATTACTTTTATGAGTACAAATTTGAAAGTAGTAAAAACAAAATTGATCCGCCACAATGCAATTCCCATGGGAGAAATCGTCAAAATGGTGATTTCTTTTGGGTAAAATGTTCTAGACTTTTGAATTTCAATCACTTCAAATTATCCAAATTAGAACGACAAAAGTACAAAAATAAAAGTTTATTGGTTGGTTGGTTTACGTGGTAGCCCGTAACCTTACGGGCAATCAATTAGACTCGTTAGAATCCGTTTTGATGGAACCACACTACTCGCCAGGTTAATGAGTTGTATTGAGTCTGTAATGAGATAGAAATGTAGGGAAGAACAATGAGAACATAAATTAATTAGATCCAGCCTGTAGCATTGAGATATTTAATGATGTCACTGAGTATAGTGTCAGATATCTCACAGAGGTTGTCTAATTGGTGCCCTCCCAGAAATTTATGTCTGCTTGCGTTCAAGGCTGGGCATTCACATAGAAGATGAAAAACTGTCTCCTCTTTCCTGCGATTGCCACAACTACGACAATATTAATTATAAGGGAGACCAAGTCTGCTTGCACGTTTCTTTCGCGACTCTACATTTGTCCAGATTTAGCCATCTATTTTCCGCCTTTTCTAGAAAGTGTTTTTGGATTCTGCTTTTGACTGTTCCTAACGGGATTGCGACAGAAACCGATAAGGAGGCATTCATACCAGAGCCTACCCGGGCTAATTCATCTGCCTGTTCATTACCATAGTAGTCCCTATGCGCAGGAACCCAGACTATAGTAATGTCATACAGTCGACTTAGTCCAAGCAGTTCCTCTTTACACTGTCTAACTAGAATAGAGGTAGTTTTCGGTGATTTGAGCGATAGTATTGCCGCTTGACTGTCGACAAATAAACCAATATTCCCTTGAATATTTCTATCGCGAATTAGTTTACACGCTTCCCTGACCGCTAGTATTTCCGCTTGGAATACGCTTGCCTCGTCAGGGAGTATACATGAGTGTCTAATTTCAAGATCATTAGAGAAGACACCAGAGCCGACACCGCAGTTCATCTTTGAGCCGTCAGTGTATATCCTACTTCCATATTGTTCAAGAAGATTACCCCTTCTCCATTCACTCCTGGTGGGGAATAGGACTTTAATAGTATTTCCGAAGTCCATCTGGGGAATCATATAGTCGGTAAATTGATTGAATTGCGGGGGTATTAAATTTAATATCCTCGCGTACCCATATTCTTGATCTCCAGCTTTTCGTTGCAGATAATCTTATCGCACTATTAACTGATGATTCAATTATGTATAGGTCTATAGGTGTTAGGTGCAATATAGTGTTCAAAGCTTCTGATGCACTAGTACGTAATGCACCTGCAATGCCAATGGAAGCGGACCTTTGTATCCTGTAAAGTTGATCCACCACATATCTCTTACTAGTAGCGGTCCACCACACAAGAAATCCATATACAAGAATGGCCCGTACTATTGCAGTGTATAGCCATTTTGTCAATTTTGGACTCAAACCCCATTTCACACTGAACATCTTTCTACAGGTGTAGTATGCTACCGTAGCCTTACTAACCCTATGTTGAATGTTCAGCTTCCATGAAAGCTTAGAGTCCAAAATAATGCCCAAGCATTTTGCATTGTTCGACAAGGTGAGTTCACAGGTTTCTAACCGTGGTAGTCTGAAGCTCGGAGTCTTGGTCTTTGTGGTGAAAAGTACCAGCTCTGTCTTGCCCGGATTCACTCCTAGTCCACATTCTTTGGCCCAGTCACTGAGTATAGTCAGAGCAGTTGACATGATATCACTTATCACGTTCAGAAACAGTCCTGATACTAGTATCACCACTTCGTCGCCACGACTTTCACTCCATTGTCTTCCAATTTGCACAGGATGGTATTAATGACAATAAGCCACAACAACGGAGAAATCACAACTCCTTGTGGAGTTCCACGCATAACTTGTTTGGTCTTAACACTGTTGCGTAAATTCGCAATGACGATTCTTGTCTCTAGCATTGACACCAGCCAGTTGGTGATATAATCATCAACTCCTAGTTCGTACAGAGCTCTCTGTATCGCCATAGTCGTGACATTGTTAAAGGCGCCTTCTATGTCCAGAAAGGTAGCCATAGCGTATTGTTTAAATTCAATGGATCGCTCGATGACCCTTACGACCTCATGAAGAGCCGTCTCCGTGGAGCGACCTTTAATGTATGCATGTTGACTTCCTGAGAGTCGAGTTGTACCCTCTAGACGCTGCCTTATATGTAAATCAATGAGTCTCTCCAGAGTTTTCAGTTAAAAACATGAGAGACTAATCGGACGGAAGTCCTTTGCATTCTCATGACTTCTTTTCCCGGTTTTTGGAATGAACACTACCTTCACTCTCCTCCATCGTTGAGGGTTAGGCAGAGTAAAAAAAAAAAGTTTATTAATTGAGGTAATTTTTTTTCGCAATTACTAGTAAACATATCATACATTATGAAAAAACTCTTTGAATGTTTTTTTTTTTGGAAATTCTATTTTTAATGGACTAGAACTAAAAAGTCCTATCGATTTATATTTTAAAAATACGATTGGTATATAAAAGAACATCCATAAATTTATATTTGATAATATTGACTACGACTTTTTGCGTTATTTTAATATATTAGAAAATAAATATGCGGTACTTCATATTGAGCATTTGTTAAGAATTAATTTAAAATTTTAAGTTGTTATGCTAATACAATAATACTGTTTGTTATTAAATCCTGCCACGCATACTTTTAAAGTGTTCCTCTTTTCATAAAATTTATAATAACATTTCAGAAATTCAAACAAAAAGAAAATTTTTTGTCATTACGGGAGTGGCAGTGATTAATTAAACGGTTCTGTCTAAATAACTTTCAAAGATAAACTTAGGAAAATTTTAAGATTAAAGTATACTATTAATGACACACAATTTCTCTTTTCCTTCAACCCCAAATAACATTTGTAGACCAAATGAATTTTATGAAAAAAAATTATTGTCATTATTAAAATTAAACTTAAGCACAGACACAAAGACAATTGAAAAGTAATGAATGAATACCCGCACAAAAGCTTACTTAACTAAATGCCAAAAATAGAAAGAAAAAAGAAAATAATAACATTTAAAGACAAAATTCTATTTTTAAAGAAAACAAAGACAAGAAAGGAAAAAAATAAGAAATATACTTACGACGTAAAAAACAACACTTATACGTATAAAAACAAGATTACCAAATGATAAAGACTTGCCAAAGTGATTGATTGATTGCCACTTGTGGCAAAATGCTAACAAAAAAAAAAAAAAAAAAAAAAGCTCTAATAACGAAGGGATTATTTTATAGCCGTTATGCTCATATCTTGTAGTGTATAGTATGTGTGTATTTTTCTAAAGCAACCCAAGTAATTAAAAAACAAATAAATAAAAGAATGACTGGACATTTATAGCAACTCAGCGGACACTCATACACAAACGCTTGCAAGGACTACGTGTTTTTATTAAAACTAATACAAGATTTTAATGAATAATGGAAAATTCTAACAAAGAAATATCGTCACTTCTACGACGCTTTCGGTTGTGTGACAATTTTCGTTTTTTATACCCTACACCAGCAAAGGTGGTTGGGGTATTACGTGTTTGTACTCATGTTTGTAACGCATAGAAAAAGTTATTCAACATCTTAAAGTATATTAATCGACTCAGAATCACTTTTTAAATCGATCTAACGATGTCCGTCCATCCGTCTGTCTGCACTTGTGCACAATGTACGGGTGGCAATTTTAAAGATAATTCAATGAAATTTGGCACGTAGGACTCTTTGATACAAGGACATTCGGTCCATTATTTCACCCAGCCGCCATACAAATGTCCCCCGGAATAGAGTTTAAACATTAAAAAATGCCTTAAAAATTAGAATATTTTAATAAAATTCAGTGCAAAGAAGTTCCGTACAAGTATCAATCTTTGTACCAAATTTTATGAAGATCGGTCCTCAATTGATCGTAGCTCTCATATAAACCCCTCTTTCGAAAATCTCTTTAACGTGCATAAATTCCACACGAATGTTAGTTTCAAGTTAATATTCGACACAAATAAGTTTTATGTTAGTAGAAATAACATTGCCAAATTTTATGAGAGTTGATCCATAATTCACAATAGCTCCCATATAAACCCACTTCCAGGAATCGCTCTAAAGTGCACAAAATAATCTAGATGTTAGTATTAACGCATTATTCTCTATTTGTATATTTTATTTTACATTTAGTAAAATTGGCCACAGGTGTAATATAAGTCTCCTTCCCGAATTTTTATGCTCTAACACAATGGTGTAGGGTATAATATAATCGGTCTTGACCAACTATAACTTTCTTTTTCATTTTTTATTGCATCATTTTCAACTTTTATTGGTCTTACATGTGCTCACCAAATTGTTTCCAATAATAGGACTTATGTACATAACTGTTTTTGGGAAAAACATTTTTGGCAAGTTCTCTCCAACTTTTCAATAACTACGCTAAACTAAAGAAAAAGTCATTTATTGATTTTATAAAAATGTTATTATATATCAAAACCGACAGAAAACATGCATTTTCGTATTTAACATCTGCAATTTCAATGAAATTTACTACAGACATTGGCTAATGGAAGTGTTTCTTAAATATAAGCTTTTAGACTCAGGACTCTTTCCGGTTCAAAAATGTGACATTTTGAAAATTGAAAAAGTGCTAAAAAGTTTTACTTGTTTAATTGCTAATAACTGGGTAAACCATAAATATGGTCTAAAAATAAGTTTTTATGCGCATTATATATGCAGTAAAAACAAAATATATGCTTTAAAAAGGCGAAAGTATGAAATTGTTATTTTTTAACAAAAATTATATTTTTAATTAAAATAAAGTGTTTTATTAATATTTTAATGTTATAAAACAAGGCAAAATTGTGTCGAAAAAGTATCCATTATTTAATTTTAAATTCCTAGTATTTTTGGATTTCTTATATTTTTTTTACAAAATTAAGTTTGCAAAACATCCCATAAGGTATAAAAAAAAATATCCCCAAAATGTCAAAATGTGCTCCCTATAGTAATAACTAGATATGCTGTCGATAAAGATCGCCAAATGCAAAAATATGCCACTAACGATAAAATATGCAAAAAATATGCACTTACAAATCGTTACTAAAATTCGCTATTTGTTCTGAAATGGATAAATCCCTAGTTTTAGTTTCATATTATAGACAAAGATATTGCCTTTATAACGTTGTTTATAAAATTTATTTTTAGCAACAGTCAAAGTTGGACGTATAAAAATCAAACCAATATATCTCAAAAGACGGTATTTTTAAATTCTTAAAAAATTATATAATATTGACATACATAACTCTCCTTCCCACTCTTGTAAAATTTTAAGGTAGACACTCATTTAGTTAAGAAGATATGGAGCAAAATTTAATCTCGTAATTACAATAAAAAGATCAACCACAATAAGTATGGTAATACTACTCAAATTTCAATTCAATATGACCAGGTAAAAGTTCTGCAGAATGCACTGTGAACAGTTAAGAGGCTAGAAATTAAGATTGGACTGTTGCTATATAATTCCCAAAAAATTATATCTGAACATTAAAATTTACGTGAGCTGGACCAATTTCAGAAGACCTCTAAAAATACATATTTCTTTCAATATCATTATCAAAATTTTCGTTAAAAGAAAATTAACTTAAAATTACTACAGAGACATAATGAGGCCTGGATTATGCATTTAAATAATTGTTATGTTTCTTTGCAGTTGCGGAATATTAAGGTTTTACTAACGTTTTTTGTCATATTATCTTTATTCAAATATATAATTTTATATATTTCGGAGATTTTTCAACATATATGGGGTTTTAATGTACCGTAGGAATGGTCTATCCTCATGCTATTGAAAATTACACGTAATTACCCCTTTAATAGCAAGAAAGTCACTTTTATGCATTTTCTTCCCAAAAGGTTAAATTAGCAATTCTTGCAAATAAGTCACATGGAAGTATTTATTATACTTAAATATAGATGAATTTATGGAGAATATAATAAGTTCCTTTAAAACTGGGATAATAATCGATTTAAAGCGATTTTAGAAAATTAGTTACTATTTTATACGAATTTACAGTTTTCATGATAAATACATGCTTTTGGTGATATTTATTTCATTTACTTAACTAACCATTTATTTGACATAAAAATTAACTTAATTAATTAGGGACCGTAAATTCCAAAATATTACTTATGCAACTAAAGGGTTAAATGAATACGTATATGTGTAGTAGTGTTGCCAGGAAGCCAGAGAATAAGAGGCTAAATTGAACTTTAAAAAATGTCAAAAAAGGCTAAATGACAAAAAAAAGGCCAGAAAAAATTCACATTTTTTCCTTCATTTAAAAACTTATTTTTTCCCGTTCTCATTAGTTTTTTTTCGATATTTTTTAAAATATTATAATAAATTTATAAAGAAAAGCAAAGAACGGCATCCAGCAAAATTTTCATACTAATTTGGGTTATATTTTATATGAAAAATTACCTAATGTTTTGAGTGAATTTTCGTAATTTTAAAACTGTAATCCATTTTTGATTAAGCATTTCTACATTTGTGGGTGACTTTTTGCTTTTATAAGAATTTTAATTAAAAATAAAAAAAAAAATTTATATATATATATATATATATATATATATATTTTATTTTTTACAGACTAGGAATAAATTCAAATTCAACTTTTTTCGTGATCAAGGCTGCTTTTGGGCAAAAAGTTAACCTTTCGGAAGGAGTTATTCGAGGCTTTCTTAAGAAAGGGCAGAAATACGGAGTCGGAACCAACAAAAGGCAAATTAATAAAATAAAAGAAGAAGCCACCTGCAATAAATTGAATACTACACAAAGAAAAAATAAACTTGACCATCCTGTAACTTCCAAACATGTTGCACATATTTTGCGAACAGATAATAATATAAAATGGAAGAAACCAAAATGTAAGCCAATGTTAAAACAGCCTCATAAGGAAAATCTTTTAAAATTTGCGCACAAACACATGAAATGGACAGACGAGTGGAATAAAGTAATTTTTTCTGATGAAAAGAAATTCAATTTGGATGGTCCCGATTCATATTCTTGCTATTGGCATGATTTGAGGTCGAACGAAATTAGTATGTCGAAACGCAATTTCAATGGAGACAGTGTTATGGTATTTTTATAGGTTTTGTTCCAAATAAAATGAACAGTGCAATTTATAATGAACTATTGGAGGATGATCTTATCTCATTTATGGATGAAAAAATGGAGGAAGATTCTATATTCTAATAGAATAATGCTGCAATCCATGTCTCGAACCAATCTAAATCTTGGTTTAATGAACATTGTTGAACTGGTCGGCTTACAGTTTGGATTTAAATCCAATGGAGAAATTTCGGGGTCAGTAAAGTTTACGCAAGAAATACACAGAATAAAACCATAATGACAGTATCCAATTTAAAACTAAAAATAAAGCAAGTCTGGGAAGAAATTGACAGTGATTTTCCTCAAAAATTAGTAGAATCAATGCCAGACCAAACTTTTGAAGTTATCCAAGACAAAGGTTTATCAATACATTAATTAATCAATAATTAATGAATTTAGCATTAATAATGCTAAATTAGTTCATTACTTTAAATATGTATATAGGAACATGTCTTAAAAATGGCATTAAACTACTTAAATTACAATGAAGAAAATTTAATATACATTTTAAGTTTTTTGTAATCAACTTTTTAAGTAAAATCAATAAATAATTTAAAAAATTAAAAATGTAGCACCTTAATTATTTTCTAGAAAAAATTAATTATTTCTTAAGAATCCATGTCCACATTGAATAAGTTATTTCTTGAAAACTTTATCAAATTTTTAAAGTAACGTTTTACGAATCAAAACAGTTATGTATAAAAATATTTTAAGGTTCGGTCTTATACTGCTGACTTAGTTGAGAAATTGTACATAAGTTCTAGAAATTATTTTATATTTAAAAACTTAAGCATTATTTTCCCATTCCTTGAATTTTTCCTAAGTATGCAAATTGTCTGAGTTCTCCAAAAATATTTATTGAAAATAAGCAAAAATAAATAAAAATACAAAGTTTAATAAAACTATTTAGAATTTTGAAAAGATTTCAAACAACCCATTAAATTTATCTTTTCTGTGAGGTTATATATTCTCCACCAAAACCTTTTCAATTTTATAGCCCATATCTTCGAAATAATTTCAAATTTTTTAAAATTTTTAAATATTTTTAATGTTGCATTAGGAACGTATCGAAAAATTTTTTTGCCCAAAAAAGTAAATTTGATATTTTTAAGGTTTTTTCGGATTACCATATGCCAACAGTAACCCATATAAAAATATATTTAATAAAAAAATAATTATGAAAAAACATTTTAGGCTAAATAAAATATAACTATAATTATGAGTTAAAGGAAATATTTGTGAAAAGTTGGGCAAACCTTTTTTCAATACATAAAAGTTCAAAACTTTTTGCTTATTTTCTTGTCAACTTAAGTTTTAAACTGTAAAAGGAAATATTCCTTAAGTGTGAGATTTCACTCAAATTTTTCTTAGCCAAGTTTGCACTTAAGTATATACTAAAATCGGGCTTAAATCAAAAAATAATATCATTAAAAATGTTCTAACAAAACGAGTTATTTGTAATTTTTTAAAAGATTTTATTATTGCTCTCCATAGTAATTTTACGAAAGTTCAAACTAATTGATGTTTTACTTAATGTACAATATATTTCTTTAAACTTAAGATATTAAGTTTTTTTCCACTTAAAATAGCCAAAAAATAAAAGATTATTTTTATGGGTATAGTGGAACGAAAGTAAAACAATCGTGTAAGAAATGTTTTAATGTTAAATTAGTGTAACATTTTACATACACATTTAACTATACACATTTACACCTTATACGCCTGAAAGCACACTTTACTGCAACACCTCATTTATATATTTTACCCTCTTCAAGTCAATCAATTTAATGATTTTTCTTTTCTTTCTTTTCATTTGCTGCTTTTTTATTACCCACTCTTCTCTTGTTATTAATACTCTTGTTATTGTTATTGTTATGAACATAAATATTTTTTGCTAACATTGCACAGAGGACCCCTTTTAATAAAAATTGGAAAGAAGTAAATATTGAAAAAATTATTTTTTTGTAAAAAATTAACATGCCTTGAAAGCTAAGACTTTTCTCTATATAATTAAATAATTACATATTTAGTTTATGCTATACGGACCCGTGTGCGAGGCGTCAAACTAAGGATTTTTTTGTTATATTTTGTCTTTTTAACATTATTATTTTTCAAGTTAAAAAAGTATCATTGTATGTAATTTTTCTGAAAATTTTTATTTTCTGCATTAAACTTACGACTGCTTTAAATGCAACGTGGCTCAGAAATTAACTTCATTGGCCAAAAGTCCAAATTCTTGTTAACACTGATTTCCAAAATTTCAATGCCATTCAATAATAAACATATTGAAATTAAGTTGGTCAAAAAATTAGATCAAAATATTGGTAATTGTGGGCATGGCATACTGTTAAAGACAAATATTTTATGTATTATTTTATAAAAAAATTATTTTTGTAAATTTGATCAGAATTAAATTATCATTTCTCGCAAACTACTATCGATAATTGGGTGCATTTTTTGTATTATTGAATTTTTTCTCAGGTACAAAATTTGAGTCAAATTTAAATTCTACTGGAACAGAACTTTTGAGAGTCAAGAAGGATTAAACAAATTTTGCTACCAGAAAAAAGGCTAAAGTGTTCTCTTTAACCCCATATACAACTTTTGTCTAGACCTGCCTGTAGAACACTATTTCCATTTGAATGAAATTACTCCCAAAATCGTTTTACATTTTTATTTTACCTATTCATATTACAATGAGCAATATGTATGTGAAAATACTTCAGACGCAGATATGTTCATGGTGTCATTTATACCATTGCGATTGATAAAGAATTTAGAAGAATCGGAGCCTTCCACCAATACAATGCAAACAAAGGATATTTGAAAAAATCAAACACCATCTTCTACGAAATACTGCAGACCAATTAAATTTGAATTTAAAAAGGATACTCATGATACCATTAAAAAAGAAGTCAGTGATATTATAGTCCAAATTAGAATACTACAGCCATTCGAATTAGATATTGAAGTAAGCTACCAATTAGTGCTAACAGTGATAGATGGAAAAGTACACCAAACTTTGACTGACACAAAGATTTCATCCAGTTGCATTATATGTCACACTACATCAAGACACTTAAACCAAGTCCCGAAAAAATCAACAGATAACAGATACTGATACATATGAATTTGGATTATCAACCCTACATACAAAAATACGATTTACAGAACACATACTAAAAATCAATTATGATTTGTATTTTAAACCTACAAGATCAATAAGAAACAACAATACCAATAAGGAGTTAAGAAGTTTAAAAAAGAAATATGTTCAGGATGAATTTTTCAAATATGAGTTCATTATAGATCAACCAATAAAAGGATCAGCTAATACGAATGATGGGAACACAGCAAGAATGTTATTTTCAAATTCCAAAAGAGCATCTGAAATATCAAGTTTTGATATAAATCTTATTTCAAGATTTAAAATATTTATCGATGTATTTGTGTGCAAAGTTCAAATTTATACTAAAAAATTTGGTGATTATGCGAAGGAAACTGTATGAATATATACAACCAAATATCTATGGAGAAATATGTCTGCAACAGTTCACAAAATCATTTATCATGGAGGAGATACCATTAAACATCATTTAGTATCACAGAGGAAGCCCAGGAAAAAAGGAATAAGAATTACAGCTTTAATAGAGAGCACAGTATCAGAAAAATATCATGAAATTCTACAAATGAAGATCTATTTATAATATTACCAGCAACGACAGATCCGCTCATCTCTAGCATTCGAAATCAATGGAAAGTAGGACATCGGGACTTAGATTAAGAAGCAAAAGGGCTGCTAGAGGACACAAATAAGATAGAATTAAATATGGTATATTTGCAGGCTATTTTCCAACCCAATGTATAATAATTATAATTTTCTTCTGTTGTCATTTAAGTGAAAAAATAAAATAAACATTAAGAAACTTTTTGTTACTCGGATTATTAAAAATAAAAATGTTTGTCCTTAGTGTTATTTAAATAAAAACCAAAATAAACATTAAAAAATCGCACTTTTTTTGTCCAAAAACAACCGGTTCTAAGGGAGCCGGTTTTTCAAGAACCAGTTCTAGTGGAACTTGTTCTAGAATTGATAAACTGGGAACCTGTTCACAAAATTATAATGGGTATTATCCAAATGTTTTTTATATGCTTATAACTTGTTTTTATAATCATACTAAATGATACAAAAAAATTAAAAGTTTAACTTTAGTCTTAAATTTCTCAATATCTGCTAAACTAATTTTAATGAAATTAAAAAACTGTAGAAAAATTCAAGAAAATATCTCTCCATCAAAAAAAAAAAAAAAAAAATATGAAAAACGCTTTTGAGCCACTATGTGGCATTATTTTAAGTCTCAATTATTTTCAAAGTTTTAATAACATCGTACTATTTTATTTAATAAATTTAAATAACTTTCGTCTTTAAAAAAAAAAATATATATTTTGGCTTTCGTAGGCTTCTTAGTAACCATATGCATTTGTTGCGCTAACATCTAAGCGCATTTATTTATGTGTTTTGTTGCTTTTTGTCCTACGGAAGGATACACTTGTTTTCTAATAGTCCTTTTAACAATATGATATCTTTTTACTATTTTTTATGAATTTTTCAAATTTGTATGTTTTAATTCGTTATTGTAACTCTTAGATGGGACTATTACATAAAGGCGATGGTTTGTTAAAGACCATTCACCATGAAATTTGTCAGTATGCTTCCGACTTTCGTTAAACTTAAAGAGATTTTCAGAAGTGAGCTTATATGAGAGCTATGCTAAATTATGAGCCGATTTTCCTGAAATTTGACATACTTATATACTTTTATAAAAAACTTATTTTTGCTGAATTTTATTTAAATCATGATTATTTTAAACCATTTGAGAACTTTCATTTCAGAAGGACAATTGTATGGTGGATAGGGGAAATAATGGACCGATCCTAACAAATTTCATCCCACGTTGTCTATAAACCAAACTAAATTTAAATGCCAAATTTTGTTACGATATCTTAAAAATGTATTCCTATACAAGGCTTACATTGCAAACTGGTCAAAAATTTCACCTTTTCTAGTATAAATTCAAAATGCATTGTTATTGCCTTTTTGAAGTTGTATCAAAGCCATTTTTCTAATATTAAAAATAATATTTATTAAACCCGATTTTAAGTATTTTTGCTTAAACGTCTATAATACGCAATTTTATTATAGTAAATATATTTTTTAAATATGATATTTATTTCTTTGCTTTTCATTTTAATTTAATTATTTTATAAGTTTTTAGATTTTTATTGATTAGTAAAACTACCCAAAAGGTTAGAACGTGATATTTTCTCTAACTTGTTTGTGAAAACTAAGATATTTCCGTTCAGGTTTATCAAAATTTAACTGAAATAAAATTGACGTTTGCAACAGTTTGCCAAACGTACTGGTGCTATCAAAATTGTTACATTATGTAGACACCTTGTCGAACATTTTCATATTTTTGCACCCGTGCAAGTTCATGCCCAAACATAACTTTTCATCTTTCAAAATTATAGCTTAACTTTAAAAACACCCCATATGATTACAAAACTCAAAAATAATGAGAAATGCACTACTTGTATAAAATTTAAAATAAGTCTCTCCAAATACATATCCTATACTGCAATTTACATTAAAACACATTCCCAGCAAATTAAAGTTTTGATTTAAAATTTGATTTGATTAAAGCTTTGATTTAAAATTGAGATGGTACCGCGATACAGCTTTTATAATTTTAGCTCCATATAATATATAATTCGAAACAAAAATAAACTGCTTATTTTTTGCCTGAATTACTAGTTATTTTTGTTCGAGTTTTCCACAAATTCATGTAGTTATTTTTAGACTCTAGAGATACCCAAAAGTATGTACCTAAACGAAAATAAAAAAAAAAAACAAAAAAATTTTGCCGTCAGAAAGATTTGAACTTGGACACAAATTAACCATTTGTTTTTAATAACTAATGTCTTACTCAGTACACCATCTCGCACTTAATTTTCTAAGCGAAAAAATCCTTTTTAGTATAAATATATGTTTTTAGACATTTTGATAAAAAAACTAACAGCATCAGAATGGTTGTTAACAGCGCTCTAGCCAACTCATCCACGTTATTGCAATATTACTGTTTTACTATACTGTGGAGTACTTATTTATGTAATATCGAGTAGACAAATAATAATGACGCTTAATTACTCAGAAACTACTTTAATAAGTAGTTGTCATTATCGAAAACCAAAAAGTTTTTGCTGGGATTTTAATAAAGATGAAAATAATATTAAACTGTCAATATGAATACCTTCTCGGACTGTCAACGTTGCCACATTATATTTTTTATTATATTTTCTAGATTACTTGATCTATTACCATTTATAAAATCCATTTACTATTTACAACTTCTTACATTATTATTTTGGAATTTCTGCCAAATAAATTGGATTTTTGACCAATATTCATTGATAGACAGACAGCCAGCTAGACGGAAGGACGGACATCGTTATCTTAACTCAGGTAGTGATTTTAAGTTTAACATTACATTTGGAGGTGAGTGTTGCACTAATTTATTTATGCGTAATAAATATCAGCATAAACATATGTTACTCCAACCTCCTATGGTGTAGTAAGTTATTAAAATTCCCATTTATACAATATAAAATATTTTGTTTTTTAAAAATGCAACAAAAAATTGCATTAAACTTAAACTTCTTTTACTTAATTTGACATATAAAACACTTCCTCTTTTTAACGATACCAAGCACAAATATTAAAAGTTGCTAATTCAGTTAATGCCAAATTTTGTTCAGGATGACCCCAATGTGCTTTGTTACTTTCATGCTTCTTAGCAATCGATCAATATTATAAAATTAATCACCTGCAATCTAAACTAAACATATATTTAATTGTTTTCTTTTTCTCTGTCTCTCACTTCATATGTAATCATTTTTGTTGCCTCTTCAATATTTACCTAACGCACTAATACATACGTACAACTTGCGTGTTTGTTTTGTGTGTATTTATCTAAAACGGAAGTTTCATGAAGTGTTTGTATTAACTTTTTTGTGTATTTTTTTTTTTAATTTTTCTCTATAGATTCTATAATCTTTATAATCCTTAAATGTTTCAAAAAGTTATTTATTATATGTATGGTGTATGGAAACGTAAAAGCGTATACAAAATTAAATAATGAAAAAAATTTATAAAATATTAAATCTTTTAAAAAATACTTACGTTAAAAAAATAACAAATATGTATGACAGGAGGTAGGTTTAAAAATAAAACACATCATTTATTGTATAAAAATTAAATTCTAATTTTTTTTATGACGGTATTTAGTAAAATCACTTACCCTTCCATGTAAATTTATGGACTTAAGAATTTATAGAACAAAACTAATATGGGTTTTGCAGTATTATATTGCTCTTATGGCATAAATTCACTTCTTATAAAAAATATTTATTTCGAAGCATATAATCACAATTATTAGGTGAAATGAAAAAATTCCTAATGAAATTAGTCCCTTGAAATAATTGCTAATGAAAAAGGACCTAAAAATGAATTAACCCAGCTAAAAAAATATATATGTATGCGTCATATATTTATGCATATATAAATTTGCATATATGTTTGGATCCAAAAATGTATGGTACATGGAGATATATTTCCATATACATATACATATACATATACATATACATATACATATACATATACATATACATATACATATACATATACATATACATATACATATACATATACATATACATATACATATACATATACATATACATATACATATACATATACATATACATATACATATACATATACATATACATATACATATACATATACATATACATATACATATACATATACATATACATATACATATACATATACATATACATATACATATACATATACATATACATATACATATACATATACATATACATATACATATACATATACATATACATATACATATACATATACATATACATATACATATACATATACATATACATATACATATACATATACATATACATATACATATACATATACATATACATATACATATACATATACATATACATATACATATACATATACATATACATATACATATACATATACATATACATATACATATACATATACATATACATATACATATACATATACATATACATATACATATACATATACATATACATATACATATACATATACATATACATATACATATACATATACATATACATATACATATACATATACATATACATATACATATACATATACATATACATATACATATACATATACATATACATATACATATACATATACATATACATATACATATACATATACATATACATATACATATACATATACATATACATATACATATACATATACATATACATATACATATACATATACATATACATATACATATACATATACATATACATATACATATACATATACATATACATATACATATACATATACATATACATATACATATACATATACATATACATATACATATACATATACATATACATATACATATACATATACATATACATATACATATACATATACATATACATATACATATACATATACATATACATATACATATACATATACATATACATATACATATACATATACATATACATATACATATACATATACATATACATATACATATACATATACATATACATATACATATACATATACATATACATATACATATACATATACATATACATATACATATACATATACATATACATATACATATACATATACATATACATATACATATACATATACATATACATATACATATACATATACATATACATATACATATACATATACATATACATATACATATACATATACATATACATATACATATACATATACATATACATATACATATACATATACATATACATATACATATACATATACATATACATATACATATACATATACATATACATATACATATACATATACATATACATATACATATACATATACATATACATATACATATACATATACATATACATATACATATACATATACATATACATATACATATACATATACATATACATATACATATACATATACATATACATATACATATACATATACATATACATATACATATACATATACATATACATATATACAAACATACACACACACATATATATGTATACATATATATATATATATATATATATATATATATATATATACATATATATATCGTTAAAAATGTACACTTCGAGCAAGTCAAACAACTCATGGGGTAAGGCAAACAATAGTAACGCGTCTTTTCAACGGAGGCAGGTATGCTCCTGCAAGGATAGTTTTCCATATGGTAACAAATATAAAAAAACCAAAATTTACATTATGTTTAGTAATGTTAATCAGATACTTGCCTTCTTTTACTGCTATCTGCTCAAAGAGGATCTTTATAATTGCAAAGATTTCAACATTTGTATAAATTATTTATATTATGCCTGAATTTTTTTATTTTTAATATTTTGATTTTCAAATGTCATGAAAATTTTTTTAGAATACTCTGATTTTCTTTTATTGTAAATTCAAATTTGTTTACTGTTAACACCTATGTATTACATTTAGCACAGCCAAAAAAAAAAAAAAAAAAAAAAATAGAGATAAATATAAATATAAAATGGAAATAAATATTAATAGTGACGATAATCATATTCCCATATAATTCGCGACCAATGTTGGAGGTCTGGCCTTTAACCCTGCCGACCCACTAGGGGCCTGTGCTCTTCCGAATCAACTTGTAATCATCTCAGCTATGACCATGTGAAATTTTGTTTAGACATATCCAACGGTTCAAAAGTTACAGAATTTTAAAAAAAAGAAAGCGTTTTGATACCACTGTGCGTCGATGTGGTGACGAAAGTCCTATATATATTTTAATAATTATTCAGTATAACAAAAACATATTTTCTAAAAATTTATTTTTTATTTTTTGAATGAAAGCCATACAACATTGCATATTATTATTACTTTTTTTTTTTTTGTTAAGTTCGGAACTAATTCAGATATTTCAAAAAATAAAATGGGCGACCAATATAGCTTTTATATGGTATAATAAAAAAAAATCGAAAAATTACACATAGGGCTTTTTGTCAGCACACCGACGAAACAAATGTTTCTTTTACAAAAATTTTATATTTTCCTCTATTTAATAAATTATAAATATTTTTCTTGTTTTTCGTTTTTGTCCTTCTTAGAACATTGCATATTTTAATAAACTTCATAAATAAATACCAAACATAAATTTTTTTCATAGACAAAAATTACTCGAATAAAATTTCCAGGAAATTTTTTATAAAAACAAGCTAAAAGAAAAAAAACCTTTGAACATTTTATTTTTTTTTTTTCGAAAAAAATCTTCCATGTAAAATACAAAAATTAAAACAAATTTAAAAGATATAAATTACACTATGTTATTCTAAAAGACAATTATGCTTTAGTTAGCGTAATATTCTAGTTAAATTTTAAATCCAATGAAATTGGTTAATATTCATTTAGTAACAAAGAAAATCTATATTTTTGCAACTACAATTTTAAATTTGTTTATTATTATTTTTTGACTATTATTTTTGTTATACAGGAAATTGTTATGGTTTCCAGTTAGAGAATCATGGTACGCAAAAATGTTCGTAATAATATAAACTAGAAAAGTGAAAGGATTAGAAGAATTATAAGTATGCTACAAAGGATTACTTGATTCTACACGTAGAAAAAAAACTCTTTTGACTATGGTTATAGACAATTTGCAAATTATGGTCACTGTATAATCGTAATATAGTTGTCACAACCATGGATGCATGGATCTAACACAGATTTGAGTAACCATAATATGATTGTAGTAAACACAATAATTTATATGTTTGTAGCAAATATTTAAATGTTTACAAGCTTTACATAATTTAAAATCAACATATTTTCATAAAATTTTAAGACATATAAATAGTTGCTACAAACATATAAATAATTGCAAAACAACCATATTGTGTTTGCCGCATTCATATTATGGTTACTCAAACGTAAGTTGGATTTACGCAACCATAAATGATTTTGACAACTATATTACGATTATGCACTGACCATAGTATTATAGAATTATTTCAACAATATTTGCAAAATTGTCTACAACCATAGTCAAAAGAGTTTTTTTATTGTAACATGTTTGAATTTGCCATACAAAAATATGAAAAAAAATTTTATTCAGATGCAAGCTGTATATACAAGTATTTAGTATCACTCGTAAGATTGTGGAGAACAACATCTAGTAGGAATTAAATACGGTCAAATTTCTTCAGATCATTATCTGAAAAACCTATATTTAAATTTTAGGTATATTTTTTTAGAAATAATGTTAATATTTGTGACTATATCTTGTTTATAAATTCTTAAGAAGTACAAATATGCTAAAAAGCAATATTTCGGTAGAAAATTCCACCACTAACTTAAACAGAAAAAAATTATAGAAAGAGAATAAGAATTTAAATTTTAAAGATGGTATAAAGGGGACAAATATATCTGAGAGGGAGCTTATCGATCTAAATAAAACTTTTACTGCACATCATTCATCAAGTATTCCATCTACGCATTATGATATTATAGTAATAAAAATCCTGAATACTTAATTTGACTTTCATTGCATCAATCAAGGAGATTTTCTAAAGACGTTATACACATTTTTAATACAATATTTATGACTTCGACATATCCAAAATTGTGGAAAATGGTTCCGTTACCTAAAGCCGATAAGTAATTCAGACCTATAGCTTTCCTTCCCTATTTATTAAAAGTTTTTGAAAAACTTATCGCAAATAAATTATTGCCTAATTAACAGTCTGGCTTTAGAAAAAAATAGGTTGCATTACAACTCTTATTGATGTCTCAGAGGAAAATCGAGTACAAGTCGACAATGAAAATATTGTATTTTTAATGCTGTTGCATCGTTTTAAAGCATTTGACTCCATAAATCACTCCACATTGATCACAAGACTTGTCATTTTTTGGATTTTCCAGTCTATAAAATCCTTGCCATTTGAAAAGACTTCAATCTTCGCCAGAGTAAGTCTTGGCGATACACAGGGGTCTATTCTAAGCCCCTTGCTATTCTCGTTTTATATTAATGACCTACATACTGTAATAAAAACTTGCCGGATTTATTCTAGGCCACTTGATATTAATGGTCTACCTGATGTAATAAAAACTTTACGAATTCATATGCATCTGATGGTATTCAACTATATACTTTTTTTTAAAAAGTTGTATTTTAGATATAAATTTTGTTTGAAAAGTTCTTTATGATTGGGCATCGCGAAATGATTTAATTTTTAACCCTAAAAAATTGCGATGTTTAGTTATAAATTGTAAGACCTTTGATACAAGATTTCTTTTACCAATTCACATAACACAGATTATGGTAAAAATGCTAAGAAACTTGGAATAATGTTCAATGAAGCTTTATCATGGAATGAACATATAACTAAAGCATGTGGTAAAGTATTTGGAATCGTACGTAGCCTTTGGCATTCACATTATTATACATCACAACATATTCGACTTTGGCTTGCCAAATCTTATATATTGTCAATAATCTTTTATGGGTGCGAAATGTTCAGTAGTTGTGATAGTGTGACTAAAGGTAAATTATTGAGAGCTTTCAATATAATCGTAAGATATGCATTTGGGCTAAGAAAATATGATTGCAGATCTATGTATACTAATCAATTCTTTGGAATCTCTTTTGAAGGCTATCTAATATTTAGAACTTTTATTAATGATACATAAAATTATTTTTACCAAAGAACTAGACTACATCTATACACCTATAACTTCCATTTGCTCTTCATTACTTTCCACATGTAATTCTTCTCGAATCCAGTTGTTTATGTCAGTATTCGTGAAAAGATGTTCCGTACCAATTTGAGCTACAAGTGTACCAATAGTTGAAAGATCTTCGTTTGCTTCCTGAATTATATTTTGTAAAATATTATCATGTATGTTATCTCTTCACTCCATTCACTACCGAATTCGAGCAAGGCGTTCCAGGATTTTCGGATATTGGACACTGATATTTTATCCCAAGATGTAGCTAGCATCTAAATTGCATTTTTGAGATTGAACGTTTTTAGTTTGTGCTCAAAATTTGTTTCCATCTCGCCAAGCAAGTGGGTGTTCAGCTTTTCTTTTAATTTAATTTGAACAAGTTGATAACGTTTAGATATAATGGTTGAATGAGCGGTATACTCATTGCTATAATTAAACAGTCATCACTTTTTAGTTCCTTAACTAGATGATACGTCACGTTATCTAAAAGCAAAACTGCTTTTTTGCGGCAAACCTTTTGAAGCAAAAAATTATCGGACCTAAAAAATGTTTACTTATCAACAACTTACTTTTACTAATTGTGTTAAATAAACTAGACTATAATTGAAAACGTAGAAATCAATCGCTTTTTATTTCCATATTTGCTTGGCTTATAAGATTTGCAAACTCTATCTCATCGTCTATATTACATCATCCATTTGGATTTATTTCCGGTTGCATCTAACCTTCTCCACAGTGATCTCTCTTGGAAACAGGATAAACAACCTGTATCATCCTCGTCATCATTCCCGCTAATAAACACGTAAGTGTACAAATACAATTCACCTCATTTATTCCTGATCATCCTATCAGTCGCTCAATCTGACCGTAGTTTCCAATTAACAATTTATTACCTACACTTTATTTCAAGCTTGTTCCCTCTATTAATCCCCTACAGACGAATACACATACAATTATATTCACACTTTAAAAAATTATTCAAATTAGTAAAAATTAACTTACGTGTGGAACAAATTCATGGTGGAACCAGTCCTTGCATCTAAAAGATGTTCCCCAGGCATTATTACTGGAGTTGTATATTACAGGATTATTGAAAAAGCATTTAAAGGCGCATGGGTTTTTCGATTTTCCAATAACCAACAATTTCAGTTTGTCTGTGCCATTCGCATTTGAACAGCGCAAAAAAGTTATTCGTTCTTTACAATTTTTTCTTCCGGGAGCCGTTTCCTCATTACATGTGACAAGAGTATGATTTGGATGCATCCTATAATATAAACCGGATTCATCGGCATTGTAGATTTGGAGAAGAATCAACCCATCTCTTTTCTCTTTGAAATGAATCAATCTCTTTCACAAATGAATCAATAAAACGAGGTTTCGAAGACAATTTTTAAAATCTAATTCCATGTTGACGTCTAAATTCCTTCAACCATTCTTCCCTGGTATTGAAACCTGAACTGGTTTGATAAATTTTGGAATACAAATTACTGGCTTTTGATCGTAAAATCGCTGTTGATATTGGAACATTTTCTACCTTTTTTTTACAAACCACTTTTAAAGCATTATTTCCATTCTTGGGTACTCAGCTTTCCTTAAGTTTGCCAGGGCCATTTTCTGTTATACGTACGAACTTTTTCAATGCGATAAACCGAAGACTTTTAAATTTTTTAAATCTCTAATTTTTGAGAAATCGTTGGCTTTAAAATATGTTGAACTTTTCCCATATTAAGAGATATATTTACATAACAAATGACACGAATAAACTGACAAAATTGAAGATCAAAATCATCCAAAAAGGTTAATATACCAAAAGACGGAGATTTGTTATAGACATTGTAATCAAATTTAAAAAAACCAGATAAAAGTCGCGAAAATAGAAACCGTTTTTCATAAACTCTCGCGATTACAGAACCTGCAATTTTAAAAATTAAACCATCGCGATAACCGGTTCATCGCTAATCGGCAGTCCCGAATACCTAGCTTGCATTGTATCTTGTAGACACTTCTTCATTAACGCAACAAGACTTTTGAACTCCTTGCCATATTATTATCAGCTTATGTCGATGTCGAGTAGAGATATTCAACTGAAATTTTGATATAATATATATATATAAACTTGCTCTAAAATCATGGAACTAAAAAAACACCCACTGCTTTGTATCAAAATACCCAAAATCCCAACATGGAGAAAACATATATTAAAAATTTACTTTTTCCATTTGAAAGGTCACACTGTTGCTATAAGAGACATCCATCAGAAAATACTTTTTGTCTGTTTTTCCAACATATGGAGCTATTTAACTAACATAATTTTTGTTTTATCCCAGTTTTGCGATTTGAAAATTTTACAAAGAAATTTAAAAAAAAAAAAAATTTTGAAAACTGAAAAAGTTTGGATAGGTCTTGCGGGGAGACTGTTGCACCAAACGCCTTCGGCTTTACTTTACACGCATCCACATTAAAATTCCCTTTAAAAGCATTAAGAAATTATATGGGCCAGAACAAAAAGCAAATTTTATAAGTAAAAAAATACTGCCACGGTTTTTGGATAAAAACCTAAAAATATGAACTCCAACTTCAGATTACTATAACTTTTTATCTAATCTACATATTTCCATGACTCTTGCAGTAGTATTATTTGGAATTTTGTAAGAAATCCATTGAATATTAAAAAAAAAAAAAATAAAATATAAGTTTAAAAAATAAAATCTAAAAAAGCCAGGCTGAAAATGAGTGTAAAATTTATTACGACCTAAATATCTCTTAAATCTAGTTTTTATAGGAATTTACAAGGACTATTTTTATGTAAATTTTTTTTTCTGTCAAATCATAAATGAATTTTTGGCGAATTCTTAAAAAATTGCATACCATTGATGATCAGTTTTGGAGGTCTACCCAATCCTCCCCTAACCCGCTAGAAATATGTGAATCTATTATTAAACTATTCTATGATGACGAAGTTTATTATTGTTAAATTGAAAAACAAAATGTACTTAACTAAGATGAGCGGACCTATTGCTATAATATTCCATACAATTTAAAATTCTGGACTTATGTAAATTGTTGCAGCATTATTATTAAGATTTTATTATGAACATTAGTTAACTTATTTGCAAGCTGAACTTAATATATTTTCTCAACTTCAAGTGCATTTCAATATCACAATTACTCTTTCGCAAGAGTGTAGGGTATTGCAAGCATTTAAATCTAAACTAACTGCACACAGTCATCGTCATCATCATTATTAGTAGTCATTGTCCTCATCACCATCATCGTTCCCATCATGTCTATGCAGGCAAACCTTTCGACATGACATGCAATTCAAGCAGCATTTAACCAGGTGATCCTTAAGGGAGTATTTTTATTATTACTATTGCTGCAGTTAAAGTTGCTGTAACCGTTCGTTACTTGTATAACTGTGTGACACATTACACATCCAGAGACATTTGATAAACGTTTTCGTAATGGTTGTTTGATACAGCAAAAATTGATATCAGCAACATCAAATGGTTACCTGTCTGTCACATTTTCCCCCCTTCTCATGCGATGGGTTCTTCTTTTTCAGTTCATTCTATAGCATTTCAAAGTTAAATTTTTTTGTTGTTATTTAAACGTTTATTTTTAGTTTTTAGCAAAATGTTCTTTAATGTTGCATTACCAGGGCCAGAGCCATCTAACAGACCAACCAGTCAACCATTTAAACTGAAGTAACAACTGATGCATGATTGGCTTTGCTATATATTTATGTGTGTACATGGTGACTATTTCAGTTTATGCGCACATATACATACAAATATTTACCATTAATATTAACGTCTATATATGTGCGTGTCCTTTTTGTAGCTTTAACTGGAAAATATGATTTTATTGCTACTAGCTGTATTTTTATTATTATTTTTTTTCTCATTCTATACGATTTCCTTTTTCGACCATTAGCTGTTTCCGTTTCTTTTATGTTGTCGTTCTATTACATACACTTATATATTTAAGTGTAAGTAAATGTGTGTATTGCACAGTGTGCGATCCAAAAAATGAAATGAAAATAATTATGCAGTTTAGGAACGGCTAGACCAATTTAAATGTAATTTCACACAGTGATTGTAGAGGTGTAGGCGAGTTTAAGTTTTGAGCTTGGGGCTCAAAACATTATATGTCCAAAGTTGGACATATAATGTTCATACCCGACATTATTAAAAACGATTCAAATTCATTATATTTGAATCGATTTGAAATATTTTAATATGAAAGGATTCAACTGGTTGAGATTTACAAAAAAACATCATCGTGTGCATATCTTATATCTTTCAGTCTACGAGATATTGGACTCCAAAAATTAAACTTGTTACTTTTTAACGTTATAGCGGGTACAACTTTCACTCGATTTTGCATAATTATTTCCATTTCATTTTTTGTAACGCACACTGTGTATTATGGGTGTCAATGTATATAACTTTTTCTTTTTTTTTTATATAACTACGACTAAATGTATCCATTATAAACTAATAAACATTTGTAATGCAATAACATTGCATACGTGCAAATCCAATATCCTTTATTTATGTAAATGCAAGTGTATGGGAGTTTGTATGTATGTGTATTTGTGGCTTTTTATTTGCGTCAAATATCGTATTGAGTCATTCATGTTAGTGTTGTCTCATGACAAAATTCAATTGTGGTATTATGACTTGGTTTCCTGGAAAACATCTGGTTGCTAAATTAAATTCTAATTATTACTGTCGCTCTATGTCTAGCAAAAAGAAAACAAAGATAGATAATATGGTAATATATTTTAGAATTCATGGCTGAGAAAGTATTTGGTTAGTAAGGTGAACGTTGGAATAAAATGTAACACATATATTTGTATATAACTTTGTTTGCTGATAATTTATTTTTCTTTTGTGATCAATACATTTTTGAAAAATATACCAGATTTTATAATGATACAAATTTTCAAAATATTTTGTGTGCTTGCTTCACAATGGGGAGTCAAGGGGAAACATATAAAAAATTGTTGAAACTATTAATACCAGAGACCAAAAATAATTATTATTTGTGTAATCAAAAAAGTCAGCATAAAGAAATTAGTTAAAAATATTCTGAGTACACCATAGCATTTGTTATTACGCTATTTTAGCTTTTGTGTAGTATACATTTATTTTCGATTTTTATTTAATTTCTTAGAAATAAAAATAAAAAAATAAGTTTAATGTTAATGGCTGATGAAGTGTATATATATCTGACTTCCAACACTCTCTGACAAAAGTTTTATGTACAGAAAATGTTCCAAAAGAGAACAGTGCGAAAAAAATCAATATCTCCCAAAAAGTTTCTTGTTTAGCAAGCTAATATACAACTGTGGTGCAAGAAGTGAATCGTATGTAACATCGGATACAATACTCTGGGATATTTATATTAAGGAGTGCCTAAAAAGAAGACTACTTCCAGTTATAAGAAAACATAGAGTCCTTATATTCTTTTATCCTGATGTAGCATTGTGCCATTGCAGATGTGCTTAAGACTAACGTGGGCGCCTGCCACGATGGTCTTACTCTACGGTTTTAGAACCGTGTGAAGAACGATGAGCCGTATGCCGTTAAATATATAAGTTGTAGTTTAATAAACTCTCCTTCTGGCCAAGATCATTCCCTTGTTTAGGGGTTGGTGATGCCCTCTCGTGACTGTGTTACTGCATAGCAGTCATCACATGAAACCACCACGTAACCACCTATCAAGGATCTCACCAATAACCAGCCAAGAACCTGTGATGTATGGAGCGTCGCCACTGATCTTGGGGTTGCTTGTTCCCATAGCACCTACTTTTAAGAACTAGGTAAGAACTCGAACTTACGCTCTTTCAGCTTCAGAACTCAGAAAATTCTAAGGTACTGGTGCACCCTATCTGTTTCCTGTCTAACATATCGCTATCTCTAAGATCAAAGGACAGTCTTAGAGTGTAGAGAGGGGAATAAATTTGTCCGGGAAGACAAACCGCCGTGGCGGCATCGTGCCAGTAAAGTATATATGTATATATATATATATATATATATATATATAACTTTAATAAACCGACATTAAACTTCAAATATCTTTCTTAAATTAACCTTTCCTGCAATTTTATTAACAACACTTGGTGCAGTAAAACTACAAATATTCAAAACTCAAATGGTTCCATGTGGTAGCAGCAAGCACTCAAAGTTAAAAGATCTAAAAAAAGGTGTTTGAAAATAACAAGGTTTTTTCTTTCTTTTGATTCCCGTTAACGCAAATTTTAGCATATGGGTCCAACTTCTCTAATATAAACTTCAAACCCTTGTAGAAATAACCAAACTTATGTTCAATGAATGTATCGTTGACCAGTGTTAAATTATGTTGTGGAAAAGCTGTGAAAATTTGATTTTTTGCATTTTTTCGATTAGAAAATTTGAGCTATTTCGAATATTGCAAAATAAAGAATGGTGGCTTATTGCTCTTGTAATTATGAATCGTTTGAGATACATCTCGTTAATATACCCGCAATAGCGCCGCTACAGGAATGGCCCAAATTTGGGGAGAAAAAACGAGAATTGCTCTAAGAGATGCCTCATCCGCGAGGCACACTTACAGTATAATTTCAATGTAGCTAAAGTATCGCGTTATCAAAAAACTTTTTCTAATTACATTTTAAAATCGCTGTGGCGCGATAAAATATTAAATTGTAAAACTTTCCAAAATCGATATAAAATTTTGCATACTTTATATTAGCATTTTTTAAATTTTATAAGAAATTATATTTATAGTAAGTACATCTATTCTATTTTAGTTAAGCGAAAAATAGTTTTCAACAAGGAAATTGCATAAAACGTATTCATGAGCCAAGATCGCGGTGTCTTCAAAAATTCGTAAATCATCGAGGCACACTTAAGAGGATTAAGTGAAAATGTATACCAATCTGCAGCTGTTATAGCCTATATCAGTATCAAGTGGCATTCAAAAATAAATACGCGTTTGAATTTAATGCAACTTTTAATATTTTTAGGTATGTATTTTTGTCATTGAAAAATTTATTTTCTAGTTATATAATTAATATTTGCAATTTTTTATTTATTAAAATCATCTAAAGATTTTAATGTAGTTAAAAGTGAAAAATACATCAATGAATTAATTGCAATAAAAAATATCAAAATTCTATGCATGTTTTGTTTTTGCTCTATGTTCTAGACGTAGATTAAAACAGAATTATGGTCCCGATTATGTTCATTATTATACAACGTATTCATCCCCCTTTAATTTGTGTTTTGTAAACCTCTTTGTAGGTTACATATGTGCATTTATTTTTGGTATCAGACTTAAAATAGAATTTAATTTTTTTTTTAATTTTTTTTAACTACTGTAAAATAAATGGTAATTTCTTATCCGTTAATATCATTTGAAAAAATTATTTGATTGTCAATATTAAAAGTATATCAAAAAATTTTATAAAATTAAAAAACGAAAAAATCTATGCAAACTTGGTTAATTAAAATTTTTTTAATGAAATGTTAAAAAATCACTATGAACACGATTATCATCGGTTTCATCAACAATATCGTATCACTTTTAATTTGTATTTTAAACATATTGATATTGATTATATACGTGTGGTAATTTTCTAATGTTGCTGAAAATAGAATTTTGGAAATTTTTTATAACTTTTTATCTTAAACCTCCATAAAAGTCATTCATGCGAACAGACTAAACCAGCTAATTCTTCTTTGATTTTATTTCCTATAGTGTTGTCTATAAAATTTCGTAGTTTTTTCCGATCTTTTTTAATATTTGTTTAACAAAATTTGAAATTGAAGTCTTGAAACAGCCTTAAAAAGTTAAAAAATTTTAACTCAGCACGTAAAACTTATTTTTCAGTAATTGTGATCAAAATTTAATTTAAAATAGCATTTAACTTAAACATTTCGCAAAAAATTCTAAATTTGTTTGTACACTCTTTATACAAGTGGTCAAAAACATGTTAATGGGCTGGGAAATTCGTAATAACTTTAGCACTTTTTAACTGATTTTTACTTTTTGTATTTTGTTCGATAGATAATTGTGTGTCGTTTAGAATTTTTACCATTCTGTTACAGAACAAAGTATTTGATAGCCAAGTTTTTTACAAAACTATAAAAAAAATTTTCCCCATATTAATGTATCTTACAAATTTCAGGTCCTATGCAACATGGGTTAACGTTATTCAATTTGGCTAATATTTAACTAGATATTTTTCTATAGCCCAAAGGACGATTCTAAGGGGAGTTACGATAAAAATTCGAAAGTCGGTATATTTTGATGCAGTCTAATATGAATACAAAAATATATGACAAGTGTCTACACTAGACAAATTTTTATGAAGACAAATGTCAAAATAGATGCAAATATATATGTACAAGGTAACCTCAGTTAAAGAGCTGATTATTATTTAGAAAAATTATATAGAAAAAACATTAATGAACTCTCCTTATTGTTGTTCTTGTGTAACTGTTGCCATTTTTTATAAATTTTGGTTAATTTTGACATTTGTGTTGATAAAAAATTTTCTAATAGGAGGGCGGATCAATAAGTCCGTGACTTTTCGAACTGTCAAATTTTGAGCAAGTGTCGTTTTTACCATTGAAATCGATAGTATTTATGGAGCTTTTCCTTGGTTTGATTGACGGTTTTTTTTCGCAAAAAATAATGTTTAATGATCACTCGAAATTCAGTTTTTTCCATTTTTAGAAAAATACACGAGATTTTAAAGTAAATGACTACACTTGCTCAAAATTTGACAGTAGTCTATTAACGGGTGTTCATATAACTACGAGGGAAGTTCGAAAAGTCACGGACTTATTGATCCGCCGTAGACTCTACGTAAATATATGTGTGCTTATATATATATATATATATATGTATATATATATTGTGGACTAAATGTTAAGACATTATTTCTTTTTATATATTGGTAAATTGGTGAAGGGTATAAAAGATTCGGCATATCCTAATATAGTGCTCTAACTTGTTCGCGTTAAAGTTATTTTTTATGGTGGGTCTTGAATGGATGGTATTATTAATGGTGTGCCAATATAATTTCTATTTTTATCAACAATTTTGCGAATGTTTCTATTTGAGGAAATGTGTTGTTATGGAAAATGCACTTAACTTGCCACATTTATTATAATTTATACATACATACATACATACATTAATTAGTTAAAACTTTACAAAATTTCTTTAAAAAATTAAATTTTTTGTTCATTTGATTTTGACTTTTTATTCATTTCAATTCTTTTTATAAAAACCATATTTTCAAACGAATAATTACGTATTCGTAAAGACACAATTATATACGATTTATAAAAATGAAATAGAAAATTCATTTGACATTTAGACGAATCGAATTCTACATTCGTTTTATAAAAACTAGACAGTTAATTTAATATCATTTGTTTTAAATAAAGTTTTGGGCAAAAATAGATATAAAAATCTAAGTACACGAATATTATATAATTGTCCTATCCTAAACGTATAATAAATTTGCTTAAAAACTAAATATTAAAGTTCTGCAACATAATTCAATCGCAATTGAGGTTACTGTCTATATCTCAATGTATTGTATTTGTGTTCATGTAGTGTATAATTAAAGGTGTCCATATAAATTATTTATTTAAACATGACACACTCAACTGCACGTTACTGACTAAACTAAATTAGTTTTGAAAGGAAGACTTCTCTTTTGCTTTTTTTTCAATTTTTTCAATGGAAATTTGTGGGCATGACACACACAGGAATTATATTGACAACAACACCTCATTTCGAGAAAAGCAATGATTTAAACAGCAACAGCAACAACAATAGAAATGACAACAATAAGAAAAGTTAAATTAACATAAAAGTACAAATTTTGTAAAACACATTATGCCAGGACATAGAGTTTGTGCAGAGAGAAAGAGGGCTGTAGCAAAAGAAATTTGAAATATTAAGGACCAAAATAGGAAATATAAAAATATAAATCAGATGGGAATTTTTAGACATTATTAATAAACTATTTTAATTTGGAACTAAATTGATAGGAATACTATTTGAATCTTTTCATAGTCTATTTAGTTACTCATGAAAACACCTACGTTTTGTAATTTCGGCCAGTGTTATATTTTTACTGAAATGTCCTGGTCATTTTAACTTAATTACATTTGCATTATTAAATTTTATGATATTTGTTGTACTAGTATGAATACACACAACCTACAATAAAATGCATCATATGTGTGTACCCCGCCAACATTTTCTATCGAAGTTTTGTTTAAAACGTAACTAAAAGTAGTTCTTAACAATCAAATATGAAATTATTTTCTTGTCGAAAAAGACTCACTGTTCGAGAAACAAAAGTGCTTTAAAATGACACTTTATAGTGCTTTTTTGGAGTGTCGAATTAGTGTTATTTAGAAGTGTAAAAGAGTACAATAGAAAAGTATCGAAAGATAATTGCTTTTTAATAAGAAAAATGGATTAAATGGAAAAAATAGAAACCAATGTGGTTGGAATATTTCTAGACTTTTATATATAGTAGAGCTAAACACTTATCTTATTTTTATGGACATAACAATAACTAAATATAAAATATTAAAAAAAATCCACAAATTAAATTGAATTATTTTCTATTTTAATACATTTTTTACCCATCACTATAAATAACTACATTGAAAACTTTAAAAGTTGTACATTTACCTTGTCAACATTTGCTATCCAAATTTTAACTAAAGCGACACCTCATGTAGTTAATAATAATAGTCGAATATGATATCATTTTTTTATTCAAGAAGGGTCACCGTTCAGGAGGAAATGTACCGCAGTTCTACATGACACTATTTAACCTTTTAAATGACACTATTTAGTGCATTCCTTGGGTGTCGAGTTACTATTATTTAGAAGTGTAAAAAAATACATCAAGAAAGTATCGAAATATAATCACTTTTGTATAATAAACATGTTTTTAGTGCAATTGCAATATTTGAAGTAAATATTTTTAATTATAATTGTGTTAAATGCTTACCTTATATTAAAACACATTATAATAGCTCACTATAACTCACTATAAGTCACTATAAATTAAATATGAAACATTTAAAGGCAAAAATCACTAATTAAAAATCATTTTTTTTTTGTTTATATATATTAATAAATTTTTTATTTTACACTTAAACAACAACATTGGTAACTTTAAAAGTTATACATTACTGAGTGCAATTATGTCGTGTTTGTGCTTTTTCTTTGCTCTGGTATGTAAACAAACGCCCAAGTCAAGTCCTTTAGATCAAAATTCGATACTAATGTGTTTTGTTATTGAAAATTTATGTATTTTCTACTTTTGAACATCCACGAGTGTCAAAAAAGACACTTTTTAGTGGATGGATGAAAAAAACTCTCTTCCAAATATTGACAGAGTGCTGAACGAAATCATATCGTATCCGTTCTCTTTTCTTTGTTATGGAATATAAACAGTCGCCTAGAAGTTCCCAAAAAGACACTTTTTAATAGATGAATCAAAAAACTCACTATCAATTGTTGGCGGGGTATTTATATAGAAAGTTGTTGATTTTAGTTCATCAGTGTAAATTTACATGCATGTATATGACTGTAAATGAGCAGAAACCCACATACATACCTCTGTAGGGAGTGATGTGTGGGTTGGAAAAATGCAATCATTTTGGCACTCGACACTTTTGTCATAAAATGTTGCAGATACTTTGTTGCAACTGCAGTGTAGTTATGTTGAATATTTAATGTATTTTAATGCGTTTCATATATAAAACCGTACAAGTGATTGTACATATGGTCATTAAAATAGGTACGGCATAATATTTTTATAAAAGTCCTTATTTTTTAGTTAATGTTTTTTTGCAAATGATTTTCGTTTGATTATTTATTATATCCAAAAGTAGGTTAACTAAATTATTTAATTAGATGTAGGTAAAATATTAAGAATCTAATGATGTGGGCAAATTACGAAATTTATCCTGGCCATTTTTTTACTATATTAAAGATTAAAAACAAGGTTAAATAAGAAAATCATGATTTTTATAAAATCTTATTTGTCTTATCTGTTCTATTCTATAGAACAAAGAACTGATTCATTATCGCAAATTATTACCAAGAGTATTTTTTCAAGAACCTTGTAATTTGTTTTGCAATTCTAATTTATTTTACTGAATCTGAATTTTACTGAATATGATTTTTTATTATTTAATCGAAGGATATCAATAGGGATTTGATCCAGTTATTGACTTGGTTGGTCTAAAATTTCAATTACAATTTTTTAAGAACAAGTTATTTTTATTTTGAACGATGTGTTGGGGTCCTTATTATATTGAAAACCCCATTAAGCACTCATATTATTATCAGCATAAGATAAGTTAAATTTTTATAAAATTGAGTTTTTATAAGATTGAGTTTAATAATACATACCGAAGTTAAGAACCCTCGTTGTGGATGTGCTAATAAGAAAGAAAGATATAGTCGGTCAAGACCGACTATATGATACCCCACACCATTGTGTACGAGCATAAAATTTAGGGAAGTTGAATTATATAATACACCTGTGGCTAATTTTAATAAATGTAAACTAAAATATACAAATAAAAAATGAACCGATCACAACCAATTTCAATAATGGGACATAATGGACCGATCACAAACAATTACAATAAGCTTCGTCTTTGTATCATAAAAGTCCCACGCCAAATTTCACTGAATTATCTTTAAAATTGCGACCCGTGCTTTGTGCACAAGTTTTACATGGACAGCCAGCCAGTCAAACAGACGGTCGAACATCGTTAGAACGAACAACGTTATTTAAAAAGTGATTCTGAGTCGATTAATATACTTTAAAGTGGGTATTAGATAATTTTTTCTATGCGTTACAAACATTACCACAAACGCATAGTACTCCAATCACCTATGGTGATGTAGGGTATAAAAATTGTGTGTAAACTCGGAACTGAAGGTACAAAACAGGATATACTATTCAAAAGTACATGTTAGATGATAAATAGGTTAATATTTGACAAAAATATTTACAAAGAAATGGTTAAAGAGAATGGCGCATATGGTATGGATTAGTAGTACAACTCTTGTGATGGCGACTCATAATACCTATTGATGTTAAAAATTCAGGAGAACAATTTAAAAGAATCTTCACTGAACTTCAAGTTGTCTTATCTTATATTATCTTATCTTAAAGAAAGCATTTAAAAAGCATCGGTGGAATTTCAGTAAATTTTAGGTAAAAAATTTATCCCAAATCCGTTTTATAATTATTTCCAATGTAATCAAATTGCAATTTGTCTCTGGCCACCGGTTAGGAACCATTACAACTCTAACCATTATAACTGAAAAATTTAAGGAAAAATACAAAATTTCTGATACAAAACATCATAAAATAGAAAAATATCTTAAAAGGGGTGGAGTGGAGTACATAGGAAACTCTGTATGTATTTATAATAATAAAATTACAAATTTTTATTTTTCTTAAGATAGTTAACGGTATTCTATATTGTAATTTTTCCCTACCAATTTTAATGGCCTGGTGGATTTTGATTCTTTGTCAATATTAGTAGTTGTAGCTTATCTTCTATCCAATTGAATAATATTATCTTATCTTCTACCCAATTGAATAATATTGTAAATTGTACCTACATAAAATGTACCAAGTAATCAAAAAGAAATAGATTTTAATAAATATTATTTAAAAAATTTCGATTTTTATAAATTTCTTCTGAGTACCTATTTAAATGACCATATGTATATTTGCATATACAGTTACGAACATAAAAAATGCAACGCTAGGCTATATGATTTTTGATTAGGGCTAAAATAGATTAGATAATTCTGTTGTGATTTTATTCTTTGTGGTCTTAGTTAACAATTGTATGTTAAAAAATTTTGCTAAAAAGGTTGGAAATTCATACGAAAAAAAATGCATCTCTTAAAAAATCAATGAAATTTTTAAAATTTTTCTAAACATAAATATTGAAAAATGATGAAAATTATAATTTGCATTACCATCAATTACTACAAGCAAAAATATAAATTTAAGTTCATTTTAACTACAGAGGATATTAATAATATTAAAAAAGCACTCCTCTATTATTTTTAAGAATTTAGGAATATTTTAGAATAACATTATTATTATGGTACTGATGTGTAGTACTAATATAAGGATTCTTAAAAATTATATTTGACATAATATTGAAACTATCATGCCTAAAAAAAAATTAATACAAGTCATGTAACTGTAGATATTTGATATTATTCGAATGAGCACCTATAGCCATTTAAGGCTACTACTGCCACCAATCGTTGATTTAATGATGTTAATATGGTAACGGGAAACTCTTCTAACATACAATAAATTGTTCAATTTCACTTTTGGAGGCAGTTCATTTATTATTGTAATGACAACAGTTTAATGGAAATGAAGTCCTATTAAGACAACTTGAATTAATTTGACTTTAAACGCATAATATTTCAAATTTAGACTATTTAGGTAGACATAACTCCTTAAATATTAATTTTCAATAGTACAAGTAAAAAAGTGCAACAGTCCAATAATCATGAATAATGAAATGTTAATTATTTTACATAGGAAGAGTCTCAAAATAGATATAATTCTTAATTGTCTTTCCCTATTTTAGAATTTGTTCCAGAGAATCAAAATCAATAGATATTTGAACATTATTGCATTATCGAGCATTAAAAAATTTTGCTGTTTAGGTTTCAAAGAAATCAAAATGAATAAGACACCACGAATGCTGGTGAAGTGTGTTGCGGCACAGAAATACTGCTGGTGTCTAAATATAGTCCACAAACTCTGCTTTGGTACTGTCAAACAGAGACAACAAGGCAATATACGATTGCAAACTTGTTTATGGTCCTTCGAACCGGATGTGACTACTGTAACCACACCTATAACAACGTTTACAACGCTAGGTTTTATTTCTCTTTACTTGCCCCAAACGCCTGACGCTGCTAATTGAGTCCCTCAAAATTGCAACCAGTGCAAGGCGAGCGCCATGTTTAGGTTTTAACGAAATCAAAATGGATAATACACCTCGAATGCTGATGAAGTGTGTAGCGGCACAGAAAATACGTATTCCATTCTGCTGGTGTCTAATTATAGTCCACAAACTCTGCTTTGGTACTGCCAAACAGAGACAACAAGGCAATTTACGATTGTAAACTTGTTTGGTTGCATCTTTGCGAAAAAATTATACTTAGCAGTTGATTCCATCACAATAACGATTAAAACTTTGAATTTTTGTAAGATTTCAGGTTAATAAAAAAAATAAACAATTTTTCCAAAAATATCAATATTTATGGAAATATTTCCATAATAGTTCACAAATATAGCAAAATTTAATAAAGAGTGCAATTATTTGCTAATATTTATATTATATCATGTATTTTAGTCTATATGTATGAATAGAAAATCATCGTATTTAACAACACTATAGTTTTCAAGCTTTTTCAATAACGATTGTTATCAAAATTTAAAAACATCATGTTGATTTTTTTTAGAATTGTACTTTTTTGCTCATTCAAATTTACTACTGCTTTTACTAATTTTTAATAATTTTCTATACGTACAAAAATATACGACAAAATTATATATAGGAGCAGTCATTGTAACAAATAATAAAATCACAACTGTACTGTTACATCGGGTTTTACTATAAGCAAAATATATACGCACAAATATCGCATCACATATGGTTGCAGTTTTTATGCTCTCAACTGTATGTACATACATACACGGATGTGGTTGCATGTACATACATATGTATTTAATATCTTTATATGTATGTATTTATGTTTTGCATTACATTGTGCATAATTGAGTGAATGAATGTAATTTTGTGAATGTATTTATATTCACGGATGTATATGATTTTATTAACTCAATACAGTTGAAGCATCAAATAACATCATGAAAAACAAAGAACTCGCACACACACACACACACACACACACAATATGGCAGCAGTTATAACAAATAATTAATTAAATTGTTTTAATAAATGTTGTTGAATAATATTTACATTGTTTTTATTTTTGAGGCTATTTTTTATATTTATATGTATAAATTTTATATTTCTTTTTTTTATTAGTTGAAGTACTGGTAATAAAAAATAATTACTTTTACTATTATTAAAATAATTATTTTCATTTATAATTGTAATTTTATACATTTATTTGTGGAAAATGATTTTCTTTTTTACAGCATAATTGGTAATTTAATGAAGGAAAATAAATATTTTATTTTTATTCTATTACTCTAAAAAATTACAGATTAGGTGCATTTATATTTTTAATAAATATGTTGGCTTCGAAAATATTTACTTCATTATATTTAGTATACTAAGGCCCGTTGATAATAAAACAATATCTGTAAGTTAAATATTAACTTTAAGTTTAAACAAAATTTTAAAGTAAATTCATTAACACAAAAAGTTTTAGTTAGCACTGACTCTAAAATAAATTTAATCGAAAAAGTTTTTCCAGTTATTTTTTTTTAACTTTTAGTTTATACAAAAATAAAAAATAAAACAAACGTTTACATGTTTCCAAATATTTATTAAAAACACAATAGGAAAATTTCTTTGTTAACCTTGAGATCTAAGTTCGGGTCAAAACATATTTTGAAATGGCACATTTTGGTAAAAGAATTATTTAAACTTTTTTAAATAACCAACAGAAAAATGTTCAAATGTCTTACATATATGCTGCATTTATATAGAAATCATTAAAGCAATTTATATCGTGAAGATTGAACTCAATTATAACCAGATTTCTGAACATTACTTTTATTCCTAACGAGTGTACCTACACAGAAAAAATTTAATTTCATATTCTATTACTAAATTCATAAAAACAGTTATATTTTTTACTGAAATTGAACCAATCACTGAATTAGTACGAGGGCGGATCAATAAGTCCGTGACTTTTTGAACTTCCCTCGTAGTTATATCAAATGCAACACTACTCTCATCATAGGATACTGTCAAATTTTGAGCAAGTGTCGACATTCACTTTGCGTAAAAAGTAGGATTTTTCGAGGTCCTTAAAATATTTTTTGGTCAATAATTTCATCGTTGGAGCTGAATCTCTTTCCACCGAGCTATTTCTTTAGGTTTGGAAATAGGAATTAGTCACTAGGGGCTAAATCCGGAGAACAAGGTGGATGAGGTACCAATTCGTAGCCCAATTCATAGAGTTTTGCCATTGAGACTGCACACGTGTGCATCCGTGCATTATCTTAATGAAAAATAACTTTTTTCTTGTCCATATAGGGTCGTTTTCTTTTTAAATCCTCATTAAATTGGTCTCATAAGTTGGCATAATATTCGCCGTTTATTGTTTTTCCCTTTTGAAGGTAATCGATGTGGATTATCCCGCTGTGCATCCCAAAAAACTGTTCCCATCACCTTATTGACAGACAAACTTAAATTGGCCTTCTTCGGGTCAGGTTCACCCGGAGAAACCAATTGTTTAGACTGCTGCTTGGTCTCCAGAGTACAGTAATGGATCCATGTCTCATCCACAGTTACAAAACGCCGCAAAAACTCATTCGGATTGCGGTTAAACAAACAATCCTCCAAAATCCAAACAATACTTTGAAGTTGTCACACGTTTACGTTTATGGTCAATTGAGAGTAAACGCGGCACCCATCTTGCAGACAACTTTCTTAAACCCAGCTGATCATTTAAAATCAAAACCACACTGCCATATGTCTATGGCATCAAAAATCTCACACACTTTCACTCTTCGGTCGGCTAACACCATATCGTGGATTTTTTCGACATGTTCGGGTGTACTGACCTCAATTGGCCGTCCAGAACGTTCAGCGTCATTTGTACTTGTGCGACCACAACGAAAGTCAGTAAACCACTATTTTACCATTGAAATCGGTGGTGCAGAGTCCCCATAGTATTTATTGAGCTTTTCCTTGGTTTGATTGACGGTTTTTTTTTCGCAAAAAATAATGTTTAATGAGCACTCGAAATACACTTTTTTCCATTTTTAGAGAAATACACGAAGTTGTATGTTTTGAACAGCTGTTAAACGCAAAGTAAATGACGATACTTACTCAAAATTTGACAGTAGTCTATTAACAGGTGGTACCTGATGGGAATAGTGTTGCATTTAATATAACTACGAGGGAAATTCGAAAAGTCACGGACTTATTAATCTGGCCTCGTAGCTTTTAAAATCAAGGCAGATTTTTTAACGAAGTTAAATTTTTCGATTTCAATGAAACCTAGATAGGTAGGATATAACAAATGCACAAAGAAACTCTGCTTTGGTATGTCCAAACTCGTACTACAAGGCAATTTGCGATTGCAAATATGTATCATTTTGTTAAGGAATCCAAAGCTATCCATCGCTAAAGACCATTTGCGCAAAGTTCTTTTAAATGAATTGAAATACAAAATTTAAAACACTTTAAATTATTTTCAAAAAGTCCAGTTACTTCCGCATAATTATATGACGAGAGGGAGCTACCTGTTCAGGCACACAATTGAAAGGACATAGTTTAATCGACTGGTGGATTATACAGCAATATACAATAGACCCCATCATTTATGCGATATATTGCTACATACATGCATATTTCACATGCTTTTGATTCATCTAGAAGATACACAAAAATAAATCATTATACATGGTTGGTAATGAAATATATACGAAAATTAAGGTAATTTACCTTTGGAATTCTGCACATGATGGATTTTATATTTTTTTGCGTCAATATTTTTATAATTTTATTTAATTTTATATATTTAATTGTCAAAAATACAAGAATTTGTTATTGTTTTTCGTATTAGTTTAGTTTATGAATTTATGAGCAATACAATAATATATCAAAATCAAACAAATTTTTTCATAAAATTTTATTCAAAGTTAAATAATGATTTATTAAGAAAAATTCTAGTCATAATTTTTTCCGTGTAGCAGAACGAAATTGATTTAATTGATTTTTTTTTTATTTGTTGAACTATTACTTTATACTTATTATTTTATTAATCGAACCTATTCGCGAACACTTTCAAATGTTGCTGCAGTTTCCGAATAGTGGTCCTTAGCCAGACTTAAAAGGGTCCGCGAATATATATAAACTTTTTTAAAACCCCCAGAATAAAGTATTGGACTCAGAATGTCTCTATTTACATATATACATATGTGGCATTTAAGGGTATCTGTTCACTATCTGTGTGTTCATGTAAACTTTATGAACGAAATACAAGTCGCAACTTTGAATATATTTTATTGAAATTTACTGGTTTATAAATTACTAAAATCCTTTCGAAGATAATAAGTTCCATTTCTTATAAAGATATACATAAGTGTTTTTTTTTTCAGATTTGTGGCTCATTGTATCGAATATTAACTTGGTACTAATATATTTATGGAATTTATGTACGTTAAAGTGTATTTCGAAAGAGGTGTTTATATGAATTTTGACACTAAGATTTATAATTACATACAATTTACTTGCGCTATATTTAAAGAATTTATGTTCGTTAACCTATTCTAGGAAGATATTTATATGGGGGCTAGCTGAAATAATGGATCGATCATAATCAATTTCAATAGTTTTCCTCCTAGTGTCAAAATCAAGATATCTTCAAAGGTTTGACCTGTACTTTGTATACCCGCCACGGCGGCTTGTCTTCTTGGATTAAATATTTTCCTCGATGTATAGCTCATACGTGGTAGAGAAAATCCTGTTATGTTACACTCTAGGATAACTTCGGTGCTAGAGAGCGTAACAGTTTGGCAGGTATAAAAAGGTGCACCATTGCCTGGACTTGTCTGTGGGTCTACAGTGGGAGAAAAGGACCTTCGGGGCCTGACCAGAGACTTAACACAATCTGGTACCACCGTACGGCAACACTGACTTGTCGGTGTTGTCGTACTGGACTGGCTGTTGGAGAGATCCTTCGGGGAGTCACGTGGTGGTTTAGACCTAAACCGCAGGTAGGGGTTTATAGTCCCGATGTGGTGTTGCATAGCAACACACGTCGCCAATAGTGCGACAGGAGGTTAGATAGCTCCAACTCCTAAGCAAGGGGGAGTGGACTTATCCAGACAATGAGTCTCTCGAATTGACACCTGTGTGCTCTTGCAGTCACACAGGGGCGTTGGTTGGCGCATTGTCCTCACCCAGTGGTAAGACCACCGTGGGATATGGCTGCCATGGCAGGTGCCCACGTAAATCTTGACCACATCTGTACTTTGTTCACAAGGTTTACATGGACAGTCAGCCAGCCAGACAGCCAAACCACTGGTTTGAAAGAATTAATTCTTTAAATCACTTCTTAAAATAGAATTAAATTATATATAATTATTAATTCTTTTAAATAAATAAATTATTATTAATTCTGTGGCTTAACTCATAAAGCTTAAAATATAATGGAATTAATTCTTTGAGAATGATTAATTCCTTTGAAGGATTTAATTTTGTTAAAATTCAAAATACTGCAAATTAAATTAACGAATTTTCAGTCATTAAATTTACATTACACTGAATTAAATTTTTATTATTTAATTCATTCGGTTTTTAACATTTTTGATAACTACAAAACTTTTTATGTTAAGCCACTACTATCCACATATTTCTGGTCTTCTTATTAACTCTGGAGTGGACTTCATATAGTAGTTTATTAATAATTTATTATTTGTAGATTTTGTATAGGTTTTAGCTAAATACCACTGATTAACGACTCTTTTAATACTTATTTTCAAAAAATATATATAAATAGAATTAAAGAAAAATTTTGTCATTCAATTTGTAGCAGTAGGGAATGGAAAAAAAATTATAATTCAATTGAATTTAATTTTATAAGGAATTAATTCTATAAAGTTTATGCACTTACTTTTGAATTTCTTATTCAAACTAACAGATCAACTTATTTTTCGGGAAACATTTAAATCTTTAATAAATTTAATTGTGCAAAAATAATATCATTAAGAAACATTTTTAAAGTTATACTATGAAACAGTTTATCAAAATTTTTAAGCGAAAATTTCTCATATATATTCTCTATATAATTAAGTTTCTCTTAAATAAAGTTATTAGCCAACGAAAATAATGTATTATTAAGCTAAATAAAGTTAAAAAACCAATGTTAAATGGCCAAAGTCAGTGAAGTATGTGTGAAATACATTTGCAAACTTACATACACACAGATAAACATACAACAAACAGTGAAAAAAATACGAAACGAAAACTCATACTGTTTTGAACAAAAAATAGAGAAAAGAAAAAAATTTTTAAAAATTGAAAGAAACTGTGTATTGAATTCATGATGCAATTTTAATGTTTGTTCTCTTGTTGGAAAAATGACAAAAAATATAAATAAAAAAAATACACACGTGTGTGTGAGAATGTGAAAGCATGTGTAAGAATGTATGTGGCTTAGTATATCCTGTTTCTTTGGGATAGTTTTTTGTTATCGTTTTATATGAACACTTCACTATGGTGATAAAGTTTTATTAGTTTTATAAGAAATTTCTACAGTATTTATTTGCATTGCGCAAAGGGATCTCTAGAACAGATTTCCGGCAGAAAGTCCAATTTTAAAAGTTCGAATTTTGTAAAACTAAACATCGCATTCAATAGCTATTACTGTGCTGCACTTTACCCCAAACTTTTTTTTTTTTTTTGGTATGCCATTTGTTAAACTAGGTGAACGCCTCCAAAGTCAAAACTTTTTCCAACAGTACTTTATTTGTTTAAACTACTTTAATATGACATAAATTTTAAATACAGAAATTATATATAATTGGTAAAATTTTTATTTTGTTTTCTTTTAATTCAGAATTATATATTTATACCATTTATATAAAATGAAATTTTTTAAATATATTTATATCCAGGGCCACAAATTAAAAAAATATTCGAGATTGTTATTGTCCAAACTAACTTGGACACTCTAATTAAAAATAAAATTTTTAATTATTATATTAGTAATAAATAAAGACCTAAATTTATTAATATAAGCAAGTGTAGCTAAGTAGTTGTAAGTCATATAATTGAAGTGCTACTGTAATTCTAGTACAATATGGAAAGACTAAAAATTATAGCATTAATTAAGCTATCGAAAACTTCGCGTTTTCCTAAAAAACCGAAGTTGCGCCCAACTAAACTAAAATTTAAAGAGCCACTTATTTTTCAACCGTCGTGGAATCCACTACTTTCTGCTATTTTATAAGCTTACCTGCAATAAAGAAAGGTTGTGTACACAATTAAAAAAGAATACCTACTTTTTGTGACTGTCCCATCCCTGGAAATAAAGGTAAGAATAATTCTATCTCAATAACAATAGTTAAAAGAAATATTAATCTCAATTTATTTCTTTTATTCCCTAAACCCACAATTACAATTACTCTATCAATGAGTAATTAAATTAAAGCAAAATCTGTTTAGGAATGGCGGAGTTATAAACGATTTTATAGAATAGCCTCAAAATTTTTTTTCAATTTTCTTTGCTTAAATTTAATAATATTTTCTATTTCACACACAATATTATATAAATGTTTTGCTATAGGAAAGCTTTGAGATTGAATAGACTAAAAGAAATGTTCTAGACTAGTAAGAATATTAAAAATTTTCGCAGTCAACTAGTTATTATGAACATAGTATTATTAAAATGAATGAAAATTAACAACGATAACATAACATTGTTGTAGTTTTTTCTCTGCTTGTGTCAAATTTCATTAAGATATCTTGAAAATTGTAAACTATAGTTTGATCAGAAGATTTACATTGAATGGACGGACTGACGGACATTGCTAAATCGATTTAGAAATTATCTAGTGCCAAATTAAACAGCTAAAGGTGTATAAATAACAACTCTTTTCACATTATAAGCATTATTGAAAAATTACGTAAAATTGCGCATAGTATAATGATGCGAGCTATAATTATAAAAAAAATAGTATATTTTTATGTTTTATTTTGGGTTTTCTTTAGGATTTTAAAGATGCTAAATATTTCCCCTTTTTAACGATACCAATATCTTTCTAAAAAAAACTTACGGTTTAGTTAATGCCGCAAAACTCTCCTTTTTGCCACAATGTACATTGCTATAAACAAAAAACCTATTCTGGATTCTCAGTAAATTAGAATTAGATTTGAAAATTTTCCGAAAATTTGCCAAACTGGTCCATAACTAGAAGACAGTTTTCTTTTATTAAAAAATTCATATTAAGATCATTTACTAAAATGCAGGATATTTACAATTCGCCATAACCGATAATAAAAGTTTTCTTTTATTTTTGCATTATTTTTCTATTTTGTGCTCAACAATTTCTCATGTGATTTCATTTCTTTGGTTTAGCGCAGTAAGATTTAATCAACTGCAAAAAATAACTACTAGATGAAAATACCTTTAGGGGAGAAAGAAAGAAGTTGTTGTTTAGTTTGTTCACTTGTTTATTTTAGCTCTAATTTTTTTTCTTCAGAAAAAAAAAATGCATGAATAAACTGAAAATAAATGGCATAAAAATGGTTTCGCATCGGAACAGATGAAACAGATGTTGGAAAAAAAATATAAAATGCAGGAAAAAATTTTATACAAAAGAATTATTTCTAACGTGTGTAAGTTGAAAAGTAAATGAACTGTTGTCAAAGAAACAGCCGTTGTTATTGAGAAAATACGCATACACGTTGAATGGTTTATGATTGATATAAAGAAGTATGTGGAATATGATGAAATCATTGAATTTTCTATTGTTGAAAAAATTGCAGTTAAATTGACGATAAGAAAAAAAGCCTTACAATAGCACATAATTTGCAGGATTTTGATTTCACTCATGTTTGGAGGGATTGTGTTTAATCCTTTTTTGAATTATAAAAATTGTACTTTCTCAAAGAATAAAGGCGTATGAATATTTTACAAATGAGTGCAGATTTTAACATTCGTTTCGTACACTACACGATAAGTGTAAAAGGGATGTTACTTTTGTTATGTAAAATATAATTCCTTCATCACTTTTAAGTATACTGAACTTTACTTGAAGTTGTTTCCTAGATCTGTCAATAAATATCCATCCGTCTGTCCATCCTTATAAACTATATGGTCAAAGTGAAAGTCGCAGGATAATTTAATAAAATTTACTAAATAGATTTTTATCATTGTAAGCTCAAATTGTCTGATATGATATGGTCAAATATTTCACAAAGATTCGTAACTGTTTTCTATTTAAAAAACGACAATTGAAGCTCAGTTGTTTTATTGTTTCAGGATTTTTATATTAAATAAAATAAAAAATATTTTCACTAAAAAGAAAAACAAAACATTTATTTATAAGTGTTTGAAACGATTTTAGAAACTGAGATTTTAAATTTTAGTGCTTAGATTTCACGAGTCAGTGACAACAAAAAAAAAACAAGTTTCGCATGATATATTATTCTAGATAAAACTGAGAAAATATATCTTCATTAACATTTTGTATCTTAAAATATTATTTTATTCAAGTATACTGACTCAAAAGCATTCCCAGATACATGTGTATCTTTTAAAAATTACAAATAAAAAATACCTAAAAAATTACCAAATTCCATAATAAACTTAAATAAATGTAATTAAAGCATTTTTAATATATTTTTACACACAAGATACAAATCCATTTAAAAGTTTTACAAAACATCTGTAGAAATGAATAAAAAACTAGTAATATACGATCACTATGTTTTAAAATATTTTTAACAGAAATTCAAGCAAAAGATATAAATGTACCTAAAGATTACTTTAGGGAAACCTTCACGAGTTAGCAAAAAAAAAAATACAAATTCATAACAAACAAAATTAAAGACATTTCAAGGCATTTTAATAGATTTTATTGCCAAAGATACAAATGTTTCTAGAACATAAAGTTCGTTTATATAATTAGAGAAACTATAAAATATAGTAAAATAAGATAATAAACGTAAAAAGAAGCATTTAATGACACTTCTAATACAAATGTATCTAGTTTTTTAAAAAGATTTACGAAACATCTGAAGCAATTAGTAAAAAATTAAAATAATATACAATCAAAAACATTTGCAAATATATAAGTATCTAAGAGATATTTTCTGAAAATTAGAAAAAAGGAAAAAAATCCCCAATTCCTTAATAAATTAAAATAAATGTAATTTAAGTATTTACATACAAATGTATCTAAGCGGTATTTTTTAAAAATTTACGAAACACCTGCAGAAATTAATATAAAACTGACATAATATACGATCATTATATTTCGATGAAATTTTTACAGAATTTCATGCAAAATATACAAATATATCTAAAAGATACATTAGGAAAATGTTTAAAATTTCTACACAAAAATAACTAAGGTTCATAATAATCTAAAGCTAGAATATTTCAAGGCATTTTTAATAGATTTTCTAGCTAAAGATACAAATATCTCTGAAAAATACTTTTTTCAATAATTCAACAAACCACAAAATTTAATATGAATTTATAATAAATAGAAGCATTATAAAGCACTTGTAAGAGATTTTCACACAAATGATACCAATATATCTAAACGATACTTTTTAAAAATCTACAAAACACCTACAGAAATTAATAAAGAAAAAACTGTAATAATGTTCAATAAATATATTTTGCAACATTTTTAACAGAATTTCAGGCATAGTCTACAAAATGTATCTAAAAGATACTGTAAACAAATTAAATTTCTACACAAAATAATTAAAATTCATAATAAACTAAAGTAAAGTAAAGACATTTTTAATATATTTAATGCTTCATAAAATTTATACAGAAAATTTATTAAAAAAATAAATAATAAGTGTAAATAGAGACATTATAAGGCAATTATAATAATTTTTCAAACACAAGTTACAAATGTATCTAAAAGATACTTATTAAAAATTTTAGAAAACAGCTGCAGAAATGAATAAACAAGCATAATAATGTACGATTAATATACCTTGAAGCATATCATATAAAATATGCAAATGCATCTAAAAGATACTGTAGGAAAATCAAAAAAAGAATTTAGAAAAAAGCAATTAAAACCCATAGTGAACTAAAGCAAAGATATTTCAGGGCATTTCTAATAAATTTTGTTGATAAAGATACATATGTTTCTGACAGAAACTTTTTTAAATAATTCAAGAAACCACAAATAAAAATTCATAATAAATGTAAATAGAAGCATTACATGGCACTGTAAAAGATTTTCGTGAAAAAGGTATTTGCTAAAAATTTGCTAAACACCTGGAAAATTTAATAATGAAAAATATATACCAACATTTTAAAGTATTTTTGTAGATTTTCTTGCAAAAGATACAAATTAATCTAAAAGATACTTTTTGGAAAAATAATTAAATTTCATAATAAACTAAAATAAATACAAGTTAAAGCATTTTAAAGTGTTTATTCCAGTACTAGCTGTTATTTAGATAGACCAAATATATTTTTCAGTGTTCTCCATTTATGAATTTTTGATAGCAAAGAAAGGTCTTAAACAGAAGTTTTGCCAAAAGTCCATACATGTTATAATTTTCAAATTTTCCATATTTATTACTGCGAATTTGGTAAGAATATATTACTAGGACAGGAATAAACAGGTTTTCTTTTTTTTTCTTTTTAATAAAATAATTTAAAAAATGTCGCAGTTTGTTTAAAGAATATAAGTAGTAACATTTTTTTTTTTTTTATAAAATTATTTCTTAAGTAGTTGCTTGATTACGACTCTTTGTAACTAACATCAAATAATTTTCTCTCATTAACTATGCTCTAGGTTTTTATGCAGTTAAGATCTTTTTTTTTTTTTTTGTTCCTTTTACCTTCTTAACACAAAAATAGCAAAATTGAATTTATTTGTATTTGTGTCACGCATTTGACATCTAAAGGAAAGCAAAGAAAAATACTTGCGATTTTTTAGTTAAATGCTATAATACTGAAATCATATTTGCTTAACAAACTAAAGTTGTAGCAAAAAAAAAAAACGTGAACTTCAAGGCAAAGTGTCTTAAAAAAAGAAAAATATATATCCCCTTTTTGCTTTCTTAAAATTTTACCGGATAAAAGTTGATTATAGTATTTTTAATAATTTCTATTATATATATTTTTTTTTATATATTTTTGTTTTTAACACCGTACAACAGAAATTTTGATACGTGAACCAAAGCATCCATATAAGAGTAAATAAATATTTAAGTAGAGGCAGTGTATGAAAGGACTGCATACTAAATTTTTTATTTCATGTTCTAAAATGCTGATATGGATATCAAATGATAGAATATTATTTAGAAATTTAAGTAATTTTTTTTGCTTTCACCTTCGGGCCCTTATAATATCAAAAATATCCTTCAAATATTTTATGCTTAAATATTCTTTTCTTAAAAGTTATTCTGAAATTATATTAATTTTAAAAGTATCATAATGGAATCAATGAATACCACATGTTGTCCTTTAAGCTTCAGCAGTTCAAATTTTATAAAATAAAATAAACGGACACAATTATATTTTCGATGTGTTTTGTACAAATTTTATTTTAGAACAGAAAATAATTTATTCATATTTAAAAAATACAAACACATAAATTTCAAATATAATTTGATTATAATATAGCAAAGTAAATTCCTTTAATATACGACACCTCCACTGAATTATTACTTTACAATAATCGATAAATAATTAACAAATATTAACTAAACCTATTTGAAGTAGTTAGATATTCTATTTTTGATATTTCCTCCAATAAAGTTTTCTCAAACAAAATGATGACGTATATGTTTTGTTCTGTTGTGAAACATTGGATTTTTGCTTAATAGGCCCAGTATTTCTTCTAAAAATCTTCTTAAATGAATTGTTTCTTTTGTGCATTCTGATAGGGACATATAGTCCGCTTCAGATGTTGACATTGCTACGGTTCGTTGCGTTCTTGAATCCCAGCTTATAGCTGTATTTGATAATTTAAATATATAACCCGTATAAGATCGCCTATCATCAATATTAGCTCCCCCGTCAGCAGCAGCATAGAAAGTTAATTGTTCCTTGTTAGTTTTGTATTTTAAACCGATATTTTTAATACCTTTTAGATAACGTAAAACTCGCTTAGCGGCAATCCAGTGTTCTTTTCAATAATTAGTATTATACTGATTATACGCTTACTACATGAGCAATGTAGGTACATAAGTGATCCAAGCAAATTTTGATACGGTAGCTTTTCTATCTCAGATTTTTCTTCTTCAGTTGGGCACACTTTCTTCGATAATTTTATGCCGGTATTAAATGGTGTCTTGATAGGTTTACAGTTTTCCATATTAAATTTCTTAAAAATATTTTCAGTATATTTACGTTGCGACATAGTAATTTTTCTTGTATTTGGATCTTGTTTAAATTCGATACCCAAACAAATATTTAAATGACCTAGATCCTTCATTTCAAATGTTTTTGCTAATTCAAATTTCAATTCTTCCCACTTTTGTTTATTGTTTGTTGCTTCTATCAAATCAGCCTTGTTTTAACATATAAATGCAATTATCTGAATTTAATGGTTTAAATTTTAATAGCTTAAATTTTTCATATAGTTTTTCGATTTCACAAGCATATAAGCTGTTGTACCAAATTTTTGAAAATAATTCGCTGTTGGGTTTCTTCCTAACCAAATTTTAAAAGGGGGTTTCACCATTAAGACTTTTTGAAGGACAACGGTTTCGAAAGTAAATTTTATTTTCAAATTATATGCTGTAATTTTGAATATTATTTAATAATAATTATCACAGTCCTTTCTTAGACTTAAAGACGAAGCTCATAGACAATGGTTGAAATCGGACTTTAGTTTACATAGCTCTCATACAAATGTTTCCCAGAAATATGCTTTAGTGATCATAATTGTCATGAATATGCATACGTTTATATGAAATTCTAAGTAAATAGGATTTTTCTCGACACTGATCATTGTTTCTGTATTAGGCCTCTTCCCGATAATTATGTGGACGTGTATAAATACCAGAAAAATGTTAGTATCGAAATCTAGCATAATGCTTTGTATTTAAGTATAAATCATGCTACTAAATTTCGCAAAGATCACCCTCTAATTGATCACATCTCTCATACAACATCAATTGCAGAATGTCACTTTAACACAAATAAATGGCATATAAATAATTTATTTTGTGACTTTATATGCAACAATTAAAATGTATATAACTATAAATCGCATTATCAAATTTCAAGAGGATCGGTCTATAATTAAACATATTTTAAATTTAAAATCCACTCCAGAAAATCACCCTAGTATTTAGATTAAATTTGGCATGCATAAGTTTTATAAGTATATAAACTGCAGTATGAAGATTAAGAAGAATCTGTTCATATGTGATCAAAGTTTCTAAGGTGTGCGTTAAAATAAAATATATCATCATCTTTTTCTTTTAATAAAAGATGAACGATATAAGTTAGGATTAAAACTAAATCAACTACTTGTGACATTTCTTCTCCAGATTTTTCTGGCATATATAAAAACTAATTGCTAACTAGATTATTTTTAATTTTTCTTTAGATATAACTTCTGAAAAAATTGTAAAGTACTTTTACTAAATTTTTTACAATATCTCTCTCTAAGAATTTAAAATTAATAATCACAATTAAGTACAGCTGGAGTCTTCTAATATTCACTGTTAACTTGAATCCAATTTCTTTGCAATTGCCAAAATTTTGTGTAATTTAAATAACTAATACGTTGTGATACTAAAATGACATTCCCAATTCTGGGTGCTTCTACTGTAACGACAAAAATTATAGCCAAAAAATATTAAAAACTCTGTTGCATGTCACGAGTGTCATCAATGTCTTTTTATGACACTCTTTGTTGTGACAATTCGAGTTTATTCAGATTAAGGAGCATTACAATCACATATCTTGTCACATTTTTAGTAGATTTGTTATACTACAAATTGTTTTGTAAATTTTTATTGTTTTTAGTTCGATACTATTCAAATTTTTCTTCATTCGGTATAAAATATGAATATGAATATATTTATATGAAATTCCTTGTACCTTGTAATATGGCAGCAATAACATATATTTTCGTGGCTAATATAAAATATTGAAAATATTTTTATTTTTTTATTACTTCCCTTTTATTATTGAGGAGTTTTGCCAATTCTATAACTCAAAGTTCTTCTCAGCTTTGTTATTTAAAATTTATTTAGTTTTGTTTAACTAAACTTTAGGCATAGCTTTAACATGGCTCATATTTGATTTTTTAATATTTGATTTTTTTTGAGTTTTCAACGTGTCATTACGCGGCCTAACATGTTAGGCATATCTCTTAAGACCTTCTCTACTTTCTGAGCTTAGAATTCATTCCTATGACTTTTTCTAAACCAAGTTTCATCTCATTCTTCAGGTCATTACTAAGCTTTTTTTATTAGCCTGAAATGTAATACTTTAGTTTTTAGTTTACTCAATCAACATTTTCTGGTAAAGTTAAAAAAAAGTTAAACAAATTTTTACTTTGCAGCCAAACGACCGAATTTCAATAGTTCGATTTGCTGTTATATCTGACATATCTTTAGAAGATATTATGATTTAGAAAGGTATTTAAAATTAATGGAAGTAAGAGTTATTACGAAAAATGTGTGCTAAGTTTTATTCGAACACACGTTTAATATAGGGACCTCTCCCGAAAATCAGTTTAACGCTAGTACATAATGGTTTAGGGTATTACGTGGTCGCGATTGACTTGCTATAGCTTTTTCCATGTTAATTACTCATAAAATAAAGTTAACTATTATATAAAAATCATAGCCACCTATCTTAGGCAGATTAAAAATACGAGTAATTAATGTAAAGTGAAATAAATAGAAATACTCAAGTTGTTATTTAAACTTTAAATTTAAATACAATGGCTTGAAAAAGTGCTATATTGCTTTTGCAAGATCGAAGTCTCAATAAACTGAAAATTACATTTGAAAATTTGTTCTTGTATAGAAGAAGGTAGGTAGGTAGGTAGAGAAGGGTTGCACAGTACTCGGAAGAGTTCCTGTGCATCCACTCGGAGACCTAATGGACCTCCCGTCGTAGAATGGATAGAAAAAGTAGTAGTAGTAGTACTAGTAGTGGTGTTAAAGTGATTTAAGAAAGGAAGAAGATTAGAAAGCTTAGACCAAGTAAAGAACAGAAAAGAATTGAAAAGACTTGGATAGAAGGAAAAATACTACCGCCCTATTACGTTCGCTCTAAGCCAACGACACCCTCTTAGCCAGCCTATTCCCATGACGAATCCTATCAAGCTACCCAGATCCAATTCATCGACGAATGGACTGCCTAGCCATTTCTGCCTACTTAGTTTTAGACATGGACAGCGACATATAATATGCTCCACATCTCTATCTCCTGCAAAGACCGGAGGAACCTATCTCCCAATTCCCTGTCATTCCCTCTATGGGACAATGACTTGTTAGAATACCTATCATAGTTTTCAGGTTTCCCTTTTTCATTCCTAAAAGTAGATTTGTATCTGCTGTATCTGTTTACGATTCCATGCATAATTGGTTCTATCCCGAATCTACTTTCTAATCAACCTGAAGTAAAAGCCTAAAGGTGGTCTCAAACCACTTTCACTTACAGCACCATCTAAAGCTGAGCCGTTCCTAGCTAATTCATCAGCTACCTCATTGCCAGTTATCTCGCAATGTCCCGGTACCCAGCAGAGTCTCAAATAATATTTGCTCATCAATCTCTTAAGAGCCTTCTTACAGTCGCTAACTAACATAGACTTGAAAAAATGTCCTTTCAGGACCTTTATCGCCGCCTGACTATCCACATACAGAGTTACCTCTGTATTTTCTTCGATGTTCCTTGCTATCAATTCCGTGGTCCTGAGAATACCTGGATCTGCTTGGAATACACTGTAACTATTCGAGAGCCTAAACGATTCCCTGACGTTCTCCTCAAACAGATAAACACCTGCACCAGTAAATACCGATGCTCCACTGAACAGTTTCTCCTTACCTAACCATTGGTATTTGGAATAATCAGTGTAGGATTTTCCCCGAAATCAACCTCCGTGCACATGTAATCCGTGGACTCAGAGGGAGCCAGGGCAGACAGAAGAAAGTGAAAAACGATTTTAATCACCAAAATAATTCATTTAATCAAAAAAAAAAAGTGTTTAAATTTGCACCTCTCACTAAGACAATTATATCAATTACTAAAAATTTAAAAAAAATGGTTAATACAATTTTTAATTTTTTTTAAACTATAATTGGAAAAATAATAAAAAATTCAATCTTTAAATAATTAGTTGATTGAATGAATCAATATGTTAATTGAAAAAAAAAAATCAATATATTAATCAAATCAATCAAGTAGATAACTGTATGAAGCAAAATGTTAATTGAAAAAATATATGTACATAAATATTTATTTAATTATCTATTTATTTATATATTTAATTATTTAGTTATTTATTTATTCATTTAATTATTTATTGATTCATTTATTTATTTATTTACTTATTCATTTATTCATTTGTTTAATTATTAATTTATTTATTTATGCATTTATCTAGTTATTTATTTATTTATTTATTTATTTTCTTAATAATTTATTTATTTATTGTTTTCTTTAAACATATTTTCTATACAGTTTTTGGTCATTATTATTTTAAATTGTTATTCTACAATTATTATTTGAAACGGCATTCTTTTCGTTTTTACGGAAATATAGTTTGCTGGGGAACAATACGATATCCGATGCAAGAAACCTAGTGAAGGTATAAGAATACTGATGGCCTATTTACAATCACCATTGCGTACTGCTACCAACAAACGACACTGCGCCATTAACAACCAAATGGAAGCATTCGTCTTAATATACACAGGCGGCACCGAGAATACTAGAATATTTCATAATATGTAATATATTAAAACTTAAGTTTAAATCTGTATACCTACTGGACAACACTATATTTAGTTTTAGGGTACATTTTTTCACTCTGATATGTTATAAGTAACTCTTTTATTTGTTAGCATCTGTCAGCCATCAAGGATATTATGAATTTCGTTGTATCAACACCTAAGAAGACACGGAATTAGTCAACAATATATAGTACATATAATAGTACATATGTATATATATAAATCTATATTAGATGCAGTTACTGCCGTAAAAAAAATAACTGTTAAGTTAATCCCCTTTTGTCCAAATATAAGACCATTACAGGAAAAAAAAATTAGAAAACACAAAAATCTGTGACTGGTAAATATAAATGTATATATATATTATATATATATATATTTTTTTTTTTTGTTGTAGTGACCATAATCTAAGAGCAACATATTATGATTGGAGCACACGGTCACAGCTAAAAATATATATGATTATAAATAATAATTTTTATGATTCCATTTTATTATATTGTGTCAGATTTTATGGTTCATGTTGTGATTACTAAATACTTATCCCATTCTGACTTATTAGTTTTCCATTTTATTATAATATTATCCCATCTTATCATATTATTATCAAATCTTATCAATTAAATAATTCAAAATTAATTTAAAATTATTATTTCAATAAATTGTTTATTGAGTCATATATTATAACATCATATATTATGCAAGATAATACAAGATATTTTTTATTTAATTATAACTAAATCCTTTAATAGTAGTTAATCAATATCTTATATAGCTTGAATCATACCAAATATAACAAAAACTTCTTTACTTTTAATATTTGAGAATTAAATTGAAGGTTGAAAACAAACGTTAAAAACAAAATATATTCAAAAACAAACAAGTTATGAATTTTTCAACCATATTTATAAAAAGCTTACTTATTTGTAACATTTTATTGCTTTGGGAATAATAATAATGATAATATTATTACTTATTATACTTTATAAGTCGGTTTATTTTTTACTTTTTAATAAAGTCTGCATTATTTAACCAAATATAACATAATAAAAAATTTCCATTTAAAGTATAAATAAAATTTTATTTTTTTGTACCGCTTAGATGGTCTATAAAACTTCTAGTCTTATTATTATTATTACTTTTTTTAAGATTTTTTTTTTTTATCAACAAGGTATATAATATGGTTTAAGAATAAGTAAAAAAGATTGGTAATATTTAATGGTTGTAGAAATAATGATATTGATATTTTTTATATTAATAAAATTTTTTGTGGTAAAAATATTCAAAAACATAAAGTTTTTTTAGTCAACTATATTGAAATTTTTATTGAATCTAAACATTGAATGATAAAACTGAAACAAAATCATTGTTATCGTGAACACAAAATTAATGAAATTTAATAGTGAGAACATAATATTGTTGTAGTGACAATGCTGTAACCATGCTTTTTCTTTGCGTGTATAAAACAAACGTCATTTTTGTTTATTTTCTCCAAATATTTTCAACCCGTTAAAATGTTATTGAATTAATCAATAATTTTATATTAATAATTTTATTTTAATATGAAATCAAAAAAATGCGCAGGAATAATTTTCAAATCTTTATGAGGATTAAAATAATAAAATTAAAACCATAATACCTAGGTACTTGATAATGGATATTAGCATCTTTAACATACATTAATTTGAAAAAAAATGTTGGAAACTTTTAAAGATATTAAAAGATTTAATATTGAACATTTTTTGTAAGTTTTATTTGGATTATTTTAAAAAAAGGTAATCCGAAATATTGCAAAAATTCAACCCTCTCTTCTTATATCTATACCGCCCTATAATATCAATTAGAAAGTAGCAAAACAAAAAAAATAATCTCGCTCATCCTTCAAAATTTTAGTCTTTTAAAAAGAAAAAAAAAAACGAACACGAAGTTAAAAACTAAAAACGCATTTATTATTAATTATTATTAAATAATTTTATTAAATCTATATTTTCATATTTATGTGGAAATTGTTATGTGTGAGAAAATTTTTTGATATTTGCTGTATGGTGTAATTTAGTTTTTAAAAAATGTTCGTGCTTATAATGTAAATGCTTTTATTATTTTCTATTTTTGAAAAGTTGTGCACATTTTAGCACCAAATCATTAAATGGTTCTTAGTTTTTTTTTAATTCCTTGTGATTGTTAAAAAATTTTTTTAACATATGCAAGTTGGCACTTGGCTACAAGTGTTTCTAATGATGTGAAAGTTGTTTTTCACATTTTTTTCTACTCCTTTTTCAGTTTTTTTTATTTTTAAGTGAGTATAATAGAATGGAGAAAAATAGAAATACGAAAGAGAAGTGCAAAATATATATAAGTGTTTTTCTAATAATTTGTATTTATTGCATGATTTTTTTATTTTCTTTATTTTTTTTGTAGTGCAATTTTGCAATAATTTTAAAGGAATTTAGGATAAAAAGACCTTCAGTAACAGGATATTGCACTGATTATTTAAATATAAGACTGATATAAGCTAAAAGATGTTGGACAACATAAGGGTAGTTTTGACCTTTTAAGTCTGTTATCGCTTGCTTGTGGTGAGAGGAATGAAATGGGGTTTTACTGGTTAATTTTAAATTGCTAAACAAATTCCTACCAGTATCAACTGGCTTCCAAAGACTTCAATGTCCTTAGTTTTGCAAGAAATGTGTTGTTTGAAAAAGTTTTTACTTTAAAAAGATGTTTAAGTTTAAGGCTTTAAATATCAATACCTTTCCTCAATAACCCTCAAACAATTTCCTTCAATATTGCAGTTAAACCAGCAACCTACTCAAAATATTTTCATTCTTCCAACAACAGCAATTCTCTGACAAAATCTTAAGTATTAAACTGAAAATACTCACTTCAAGTAGTTTTATTTTAAAATTGAACATGCAGAGAAAAAACTTGGTTACGGCATTGCCACTATAACAATATTATATTATCATTGTTAGTATTCATTAATTTCAATAACACTGCGTTCATGATAACAAAGTTTTTGTTCAAAATTTTGTCTTTTAGTGTTTACAATCATTAAAAATTTTAATAGGATTGACTCCAAAAATTATATGTTTTTAAATATTTTTATCACAAACAAAATTTTATTAATATGAAAAATACAACCATCAAATATTTGTAGGCTTTTTCCTTGTGCTCAAAGAATATTCTGTTTTTAAACCATATTAATATTATTACTCCTCTTACAGTAAAATGTTTCAACTAAATATAATACTTATCCTTTTCAAAAACATAGGGAAAAATTTCATAACTTGTTTGTTTTAAAATATATTTTATTTTTAATGTTTATTCTTCAACTTCATTGTAATTATCATTTAGTTTATATATGAATAAATATAAATAGACAAGGTTTGGTTATTCTCGGTGTGATTCATGTAATATAAAATATTGATTAACAATCATTAAGGCGTTTAAAAAACATATCTTGCATGCGAACCATGTATGGTGGTGCAAATAAATGTAACTAATGAACAAATAATATGTAAGTACTTATTTTTTTTTTTTGCTAATGAACACTTTTTTCTATTATTTTTAATATTTTTAATAAAAATAAATAAATAATATGATAGATTGGAATCATAATATAATAAGATAAAATAATATTATAATAACATCAAACCATAATCTGATAGAGTGGGATAATGATGTATTAAGATTGTTTAATTATATGTAAAACTGGAATCATAACATGAAAAAACAAACCATAAAATCGGACACAATATGACAAAATGGAATCATAGTAATTATTGCTTGTAATCATTCCTATCATAATATATTCCAGTCATAATATGTTGCTCTTAGGTTATGGTTACTACAACTATATTTTTTCTCTGCGTGAAATTACACTTTGTTCACATTTAAGGTACGGTCAGATTAGGCAAATGTTTGTTTTGAATTCGCTCGCCCGAAGTTACATGAAATGTTAACAAAGTAATACGTATTTTCCCATTTCTGTATGTTCAAACGGAATTTAAACATAGGTAAATAGGAAAACATGTTTTCTCATCGGTCACATTTGAAAAATCATTTCTTTTCAAAAATTATTTCATTACACTCGAAAACAATATTTTTTTTTACTAAAAATTTAATAAAAAAAAGGGAATATATTGTTTGGTTTAATTATGTAGAGCAGCTTTGATAGCTTTTTTTAGAAGAGAAAGAAAAAATAAGAAGAAAAGAAAAAGACCATGGTTTCGAAAGTTTGCTAACAGACGAAATAAGGAAGCGTGTTGTGCAAAATTGTTAAAAAGAATACAGTTAAAAACTCCGTTTCTATATGGTTATGGTACATTGTATACTACATTTAATGTTGTTTATTATCCACCATATTTCAAGACGATATAGTAAAATTGCCAGGATAATTATACCAGCCATCTTCTAAAGAAAAATACTTAGCTTTTGTTATACAAGTTGTCGAGAAATCTCCCCCTGGTCCATATTAAGATATCCGTAGATGTAAAATTTTCAACAAGGTAATATTTCAACAGTAAACTGAAGAGACTTCGATTATTGACTTAAGTAAGTCCGTACAAGCTACCATAAAAATTGGACCACATTTAGGCCTAGCACGTATGTAAAATGATAATATTTCTGTGTTTTCGTTTTACCATTTATATGGGTGCTAGTTGAAAATATTATTTGCTTTTAACAAAAGCTTGTAGAGACAATTCTCTGAATTGCCCAGTTATGTGCCCGAAGTCTTTGCTCAGTTATGTGTCCTGTAGCCCCATTAAAAATTATACATTTGCGGACACCCTCATATAAACCAGAAAAATATTTATCGACAATATATATGCAATAGCAGATAAGTGAATATCTTTAGAAGATGGTTACAATTTGATTATATCGTCCTGTAATATAGCGTATACTAAAAAATATTAAATCTAACATATGTAAAATGCGCTATAACTCCTAAACTAATGATGTACTTCAGCAAAATTGTTAGAAATTTTATACTCTATAAATGTTGAAATAGTATCAAAACATGTGTGATATATAATAAGGGAGATATATGTAGAAAACTGATTTTGGCACCTTTAACCGCGAATAACTGGTGCAGCAAACATGTGATTATCGGTGACATTTAGCAGTATGTATAAGACACCCAGACGATGCTATATCCAACAATTCCGATATTAAACCATTTTTTCCTATAATTTGCCTGGAATACCAACTATATAAAATATATTTACATATTCTGCTTTATTATAACATTTACTTTTGTTTGCTTAAGCGAGCAAGTTAATGAAATTAATAAAATGATCAGTAATATTGAATTAGCGGAATTTATTGCTTAAAACTGCACATTTATTTATATATATTTTTTACATTTTAATTAATTAGATTCAATACAACTATTATTTTATATTATTTTATATTATTTTCTCTTATAAAAATTTTCTAAATTCAAATAATTATTTGCCCAAAAAATGAGAAAATATATTCCATTAAGTGGTTCATTAAGTGTTCACATTAAAAACTTTTTCTATTGCTAAATAATTTTATTTACTCAAAATCAGCTGATTTGTTGTTTGCCACACAAAAATATTTTATAGTCACATTACGGCCAAAAAATATTTGTCAGTTTCTGTTAAATATTTCCCTACTCTGACCGTACCTTTAGAGAATAAATTTTATTTTAAATTAAACTTAAATCTAAAATGATGTAAATATACCAAATGAAAGAGTAAAAATAAAAAAACATTTAAGTTAAAATTACAACTCAATTTTAAATGAATTCAAGAGAAGAAAAGAATTTATATGGGCAAAAACATAAAACTTTTAAAATTCGACTAAAATTTTGTTGAACTTTTTTTCCTCTTGGCACATTGATAGCGCTTTTAAGCAATATTTCAGTGTTTAAAATTCGCTGACGTTAATTACGAGGGCGGATCAATAAGTACGTGACTTTTCGAACTTATATGCAATGTAACACTATTCCTATGATGTACCCCCTGCTAGTAGACTACTGTCAAATTTTGAGCAAGTGTCGTCATTTACTTTGCGTTTAACAACTGTTCAAAACATACAACCTCGTATATTTTTCTAAAAATGGAAAAAAGTGAATTTCGAGTGCTCAGTAAACATTATTTTTTGCAAAAAAAAAAACCGTCAATCAAACCAAGTAAAAGATTAATAAATACTATAGGGACTCTGCACCAGCGATTTCAATGGTAAAAAAAAGAGGTTTCTGGCTTTCGTTGTGGTCACACAAATGACCCTGAATATTCTGGACGGCCAATTGAGGTTATTACACCCGAAAATGTCGAAAAAATTCACGATATGGTGTTGGTCGACCGAAGAGTAAAAGTGCGTGAGATTGTTGATGCCATATGCATTTCATATGGTAGTGTGGTTTCGATTTTAAATTATCAGCTGGGTTTAAGAAAGTTGTCTGCAAGATGGGTGCCGCGTTTGCTCTCAATTGACCATAAACGTAAAAGTGTAACAACTTCAGAGGATTGTTTGGAGTTGTTTAACCGCAAGCGGCGTTTTGTAACTGTGGATGAAACATGGATCCATTCCGGAGTACTCCGGAAACCAAGCAGCAGTCTAAATAATGGGTTTCTCCGGGTGAACCTGCTCCGAAAAAGGCCAAAGTAAGTTAGATTGATCCGACCTCGTTCTTTCGTGAGGAGGCCCAAGAGTTATCGCCGTTTAAAGTTAAAAATTACAAAATATTCTCAAATTTTTAAATTTCACTTATTTACATAATAATTACATACTTTTATAAATCTTGTGAAAAACTATCTCCAACGTGTAAAAAGACTGACAATATTATCATTCATCTTCTTCAATAAAACTTCGCAAACAATGCACATCCAGTACAATTTTCAAACGAAACTTCTAGTTGTCGAAATTACGACCATCAAACAACTGAACAGCAAAAATTCCTTGAAACATGTCTGGGCCCATAACTATTAAATAAATAAACAGCAGTTGAAAAATATTTTATTTGTACAAAAGTTTATTAACAATAAATATGTGTTTATTGAATAAGGTTTATGAAACGAGTAAAGCAAATTTATAAAAAAGTTTTAAGATTATTTTTCAGGTATGACATGAAGGCAAAAGGTATCTGTATACAATCTAAAACAAGTAAATTTTTTAATTGTAGTATTCTATTCAAATTATTACATTAATTAAATATTGATATAAAATGAAACAACTTTGTGAATTGAAAAATATAAGGTAATATTATTTTCTGTGTAATTAATAACGATATAGATCGTGGATCACAAAACTTTGTAATTTAATTACTTATAATATTACTAATACAATGTTATTAAGCATTTTAGTAAAAACAAATCCGTCTTCGAATTCGAAATAACATTAACTTTGTTTCGTTGAATTTAAAATTTTTATGTTTTTACCCATATCTAAAAGAACATAATGAAAAGTTAAGATTTTCGTTGGCATTTTATAAAATTTATGATGTTTGCAAAAAGTTTTGCGTATGCCAATTTTAAGCAAAAGTCATTTGGTAATCTACTCCAGAAACAACTGAATACTGCGTGTGAGTGAGTGAATGAATAAGTAAGTAAGATGCATCTTTTAATATGACTTTAAAGTTTTAGCTTTTATTTTGCTAATGTTATTTGTTGTTGTTGGCATTATGCTACTAGTAACCAGGTTAAAATAAGTGTATCTGTTTTATGCCATCTCAGAGTTTATAGTTTACAAAGGAACAAACAGTGGTTTGTTAGGAATTCTTCTTTTTATTAAAAAATTAAAAGAGGAACAATATAAAACACGTTTTAATTTAATAATTATAACTTTACTTTATGGCTAATTTTGATTTGTTTCATAAAATTACTTTTTCAAAAATATATTGTATTATAGCAAATACTTTGATATATTTTTGATATATGTATTTCAACTGTAATCAAGGCTAGTTTAACTGTTGGTTTATAATAAGACACAATCTTTTAAAAAAAGAAAAGTAAAATGTCCTACTTCTAAACCACTGTTCATTGAGTCAATGATACTAAATGCGGATATACATTAGGGTTATAAATTTTTTGTAATTTTTGCAAATATCCAAATTAGCATAGACAAGGCCTTGTAGAGCGTTGAAACAGATAAAAGAATATGATATTAATTTTTCGCGGTTGTTGAAAAAGTTGAAATTTTTATATTGATGTTATTATTTTGGGATCAAAAATGTTATAATTTCTACCAAACTACCTAAGTTTAGGCCAATTTGCTCTATCGTCTTTGATATAAAATCATTTGCTGGTCCAATCTCTATTGTACCGTGATATAGATAGACTTACAAGTAGACTTATTTCAATCTCCGGAGGTTTGGTATTTTGGTTGGATTGTTCCAAATATTCTGATTTTTTTTTTTTTTTTTTTGGTAGAATGCTTTACAACTTTGAACAAATGGTAGACATTTTTTTGTCAGAAAAAATAAATAAAAATGTGCAAAGATCAAACACTTTAAGATTTTATTTTTTACTAGTACCAGTTGGTATGATTTGAACAAAATGTGTAGATTTTTTTTAATCTTCGGAAGTTTAGTATTTTGAGTGATTTGTTCTAAATATTCTCATTTTTTTTGTAGATTACTTTATAATTTTAAATAAAAATGTTATGCAATTTTTTTCCTTTCTTTTTTTTTTTTTTTTTTTTTTTTTGTAAAAAGAAATAAATAAAAATCTGCAAAGAAAATAGGAATAATAATTATTTGGTGCCAATTATTAACAACTACTTCCAAAAAAGTAAAAATATATGTTTTTTTTTAGCTGGAAACAAATGTAGTAATTTCTTAACAAATTGCAATTTTACCAATTTGAATATATTTTCAATAACTTTTAACGCAATTAAAAAATATGTTTGTAAAAATATATATACAGTGCAAGCTCGGTATTCGCTATTGCCCATTATTGCGGCGGCTTAATTTTCAAAATTGCAGGTTCTATAAACGGGTTCTATTTTCGCGATTTATATCTGTTTTTTTTTTTTTAATTTGATTACAATGTCTGCAACCAAAACAGGGATATCCACTTCTTTTGGTATATTAACCTTTTTGAATGATTTTGATCTTCAATTATGTCAATTTATTCGCATCATTTGTTGTGTAAATATAATCTCTTAATATAGGAAAAGTTCAACAAATTTTATTTTTCAAAAAAAAAAAAAATTAAAAGTGAAGATTCCATAAATTCAACTTGCATGAATTACAAGTTGCATAAGTCTTCGGTTTAAGCAAGAAAATTTATTAAAAAAGTTCGTACGTACAACTGAAAGTGGCCCTGACAAACGTAGTAGTAGTGAATGGAGTGAAGAGGATTACATGCCCTTAAATATTGTAAAAAATATAATTCAGGAAGAAAACGAAGATCTTTCAACTATTGATACACCTGTAGATCAAATTTGTACGGAACATCTTTTCTCGAATGTTGACATAAACAAATGGATTCAAGAAGAATTTCATGTGGAAAGTAATGAGGACTAAATATAATTATCAGATAAGTAATAGGAGGATTTATACGACGGTGGTCATGACGATAACAAAATTAAACATATGCATATAATGGGCTTTGGCAAATTATAAGCCAAAAACAGCACTATATGAACTACGTGATTCAACTGTTATTTTAAAAAATAATCTGCCAAGAAAGCAACTCAAAATCACCAATTTCTCTAAAAATTTTTAAAATGTAAATTTTAAAAATTACATAAAATTTTTCAATAAAATTTTGGGTTCAGTTATCGCGAAAATTCAGTTTTCGCGACAGGTCTGGTTTTTACATAGTCGCGAAAATTGAGCTTACACTGTACTATTCTTAAGAGAAAAACGTTAAAAGTATTGAACTCTGTATTGAAACCACTAATTCTGTAGCTCCTTTTCAGCTCTAAGAACTTCTTTCTAATGACAACAGAATGTTAAAATTATTAATTTTTCAGTTATTATTATTATTATTATTATTATTATTACTATTCAGTATTATTAAGAACAGGAAAAATTATTGAAAAAGAGACGAGTACATACTCATATTTTTCAGGTACTTATTTTCATTATTAAACGTTTTGCTTGCACTAATTTTCAAAAGTTTATCTTAAATGTTGGTACTTTTTGTTAGGTTTTCGTAGTTTTTAGAGGAAATTTTGCTAGGAAAAATATTTTCTTTATGGCGACGCTGGATATAACATATATAAACAAAGATATTTATTTAATTTCTGTTAATATTTAACGGTATTTTTTACTCAATATATAATGTCTCAACATTTTTTATGCAGGTTTTAATGAAAAATCATTTCGAAGCAATTTGTTACAGAATATGTACAAAAATGCAATTAATTAGTTAATACTAAAACGTTTATATTTAATTCAATAATCGACAAGTTTTAAGTATTTTTTTTTTCAAATGATTCACCATATCGAAATAGTTTTCTTATTTAAGTGGAAAAAAACATAAAATAAGGTATTTGTAATCTATATCAAATTGTTTTTAACTTGCATCATTTAAATATTTTGTATTGTAAAAATATTAAAAAAGTTTTCAAAATCATTTTATAAATTGCGACCGGTGCGTTTAGTGGTTTTTATTATTAGGACAATAATGGCTATAAGGTATTGCTATGGTATTTTTCATAGTCCATAAATAGTTATAAGCCTAATATACATATCTGTGGCAACAAGGAAAAACTACATAACTTAAGATATGCAAAAATCTTGTTTTTCCATTTTTGAATTTTTATATCCAGTTCTATGCTGTATAAAATTTTTGTAAAAAATTTACATTTCAAATTAACATTTTCTACAGTGTTGCATGAAAATTAAAAAAGAACTATAAACTGCTCTCCTGAAAAGTTTAAAAACAAACAACTTGTGTAGTTTTTCCTTTTTGCCACAGATATATTTATTAAGGTGGCCCCGTTTTTATAGGGAGTAAATAAATTATCGATGTTCCCAGCTCAAATGTAAATTTACTTAGTTCTAAGATACCGTTTCTCAAAATTTTCGTCCTCTCATTGTCTTTTCGTAAGCTGGATCAAGAAGAAAAAAGGTACTTTTTTTTATATTTTTGCCTTAGGAACAATATAAGAATTTGGTATCGCAAATAAGGCCTCTGAAACGCGCATTTAATAACGTAGTTAAAATTTGGGACAAGGTCTAAATGTGTCCGAAATTTTACAATTTTTCACAAAAAATTTTGATATTTGAATATTTTACACATAAATATTTCAAAAAATAAGACAAAAAATAATATAATATAATTTACTAACAGTTATATCAAAGCAGGTTTTCCGTTTTTTTGGAATTCGAAATTATTCGAAATCTATTCGAATTTTTCGAAACATACTTTTCCTTCACATATATAAATGTTTTTATATCAGGATACACATAAACGAATTTCATATTAAAATAAGCTTTTCAATGATATATCAAACTTAATATTACTAATAAGTAATACTAAAAAAATAAGTTTAAAAAAAATAAGTTTAATTAAATATTCACAAACATTATGCTAAAAAGTGTATTTGTTTACAATTTGTAACATATATATATATATCGAGAGAGAGAGAGAGTAATTTCTAATTGTAGGTTGTGAGGACATGTTTAACTATATATAAATTTACAAGAGTTTAAAATACTTTAGTAAAAAATAAAAATATAAAATAAAATAATATATAGTTGAATGTTGAAAAGTGAAAAAAATATTCGTTCAATATTATATTACAATTGTGAAAAGTTGGCTTTGACTGAAAATAAAATAAAATTTTAACAATTTATAATTTTTATTAAGTCAAAATATAAAATTTTTGAGAAACTTTAAAATAACAGAAAATACCGTTTTTAAATTTTTGTGCATCACTATCATCACTAAGTTTTGAAGTCTTGGCAAACTGACATCAATAAATTAATTTACAAATTCGGCTGAATCAATCAAGAAGGAAAATTTTATGTTGATTTCAAAAAGGAGAACAGAAAGTTACAATTTTATTTTTGATGACCAACCAAAATATGCAAAATTCGTAATATTATAAATCAAACCAAACAAATTTCTAAATATAATCATAATTTCCATAGAGAATTTTAACATCCAAATATTGCTTCCTGACAGTTCCTGATTTCATGTTATAACTAAATAATATATGTTAACTAAATCTACTAATTACTTCTTAGGCCATAATTTAAATGAATAACAATATAAAATTCCACTACCTATTTATGTTCTAACTTAAATCTAAATCTATATTAAACATATAAACATAAATTCATACACACATACATACAGATACACACAAATTTAACAACACTTATAGCCAACATAATTAAATAATATTCTTAACATCAATAATTTAAAATTTTTAACATAAAATATAAAAATAACTAAAATATAGAAGACAAAAATGCAGACATGAACATCAAAACCTTCAAGCTCCTTTGATATCAGGCCTGCGATCGTCGGAACGAGAAAAATTTTGATGGGTGAAGTACACTGCCTGCCACTTGAATAAGGAATCACATTTTCTTAACTTTAATTAAGTATATCTCCTAAACTAAAGTTCAGAAAAAAATAATTTTTTTCGCAACCAAATTTCAAGGTGTTGGCTTTAGTTTCCTGAAGAAATAAAAAAAAATATATATATTTAGTTATACTAAAATTATGCATTTATTTAAAGACATGTATTTCTGTGGTACTACTTCGTGTGTCATATATATATATATATATATATATATATATATATATATATAATATATATATATATATGTTTTAGATTTAAAATTTTATACCCTGCATACTGTATTTTTATACATTTAATACGACATAACTTAATTTATTTTTTTGGTTTTTATGTTATACTTAAAAACAATGACTTAATTTAGTGTTTGTTAAATAAATCTGTTTATTGCTAATATGCACTTTTAAATCAACTCTAGTCATTTCACGAAACATTTATGGACCAAAAGTTAGGATTAAGTGGGCTATTCAAGAATATTAAAATGAATAGTTATAAACATCAAGTTTCTTTTCGGAAACAACATCTTTACATAATTTTGATTTTTGGTTTTGTTTTCTGTTTACTATTATTATTTTTTTTTTTTGTTTCGGTATTCGTATATATAGTTTTATAGCTACCTAAATTTAAATTTGATAATAACGAGTTTCTCCATATTTAGCAGAAAATTAAAAGAATCTCTCTAATTTCCAAAGAGCTTAGCTGGTGTTATAGGTAGCAAAAAAAAAAAAAAAAAAAAATTTTTGTAAGCATAAATTTTGTGGATATTTAACTTAAATTTAATTGCACTAGTTGCTACTTAATAGGAGTATGAAGTGTTATATATCATTGAAAATCTTATAAATCGATACCAAATTTCTCTTCACATAGAAATATGTTTTTATAAAGGAAAATATGTATCGAAAAAATTGAATGTAATTAGAACGAGCTCGAGTTTTAAAAACCAGAAAAAAACCTTTTCTTTATACCAGCTACCAGAGGATTATATTGTATTATGTTGATCTTATTTCTTTTAAAATGTTTATATGTACACAGAAAAAAAAAGATGCATATATTTGAAAATTTATTTCATAAATATTATGAATTGAACATGACTTTTTTTCCCAAACTTTGTTCATAAAAAATAAAATTTTGTTCATAGATATTATTAAATTGTTCATAATTAAAATTTTAGTAATTTTGCAAAAATTTTGTTAAATCTTTAATTTAGTTTTATTAGATTTGATTGCAAATGGTTAATGAAAATAGTTATACATGAAAATAATAACATCAAACGTCTTAAAATGGCAAAATTCCAAGGAAAATCTGTAAAAAAAATAATATTTAGAAATTTGCATAATTTCGCTCGCATTCTGTAGCATATCATTTTGATGAAATTCGCTTCTGTTCTGTTCCCATAATGTAGCTAAAAATCATTAAAAACCTAAAAATTTTCTAAACAAAATTTCAAACATTTTTTTACAAGTTGAAAATATAAATGAAAATTTAAACAATTTGTTATAAGTTGACTTTTGATTCATTTCAAAAAATGTAAAAAAGTGTTAATATTTAAGACATTATTCTTATATACTATGAACTAAAATCAATGAAAGTAGATTCTTATATTTATGCACGTACTTTTTTCTGTATAAAAGATGTAAAAATATTTTTTTTTTTTTTGTGAAAAATTGCAAAAGTTTGGATACATTTGGGCTTGCGCTACCAAATTTTCGTATTGTTCGTTTGCAGAAATATGAAAAAAATCTGAAAAACACAAAAAGAGTACCTTTTTAACACACCGTCAAAGACCTGTGCCGCGAAATTTTATCGTATTAAAAAATTGCGTTAAAAAGCTTTGGCGACGGCTTTAAATCTGCTGTCAGCCGACTGAAATTAAACACACATTTTTCTAATAAAAAATTTAATATTTTCGTGCCCCTTTGATTAACATTGTTCATAAAAATAGGACTACGAGATTTTCTCTAGCGAATGTATAAATATTATAAAGAAATACTATGGGAGCGATCTAAGGATATTTTTTATTTTTTTCATAAAATTTTATAATAATTATATCCATATTAGAATGAGGAATGGACTTTTCTCTGATAGAAAACCATATAAATTATTAGAAACAAAAAAGTTTAATAAATAATGGAATTTATATCAATTATTTTGATAATTCCCAAACATATATCCTTCATTTTGTGCAATGTCATAAGTAAAAGAAAACTAAATTTCGATTTAATATCACTAGTGAATAGCAGTGATTTATTAGCGCACAAAATCTTGGGTATGAGTTTTTTAGATTTCTCGCAGAATGGCGATCAAGGCCCATTAAAATTTATTAGCAACTATTAAGATTATTTTTTTACAGTATTAACATCAAATATAACCAATTATAAGTCATCAAAAATAGTTGGTTGATTTTTAATTAATTGAAGTTCAAAATGATGCAAATACTTTTCTTTTCATATTTAAATACAACATAAATGGCCAACATATTTTCCAAAACATAACATATTTTTCCAAAAAGAATTTAAAAACGGAGGCTGTTTTTAAGGTGAGTTAAGTCGAAAATTTTACAACGGCGGCCCGGCTTAGCCAGATTTCAGCCGTTCGGCGCACGTCTCTGCACAACATCAAAAAAATGATGGGGAGTATTCTGGGTTTGTTATTCCATGTACAACATGTCGAAAAAAAAATCTAAAACCCATATAGTATATATATGCTGGGTCTCCGTGAAAATCTAAGACGATCTAACGATGACCGTCCGTCTGTCTATTGAAAAATGGATATTGCTAGGGATGGATATCATAGGGCAACGAAATTCCGCTCAAATATTTGCCTTATATAAAACATCTAAACCTTCATATAGTATACATATACTGGGTCCCCGTGAAAATCCAAGACGATCTAACGATGTCCGTCCATCTGTCTGTTGAAAAAAAGATAGGGCACGGAGCGGATATCATAGGGGAACGAGATTCCGCTGAAATATTTATAAATCAAAGGTTTGTTTGGTATGGAAAATGAGCAAAATCGATTCATAAACAAAAAAGCTATGGACCAAATATTAGAAACAAAGGGAGTCATTCATAACTTCAAATCGTACTCTTAGGTCGATATCTTTTACTAAAAAGCATGTACATCAACAAAATTTTGTACGAATAGTTCAAGGATCTTTGTTAGCTCGTAAAACCAAAAATGGATGTGGTCCGAGGTTTGCGGTAACCTCCCATATAAGGTTAAACATCAACAGTCCAAGGACCAATATAAACTCGGAAATAAAAAGAATGGCTGTGGTCCGCCCAACTTCCATATAAGGAGAAATTTTAAAAATTTGCAGATGATGGGCCTAGCCAAATATAACATTCTCACTTTTTTCATTTTGTTCCATCTCGCGAAAGGATAATACCAGGGCGAAAATTTTGCTAAATGGTATCTAAAAATGAATTAAGGGCTGGGATTATCGATAACTTTAATATTTTGACCTCCCTAATGTACATATGTATATAAACCAACATCCAAAGAAACATACACCACGTAAAGGTCCATTACCAAGTAGATTGCATTCGATCACGTTGCTAGGTAATTTACTATCAGTTTAGTATGTTTTTTTTTCATTTTTTCTTCCTTCACTTTATATTCTTTAGAATTCTTTTCTACCATTTGGCTTGGCTTGACTCGGCTGGTTTGACTTGCCTTTTGTACCTTAAAGGCAAGAACATTTAATTGAGTCATATACATAAGTAACACCAGCAGTAGCAGTAGCAGTAGCAGTAGCAGCAGTATTAAAAACATCAAGTGCAATGAGTTACAAATGTTACGAGAATTTGTTCGATTGGCAAATGCAGTTTGCTTTGTATTGCAAACGTATGCCAATAAAATTATACTTTTTTCTTGCACTTTTCACCATACATTTTGCTATCTTTATTTTTTCCTATTTGTAAAAACTCTTTTATTTCATGAATTGTGGATTTATCTTTGTAACAAACTGCAGGAAATTTATGGCAAAGTATTTTTTTACTGCTTTTCAATTAGTTATAAATTCAAAGGTTATTCCGAATGTAGCCTCAGCCTTTGGGGAATGGTGTGCTTTAATATATTTCACTGGAATTTGTTAAATAAAATTGTACTTAAGCCAAATATGTTTTAATGTTTAAATAAATAATCTATTAAAAGATAATAGAATATTGAATGGAGTAAAATTTATAGAATTATATTTGAACATTTATTTCGAAAGAAAAAAAAAAAAAAAATGAAATATTCTAATACCCAATTGAAACCTACACTTTAAAACTTGTTTGAATGAGATTTAAAAAAAAAAAAAACAAAATTTACCCCGTTTATATTCATATATATTTCGACAGTTTTGTAGATTTTATTTGACAACAGTTTTATAAATCAATTAAACACAATCACGTCTCAATGATATATGAACTACAATACTTTTTTATTTTAATTTAAAATTATTTTTTTTTTTTTTTAATTTTATCACAAAATTTATTTATTCATTGTTTCTTTTAACTTTAGAAATATTTGTTTACACGGAAAAATATGGTCTATTAAACGATTTATTATAAAAAACTATTGGAATTGCTTTTTTTTTAATTTTATCTATTATTCAAATTTATCAAAATAAAAAGTTTCTAAGACTTTTTACTAAAAATAAAACAATTTATAGGCCTTCAATTTTCTTATTGTATCAATTAATAGATTAATCAAATGTAAATAAAAGTAAATGAATAATTGATTAAACAACTTTTTTAATAGGTGTAGTTTCAATTAATAAAATAATTATATATTTATTGTTCGTAATTGAAATTATATTTAATTTTTTTCTATGTAAAATTTGAATCTAATTTGTTAGAATATTTTAATTTGGGTAATTTATTTAATTATAAAAATACCTGATATCATTTTAAAATTCTGATTAATAATTTAATTGAAATTTTTTCGAAAATATTTTTTTCTGTGAACATTCAAATATCATATTTATATAAAACATTGCTGTATTTTACCAGCACACTGAAAGAAAAACAGTGACGGAAAACGTCGTTTTTAAAAATTTTTTTAAATTTTACAAGATTTAGACAAAATCTCATTATAAACTACACAGAAAAGAAAAATGTTACGTATTGTTTAATTATTTTTCTGATTGGTTTAAGATCAAGTTTTAATTAAACAATTTATTTATTCAATTATTATTTTACTTGGTTACAAAAAAGAAAAAATTTTCACCAATGCACTGAAAGAAAAACAGTGATGGTTAACGTCGTTTTGAAAAAGTTTTTCCTAATTTTACTAGATTTCGGTTAAATCTTATTAGAAACTACACAGAAAAAAAATTTACATATTGTTTAATTATTTTTTTGATTGGTTTTAGATCAAGTTTTAATTAAATAATTTATTTATTCAATTATTCTTTTACTTGGTTACAAAAAAAAAAAAAAAAATGTGACCACAATTCCAATCAATAGGAAAATATTTGTATAGTTATTCTTTCACTGAAAAATTTTAAGCTAATTCATTTTATATAAAATTATGGTGATTTGCGACAGTTTGAACTTTGCTGTTTCCGAAGTTTATCGTTAGTACTTAGGTATGTATATTGTTTGCGTTTTAATGATATCTGAGACAAAATTATTGTGCAGATCTCTCCAGATTACAAGAGCTTAGGCTTGAAGAAAATGTTTGCATGGATTTGGTGGGTACATATATACACAATTACTTGATACGTATGTATTTATGTTCATATATAAATTTACTATAAAATGTTCCGAAAGTTAATTTTTCCACTGTTTTTACAGACTTGGCTAATGCAAAAAGTATATTCAGTACTTTCTCGGATTTGTAATTGAAACTAATGGTTATAATTTCATTTTTCATTCAGCTTACAGTTAAGATATTTGTTACATTGCATTTGAGTTCTTTAAATGTCCTCCTGTTATTTGTGCTGCCATTGTGCTCCAATTAAATGAACCATTTTCACGGGATGAAACTTTTCGATTGATAATTTATATTTCTTAAATTCAAACATGTATTTATATGAATTTAATGAATAAAGGAAGATAAATTCAATCATTTATTCAATTAAAATTAATTAAAATTTTGTGTGATGTTTTGTCAAAAATTTAATTACTTGTATGATTTATACAAAAAAATAATTGAAATACATTAACATTTTCAATTAATTTCATTTAATTAATATTGTCATTTTTATGATTGAAGTAAAATCAATTAAAATTTTAATTGATACGACAAATTTAATAATTGAAACTCATACATACATTTTTCTGTGTAGATTTTGATTTGTATGGAAAATCTAAATAAAATCTAATAAAATATAATCTCTAAGATTATGATTTAGATTTTGGGCAAATGTAAATAGATTATGAGGTAGTAATTAAATTGTAAATATAAAGTATGCGTTCGAATAAAATGTAACACATGCTTTTGTTTATAAATTTGTCTGCTGTAAACTTAATTTTTTTCCTTCTTTTGGTGATCAATACATCTTTGAAAAACTCTACAACTTTTATAATAATACATAACAAAAAAACGTAAATTCTTTCATCTAATAATACTCATCCAAATTGGATTCAAAAAAAAAAAAAAAAAAACATTGGAAAAGAGCTACGTGTCAGCAGACAATAAGTTTCTAGAGTGATAAAAAAAAAAAAAAAAACAATGACCATACAAATGATCAGAAATCTGAAACAGGAAAAAATTAAAGACCATGAAACGAACGCAAAGACAAAATGAACGCTATGTGAGCAAAGTTAAAGCCAAGATTAGACCTAAAATATTTAAAATGCAGAAATGCAAAGAAGAATGCAGAAACTCTTAAAATTGTTGTGTAGTGGATGACTTCTCACAGCTTCTGGACAAAAGTTTTATATAGTAGATATCAGACGAAATGTTCAAGAAGAGTATTGTATCAAAAAAGAATCAAAATTTTCCAAAATGTTTCTTGTTTGGCAAGCTATATGCTACTATGGTGACAGAAGTGGATCAGATGTATATCACCAGGCAAACTCCAAGCAAAACAAACTCGGATATTTATATAAAGGAGTGTACAAAGAATACTGCTTCTATTTATTAAAAAATATAGAGTTTCAATATTTTTGTGGCCTGATTTGTCACCGTGCCATTACAGTACAAGTACTTTAGAATGGTACAATAAACATAATGTTAATTTTGTTCCGGAAATTGCCTACCCTTCAAGTTGCTCAGAACTTCAGCCAATTGAAAGATATTGGGTCCTTGTCAAAAGGAAATTAAGGAAGACTAATGCTGCGTCAAATACATTGACAAATTTTAAACACAAGCGGACAGCTGGTTCTAGAAAGTTACACATAATACAATCATATTACTAATGGAGATTCTTTCTAAGGAAATACAAAAATTCATTTCTAGTCATTTAGTTTATCCTTTATGTTACATGTAATAAAAATAAAAAACTCTAAACTATATTGCTTCATTTATAATTGTAACTTATTCCAGTCAACTTTTATTTCATTATTTGTATGTTATGTTTTATTCGAACGCACACTTTAATAAAAAAATAAGATTTTTAATTATGTGCTATAGGGAGGGTATACATATTAATCACATTTTAATAGTTTACTAAACCAACAAATGATTCTAGACATATAAACAAAATTACGAAAAAAAATTCAAAAATCCTAAAAAATTTTAAACTTTAATTTAATAATATTGAAAAAAAATCTGCCCAAAATTCAAGCTTAAAAATATGTTCAAAACTGGTGTTCGGCATTTCGATTTTTTTTTAAACTTTTTAAATTCTTCCTGTACGAAATTTTGTAACTTAGCTATCAGTGTTGCCCGGAGGCGAGAAAAAAAGAGACTAAATTGAACTTTAAAAAAGATCAAAAAGGCTTTGCCCAAAAAATAAAGTCAGAAAAAAGTTATTATTTTTTTTTTAATTTAAAAACTTATTTTTTCTTGCTCTCATTGGTTTTTGCTATTGTAATAAATTTATAAATAAAACATAGAATAGCTTTTTAAAGGCTTTTCGTCATTTTTAAATTACTATTCACTTTTGATTAAGTGTTTCTAAATTTGTAGGTGATTTTTCACTTTTATAAGAATTTAAAATAAACATAAATAAAATTATAAATAAACCAAATTATGTTAAATTATATTTAAATTATATTTATTCATATAATTATATTTAATCATATAATTATATTTATTCATATAATGTCATAAAATCATATGTCCTCATAATTTTATGTGCTATTTTTAATTTAAATCAGCCAAAAATAAGTAAAAAATAAAATAATAGCCAGTTTGTGCGAAAAGTACAATCTAGATGTTGTGGTGGCAGACTCAAAAAATAAAAATAAACAACAATTTTTTATATTTTTTTTTTTTTGAATAAAATCATCTCTACTGATTAAATATGACAGCATAATAAATATAACATACAAAGTTATATTATTTAAAAACAACAACAATATTTTTAAACCATTTTAAAATTTTACAACATTATGATGCTGAACGTTCTGGATGGCCAATTGGGGTCATTACACCCGAAAATTTCGAAAAAAATCCACGATATGGTGTTGGTCGACCAAAGAGTAAAAGTGCGTGAGATTGTTGATGCCATATGCATTTCATATGGTAGTGTGGTTTCGATTTTAAATTATCAGCTGGGTTTAAGAAACTTGTCTGCAAGATGGGTGCCCCGTTTGTTCTTAATTGACCATAAACGTAAACGTGTGACAACTTCAAAGGATTTTTTGGAGTTGTTTAACCGCAATCCGTATGATTTTTTGCAGCGTTTTGTAACTGTGGATGAAACATGGATCCATTACTGTACTCCGGAGAGCAAGCAGCACTTTAAAAAATAGGTTTCTCCGGGTGAACCTGCTCCGAAGAAGGCCAAGGTAAGTTTGTCGGCCAATAAGGTGATGTCAACAGTTTTTTGGGATGCACGCGGGATAATCCAAATCGATTACCTTCAAAAGAGAAAAACAATAAACGACGAATATTATGCCAACTTATTAGACCGAATTAATGACGATTTAAAAAGAAAACGGCCGCATATAGCCAAGTTCTTTTCATCAAGATAATGCACGGGTGCAAACGTGTGCAGTCTCAATGACAAAACTCTATGAATTGGGCTACGAATTGGCACATCATCCGCCATATTCTCTGGATTTAGCCCCATATTTCCAAACCTAAGGAAATGGCTCGCTGGAAAGAGATTCAGCTCCAACGATGAAATTATTGACCAAACAAATGCCTATTTTAAGGACCTCGAAAAATCCTGTTTTTTACGCAAAGTAAATGACGACACTTGCTCAAAATTTGGCAGTAGTCTATTAACAGGTGGTACTTGATGGGAATAGTATTGCATTTAATATAACTATGAGGGAAGTTCGAGGGCGGACTTATTGATCCGCCCTCGTAGCACACCTTGTGAATCTCCAATAGTTTCTATGGTTAATGAAAAAATAATCGATTTAGTAAGTCCATAAAATTAGTTGTTATTTTTGATTTGGATAAGGAAGCGCCGCAGGCGAAAATTTTTATTAAATAGAAATAATATGGATTTTTTGTGTAAATAAATACACAAAAATGCTTAAATGGATGATTTGGTAAAAATAAAAATTCGCTGTTGAAATAGTAACATTTTAGCTTTTTTAAGGCAATTTTAAAAATCAAAAAAGCAAGAAAAAAGGCTAGAACCTAAAACGAAAATTTACAAGCTACAAGCAAAATAAAAAGGCTAGATTTAGCTAGAAAAAGGCTATACTGGCAACACTGCTACGTGTGAATAGTATTTTAACACTCATACGTACCAATTGTATTGCATATAAAAAAACTGACATCATTGCTTATGAATGTTGATATATTAATCATACGCAAAGTAAACGTAATAACATCTGAATATAAAGTTTTGTCTGCTTTTATAAAAAATGTGTAATTTATTTTATAATTAAAAAATGTATATACTACTTTTAAAAAAGTATAGATGTTTTCAAAGGAAATTTTTTCTTATGTTGCATTTAAGGTATTGCATAGTTTTCAATAAAATTCTACAGTTATAAAGTAAAAATGGAAAGTATACGATTTCCTAACCTTTTTAGTTATACTATATTTAATACTCGACACTTTTTGTTTAAATGAAACACTTAACCTTTATGTTTACAACCAAAAATTTATACGCATTCTTACATCCAACATACCTGGGTATGTCACACATTTTGTATGAAATATTTGACACTTTAACCTTTTTAAGTGTTTCTTTACGATAGAAAGTAAAATACGTGACATTTGATAATAATATTTATTTAAAAGAGATTTTATATGTTAAAACTTTTTATTATTATTTGCTAATAATATAACGATTTTTACTTAAATAATAAAAATGCAAGAAAAAAGATATAAAAGGGATTTTCATTCAATGATTTTTTTAATACCTTTCAGTTTTTCCCATTCAGATAAAATCGTAATTTTAAGAAGCATCTGAAATTGGTTTTCCTATCATTCAAAAGTATAATAGTTTCATTTGATGCTCATGCATACAAATTCTAAATTAGGTTTCCGATAATTGGACCTTTGTAAAGTACCTGTAGATTTAACTTATTCCTATATGGAATTTTGGTTTCAATTTTTTCAAGTGTTTTCTTATGATAGAAAGAAAAACATGTAGCTTTTGATAATAATGTTTATCTGAAAGAAATTTCGTGGGTTTTAAATGTTTATGATTATTTGCTAATAGTATAACTTTTTCTGTAATCGGAATGATAACAAAAATATAAGCACAAAAGAGCTTTTCTTGGCTTGCTAAGTTACTTTAGAATTCAATTAAAATCGTAATAAAATAAAATGATACTTTTGAGATCGTAACATACTTATTGCTGTTGGTTTTATTCGAAAATAAATAGAATTTTCCATTCATTGATCTTTATAAAGTACCTGAGCATTTGACCCATTCAAATAAGATAGTTCACAATTTTAATGCTGACAAATATGTTATAATATTCCCGACATTAGCTTCCTTCCATGCGGACATAACTTTAATTTGGACCTCATGTTTTATGTTGTACCTGCATCTCTGACGTGTTATTCGCAAATTATTATTATTTAATTAAAAAATTTAAAATTATCATAGCTAACTCTCCAAAAATTGCAAAGCTGAAGACAAAGAAGAATACATAAGATGAATGCTAGATGATCTTACGAGTGCCAATAGTGTGGATGAAGAGTAACAATTATCAATGGATAAAAGATGGTGGAGATTGCGTGAGAAATATATAAGATTAAAGTCCTGTATAAGATAATTTTAAAAGCAAATCCATTTGCTTTTTATGTAAGTTGTTCATAGCCAACATGTACAATAACAACAATAAATACTGTTTGCACTGTTCGTTGATAGAAGCAAAGCAAATGCGTCATGTGTATGAGTGGTGTGGCAAACAAGCAAATCATACAAGACATTGAGAAAGTATTTAAGATGGGCTAGTATTTTTAATGTTTTTTTTTTTTTTTTTTTGTAATACGTAGCTGCTCTGTGTGGCAAAAAAAATTTTACAATGTGTGTAAAGGAGTTGTTTATAATAAATGTTCTTGCATACACACATACATATATATGTATGTCTATATTTTATTGTTGTTTTTTCTTTTTTGAATAATTATAAAAGAATTAAAAAAGTAACTGAAACTTAGAATTTAAAGTTGATAAACATTTGAAACCCTCAGTTATATAATTGAGAAGTATATGAGTAGTATGATTACTTTTTTTTAAACTTTAGTATCATTTGTAGTTAATTTGTAAAGTAATAAAAAATTAAAAGGAAATATAATAAATTTTAAGGTAATGAATACTCAACAACTCCCAAATTTCAGATTTAATTTTACCTCTGACATTCCTACGATAATAGAAATTTAATAAATTAATTTTGGGATGTCCAATTCATTTCCAACTTATATTCAATCCTTAACTAATAAATTTTTAGAAATTTTTGGAGTGATTTGCAAACCATTGCAATATTATTTAAATCTATTCAAAGGCGAGATCCAGTGGTGTTAAAATAAATTGGATTTCCTATGCATCAAGAAGCAAATTTGTCACAGTCAACTTACAATACCTTTATCGGCAACAAAATGTCAAATGAAAATCGATACTGCATCAGATCAGATCAGTCTATTATTGCAAAATGGGTAAACAGGCACACAAACCTTAAATCGCTCTATTACAAGTGCATCAAAGGTTCAAATTAAACTCATAGCCGACTTTTCATGTCTAGTTCAGCTTCAAGATGACGTAAAACTTTGTAATTTATTAGTGGTAGACATTGATTCTCTCCCAATTTTTGCTTCAGATTTGCTAGAAATTTTTTTGATTATGGCACAAGCAATTAAATAGAATAAAATTGAAAAGCAGTACTAAATAGTATCAAAATAGAATATGCGGACATTTTTCAAGATACACCGTCGAAATGTGCCAAAACTCAAGTTCAACTACATCTAAAGCTATACGCAAAACCAACTTTTCGCGCAATGAGCATATGCCATGCTTTCTTTAGTTGAAGATAAGTTACAAAGATTAGAAACGCTAAGTATAATCAGTCGAGTTGATTACACTCATTGAGCAGTACCCATTGTATCAGCCAAGAAACCTAATGGGAAAGTACGCATTTGTGGAGATTATTCATCAGGCTTTAATGATAGCCTTGAACCATATATGTAACCACTACATTGAACTGAGGATTTATATGGAAAAATAGTAAACAGCTGTATGTTTACGCATATTGACTTGTCAGATGCTTACTTACATACGCAAGTTTCACCGGAATCAGCAAAACTTCTAACTTTAAATACCCATAAAGGATTATATACATTCAATCGCCTTGCTCCATGCATTAAAAGTGATCCAGGTGCTTTTCAACAACTAATGGATACCATGTTAATGGGCATAGATGACACAGTAGCCTACATAGATGACAATATCATAGGTGGTAAAATAAAGCAAAAATGTAAAAAGAGTTCTTCAAAGACTTGGTGAGTACAGTTTTCATATCAAGTTTGGGAAATGCAAATTTTTTACTGAAGAGGTTAAATACCTTGGACACATCATGTCATCATCAGGTCTACGTCCTGATAAAACTAAAATCAAGGCAATTTTAGATTTACCACCATCATCTAATATATCCGAGCTAAGTTCGTTTTTTGGATCTATAAATTACTTTGAAAAATATGTTCATAATATGACAGATTTGAGAACACCCTTCGATCGACTTCTTTAAACCAATACCAAGATTTTGAAAAGTTTAAAGACATTCTAAATTCGGATTTACACCTAACTCATTAAAATCTTGATCTGGCAATTAAAGTATATATATATATATATATATATATATATATATATATATATATATTAGGCAATAATGTTAGAATTTTATTTATAATATTATTTTTTTTTAATTTTGTTCTTATACATATAATTTTTTATCTCATATACTACGTTAGAGTTTTCCAGATTATAAATTCTCGATTTCATACTCCTAAATTGTGCTTAAGCCTCTCCGAAAGTCCAGAAATATATTCAATTGATTTATAAATTTTCTGTGATTTATCCGTATCCTTATTGTTTTTCTTTATTTGTTACATATTTAATCAATTCATTTATCTTCTTATGCGGGAAGTCATTTTTGCGGAGAATACTTCCGATTTTCTTCAGTTTATTTCTATGAAAATTCTTATTGCTATTGTCCAGTACTCTCATAAAGAAATTTGTTGCTATATTCATAATTATACTTTTGGGATGTTTAGAATAAAAGTTAATCAATCTTCCAGATGCCATAGGTTTCCGGTACCAGTCTACTTTTAACACGATATCTTTACAAATATTTATGGAGTCCAAACAGAAAAATTTTTCGTCAATTTCCTTTTCCAGTGTAAATTGTATTTGTCTACTAAATATATTGAGGGTCCTTAATGTCTTCTCTGTTTGATCAAAAAAATGTCGTCCACATATTATGTTTATGTTCCAGTTGTTGTTATAATGTGGTATCAAGTAATTCTTCCGTAATAATGTCAGCTATCACGGGAGATGGAACTATTGACTTTTTGTATAAAAGACTGTAGATACTTCAGATTTAAGAACATGTTTTACGAACAAAACAAGGGAATACCAATGGAATCCTCTGCATCTCCCATGATAGCTGACATTATTATGGAAAAATTATTTGATACTACATTGGAACAACTGGAATATAAACCAAGAATGATGACAATGGTGACAATACTGACAAATGCCAAAAAGTATATGTTGGTACAACAATAACAAAATTAGGGACAAGATTATCATTGCACAAATCAGATCTAAAATTTAATGACAAACCACTAACACAGAAAACAGCACTCGCTGCCCACTGTGCAATAACTGAACATAAACCAGACTTTGAGAAAGTAGGAATATTTACAAGAGAGAATAATCATACAAAACGATATATGCAAGAGATGATTCATATCATAAACATACCAACAAAAATGAGAATGAATTATAAAACAGATACAGACCAAGGCTGTCAGATATGGTGGTTTTTCACCAAACGTGGCTATTTTTAATTGCTTTTGGCGACCGAATTTTTCGTTTGGCGACATGGCGATTTTTTTTTTTGGCGATATATAACGTGGTGGCGATTTGTTTAACTAATTTTTAAAATTTGTTTAAATATGCAATAGAGGAGGAAAACCATTAAATTTTCTTACTAGAAATCGACTATTTTTAGTATTCACCTTAATTTGTAAATAGCTTTAACTTAGTTTACGAAATCATATCCCCAAAAAATATATATTACAATACTTATGTATTAAATGCTTAATAATTTGTTTTTCATCATCTTCAAAATATATTAAGGATATTCATGATTTTGGTCACAATGAAATAAACATTAATGAATAACTTAATTCCTTGAAACAATTTATAAGTTCAATAAGACCAATGTTGTTATATTATGTTAAAATTATTCTTTTAAAAAATATAATGAACTCCAATAAATTTAAAAAGTTGATGACTGAAAAAGGGGCTATATGTCAGAAAAGTGTATTTTAAGTTGTATTTTTTTTTATTCAATTACACTGTGCTCGAAAATGAGTCTATTTGTTCAACAATGTGGGCACTAAATCTACGACGCTGAATTTAGTAGTGTTAACCATTTTTAAAAGCGCTCGTTTTTCAGATATTTTATTTTAAAAGGGTTTAGGAAAATTAAGTTTTTTAGCATAAATTTAATAATTTAACCAAAAGCCAAAAAGCATTTTAAATCAAATTTTTCGTACAAATTTAGACTCTAAAATGTATTTTAAATTTAAAATTAGTTTGTGAATACGGGTGTTAATTTTTGAATTTAAACAATATAAATAATTAAGATTACATTGAAGTGTATAATAACGAATTCTTATTATTAAATATATTTTAAACTCTTACTCAACAAAACTTTAAACTGGCCAAAAATATATAATTATTATAATTCTGTAAGGAAGCTAACTAGTGTTTTCAATGAACAACTTTTCAAACAGAAATATAAAAACATTTAGATTTAATTTATGATTGGAATATATATTCAATCGATCTATTGTTTAATATACTTAAATAATGTCCCTTCTAATTTTCGATTAATTCACTATTTCCATAATTAAATCTAAACCTAAATAATGCGAATACGAAAGCTTACTTTGAAAAACGGCTGCCACTATTGAATTCAGCGTACTCGAATTAGCTTTACCAGTACGTTGCCCAGTTTATTAAAATTTGCAACTAGCACAGTGTTATTGTTAGCTATTGTAACTATCATAGGCTTTGCTAAAGCTGAATTTATATTTACAAATTATACGAAATTTTAAGTACTAAAAATTTTACGAAAATTAATATTTTAGTTAATTCTTTAGTATTTCTTTAAAAAACCAAATAAAATTTTAATTTGCCGATTTTTGGCGATTTCGGGTTAACAATTTCACGATAGAGGCTCAAAAAAGTCCTCCAACCCTGATACAGACAATTGTACTTACATATATCGACATACAATAAACAAACATAAGAATAACAAAAGAAGAAAAACATAAACAATCAGTGACGAGAGTTCACAACAATAACAACGAACAGCACTGCAATATAGTTAGATGAAATTATTATTAATTTTATCTTTTGTTCTGCTATGGTTAAGAATGTTTATATTTATAATTGTTTTATTAGTTTTTTTTAGCAAAATACATCCCTTAAGATGACAAATTTGGTCGAAATATTGGAGAATAGAAATTAACCCATTAGTGGACAAAGTTTCCTGGCCACTTTTATTGAACAATTTTCACCAATTATTAATAAAAATGATCTGATTTGTTCGTTTTAAAAAGATTTTGTTAAGAAAATCTTATAGTTTTGGAGTTATGGACCGTCCTTTATAACGGACACTGTGCAGTAGGTACACTAAGCGTATGATAACTTTTAAAGCTTTATTTTGGGTGAAACCCTTTTTCACATTTGCTGCAAATGAAGTTTGTTTTTTTCCGCAAATTTCATATCGTTTATCAGTTTTGGAATATTTAATAAGGTGGTTTCTGTCCATCATAGTGTCACAGATATGATGCATATAGTTGATTTATAAGGAGTCTCAATTTGTAAAAGCGATCCATATCATCGATTTGAAGGTTGTCATTTAAATCAAGGTTATTTAGTATTTATTCAAATCTCTTCATTCTCATGCTATTGCAGAGCAATTTAGGAGCGTAAGGTTTGCTTGAGCACTACAATCTTTTATTAGGTTATTTGGCATACACAGACATGAGAACACCTCCTAAATATACTTTTATCTTGTCCAATGTAACTTCTAAATTTATATTCTTTTGGAGACCGTACAAGTTTGTTTGCTCTACAAAATGTCTTAGAATAACCTCGGAGAAAAATAGTTCAAAGAATTCTGTCGAAGTTGTACATCACTGAGCTTTGGCACTCGGCGAAATCATTATACATTCCGTATTTATCTATATAATGGTTAAACTTTTCGCCAACAATTTGAACTCGTGTTTGTCTGTCCACAGGACATGCGTAAATATTTCCCCAGGGGATTATCATCACTTTCAACCCATTCATATTCATATACTATTTCACATTCTGTAGATAATAATTTTGGACCGAGATGAATAAGAATTGCCTCATGCTAACCATCGCTTTCATCAGTATCTTGATCAGTATCGGCTCCATCTAATGGTGGAATTATGTTGATTGCAACGTCATCGAACTTACTACCATCAAAGGCATCCAATTCATCCAATATTTTAGAAACTGTTGTAAGTCTGTATATGAAAAAAAGAAATATTTTCTATCATCTTATCACAATTGTACTACGGACGCTGTGTCCCTTTTAAGGGACGTTGCATTGAAAGTCAATATATGCGTGTCGCATAATATTTTGTCATAATTTTTTTACATCAATTGAGACATTACACTTATTTACATATAACAACATACACAAAATCACATGTATTCACATAATATTTAATACATTTAACAAATTTCTTACCCAACTCGAGATTTTTGTTTTTTTACAATTGGTTTTCCATATTTTATATAAAACTCAACACACAAACCACAAAAACTGAAACATATAAATTAAAATATGTTTCTTTGGAATGTCAGTAACGACATAGTCTACTTGTTATTTAGAAATTTAAGTTTTTGAAAGTGCTGCAGTAGAAAATGTTAGAGTCTCTTATAAAAGACTCTACGGACTAATGAGTTAATATAACGAATATAAAAAAAAAAACATAGAAAGACTTTTTTACTTTTTATTTATTGCGACCTCAAACGGAACAATAGGGGAATACGATAAAAGTTTTTAGTATTTCTAATCTAACTTCTAACTTTATGATTTTCTTAGTAAAATATCTTTTCAAACTTTGACTTTTAAATCATTCAAACTATACAAAAAAAAAAAACAGCATATTGATTTTCTAAAATTGATACCAGAAAAATTTTTTAACTTCAAGTATAAATAATAATGTTATAAATAAAATATTTGCTTTAGACTTCAACACCGTAATTTTTTAAGTCTTATTGAAAGTATAAAAAAAATACTTCAAAATTTATTTATATGTTTTAAAATTATTAAAAGACATATCATCCCTTGTCTTAGCAAACATTCATCAATATGTACATATGTACGAGTTAAAATATGCTGCAAAACACTTAAAACTTTCACTTTACACTTTGCCCCCAAACTCCACTATTTTTTTTTTTTTCTAAAGTTAACCAATATTGCTGCTTTTTCTTCTTTTTTTCTAACGAGCAAAAAAAAAATATTTTAAAACAATCAAAAGTTAACTGCAAACACTTGAAAAAATGTTCTGTGTAATATAATCCACAATTTCAGTCAAAAATCAACTTAGAAGATTTAAGGTGTTTTTTATTTTTACCATGAATATCAGCCACAATAACGAGAATCTTATTTCAAAAAACTAGTCACGTTTAAACACCAAGATGAACTTCACATTTACTAAAGTGTATCAAGTATAAAGTTGAATGAAAATAAAGAGAAAAAAGAAAAATAATAAACACTGAAATGGGGCGAAAACCCAAAACAGTGTCGAGGAATATAAAACAGAGGAAAAGAAAAAAAAAATGTGGATTATTTAAGTGTGATATTTAAAAATAGGCTGCGAAACATAAATACATATACATTGAAGCTAAAACACATATACAGAACTGTTTAGTTACAGTTAGAGGAAGAAAAATAAGTACGTTAAAAGAAAAATTGTAAGTTTGTATATTATGTAGGTATTTTTCCTATTATTATTATACAAAATATACTTTGTATTTTTAAAAATATTTAAAATCAATATTTCAATTTTTAAATTTATATTAATTTATAATTTATAATTATAAAATTTATAATTCCAATAATCAACATGACTGTTTTCGGAGATACATTAGCAAGAAGCACATCGCAACTTATTCCACCACATAATATCTCACAACCTCCAGGGGAACCTGTAAATGTTCCTGAAATTTCATCAACTAAAACACCGAAACTTCCAATATTTTGGAAAGATGAATATGAAGTTTGGTTACTTCATATTGAATCTAGTTTCCGGATGTGTGAAATAACTCAAGACGCCACGAAATTTGAATATTTGGTGATGAATTTTGATCAATTAGTCTTCTCTTTGGTGAAAGTCATAATTATTCCTCCTCCTGTATCTGGTAAATCGCATAATAAAATCATTTGCTGAATTTGCTGAACAACACCTGAAATGTTTATTAAGTGGAATGGACATGGGTGACTAGAAACCATACCATTATCTTCAATACATGAAATCCATGTCCAGCGGTAAGGTTAGTAGTGATATTTTAAAAACTCTTTTCTGAAACGTTTGCGAGATAAAATCAAGAGTATTTTGGCTCTGTGTGAAACCAATGACATTCCTTTCCAATCTGATAAAATCATTGAAGCCTTTCCAATACCACATCAATGTTCATTTCGGAAGTATCTCCAGCTTCTAATGAAGAAGACTTAACAAAAATGTTGGATAAAATTAATTTATTAATTATCAAATTGATACTCTAGAAACAAGATCATATCTACATTGATTTTTACAAAAACAAATAATATAAATATAATAAGTCGTCCTTAAATAAAAAAAGTTGCAAGCAAATATGATTATGAAGTCAAAAAAATAAATAAATAAATATAAACATTTTTACTATATAAATAGAAACACTATGGCAACACTGATTAATAAAAATGTAAATAATTTATGCAAAAAATACCTAATTAATATTTGGTTGTACATTGCAATGGATATATGTACTCTTATTAAAGTTAACATTTAAGAGAGGATATATTTTCATAAACCCATCGCCTCTTTTTTCATCCCTTAAGTTTTTCCTAAGTATAAAAATTGTCTGACGTCTTCAATAATATTTATTGAAAATAAACAAAGTAAATATAAATACAAAATCTAATAAAACTATTACACATTTTGAAAATGTTTCCAACAAACCATTAAATTTATCTTTTCTGTCTGGTTATATATTATCCACCAACACCTTTTTAATTTTATAGCCCATGAGCGCAGAAATAATTTCAAAATTTTAAAAATTGTTGCCCTTTTATTTATCTTTGATGTCACATCGAAGATTTTTTTGTCCAAACAAGTAAATTCGAAATCTTTAAGGTTTTTTCGGATTACCATAAGTTAAAAGTAGCCGAACTAAAAAGATATTTAATAAAAAATTAATACCGAGGGCGGATCAATAAGTCCGTGCCTTTTCGAATTTCCCCCGTAGTTATATGAAATGCAACACTATTCCCATCAAGTACCATCTGTTAGTGGACTACTGTCAAATTTTGAGCAAGTGTCGTCATTTACTTTGCGTAAAATATAGGATTTTTCGAGGTCCTTAAAATAGGCATTTGTTTGGTCAATAATTTCATCGTTGGAGCTGCATCTCTTTCCACCGAGCTATTTCTTTAGGTTTGGAAATATAAAATAGTCACCAGGCGCTAAATCCGGAGAATATGGCGGATGAGGTACCAATTCGTAGCCCAATTCATAGAGTTTTGCCATTGAGACTGCACACGTGTGCACCCGTGCATTATCTTGATGAAAAATAACTTTTTTTTGGCCATATGACGTCGTTTTCTCTTTAATTCCTCATTAAATCGGTCTAATAATTTGGCATAATATTCGCCGTCTATTTTTTTTTTTTATCTTTTGAAGGTAATCGATGTGAATTATCCCGCGTGCATCCCAAAAAACTATTTCCATCACTTTATTGGCCAACAAACTTACCTTGGCCTTCTTCGGAGTAGGTTCACCCGGAGAAACCCATTGTTTAGACTGCTGCTTGGTCCCCGGGGTACTCCGGAATGGATACACGTTTCAACTAAAGTTACAAAACGCTGCAAAAACTCATTCGGCTTGCGGTTAAACAACTCCAAACAATCCTTTGAAGTTGTCACACGTTTACGTTTATGGTCAATTGAGATCAAACGCGGCAACCATCTTGCAGACAACTTTCCTAAACCCAGCTGATCATTTAAAATCGAAACCACACTACAATATGAAATGCTTATGGCATTAACAATCTCACGCACTTTTATTCTTCGGTCGGCCAACGCCATATCGTGGATTTTTTCGACATTTTCGGGTGTACTGACCTCAATTGACCGTCCAGAAGGTTCAGCGTCATTTGTACTTGTGCGACCACAACGAAAGTCAGTAAACTACTTTTTTTACCATTGAAATCGATGGTGTAGAGTCCCCATAGTATTTATCGAGCTTTTGTGAAAAGTTGGGACAACCCCGATGTAAATACACAAAAGCTCAAAGCTTTTTGTTGACAAGAAAATGTCAACTTAAGTTCTAAACTGTAAAACAAAATATTCCTTAAGTGTGAGATTCGTCTTAAATTTTTTTTAGCTAAGTTTGGACTTAAGTGTACACTAAGGCAAAAATATAAAATCGGGCTTAAATATTTTATAAAAATCTTTTAAAGTCTAATATTTTGAAAAAAAAAGATATATATATTGAAGATTACTTTTAGTTTTCAGATAATAGATGATTGTATTGAAGCCCATATATCTGGTAAAAGTAATTCGATTACATCAAACAAACACGTTTTTAAAAGGCTACGTTTCATGTTACATTTCGGATGAAGTCTGTTCTTTTAATCATCGCTCATGTAAAAAGTAATATTGATTTGAAGATGAGTAAAGTAGTTGCATTCAATCCAGGCTTTGAAGTCGTTTGTGGATGATCACTGATCTTTGGCAACGATTTTTTCAATTAATATTCTCGTATTTAACTAACTTTTCGTCATTCGTAAGAATTCGCTTCAAAAATAGTTCGATTTTGTTGCGTGTCAGTAGCGTATCACTGATGGAAATTCGGTTAATCAAATTTCTTTGCGTTAATTCATATAGCAGCCAAACATTGAGTTTCTTTAAGTAGTGTTTAAATGATTTTAAGTGTTTAAATGATTCAAAATTGTCATGTCTAGTTCCTGCGCTATCTTCTGACAGCTTGTCTGCCGGTCTTGCTGTACTAGTTGCAAAATTTCATCCACTTCTTCAGTGACTGATCGACCAAAGCGAGTTGCATCTTTGACATCGAAATTTTTGGAACGGATTCTAGGAAACCACTCCTGGATCCAGCGTTCATTGATAACATTTCCACTACAAATTTTTCGAAATACTTTTGCTGCAAACGTTTTTTCTTTTTTGCAGTACAAAGCATTATATAGCGTATTTCTTCAGATGTTTCACTCATTTTCAAATCAATAAAACTTTTTATACGATCGACGTTTTAAAGGACTGTCTCACAATGAACATCAGGTGATAGCCAAGATTTTCAGCATTCAAGATATGTTTCGTTTTTTATTGTGCAATTAGTCTGCCTAAAATAGGACGACTTTAAAATGAAGAAAACGTATTTTTTAATTTTTTGTAACAAAAAACTGGTTTGGGAAAAAATTCGCAAAAACGCAGTTTTAGATATTTAGGTGCTTTTATAAATTAGATGTATTAAAAAGCTCACAACAAACAAATAAAATATGAAATATTTACTTCCTGTGTAAAAAAATTGTGTAACGTTGTCCAAAGTATCAAAATTTTATAAAATATTGTCAACTCTAATGTACCAGAAAAAAAAAAAAAAAAAAAACACAGTGGAAAACAACCTAATTCTGAATGGCGTTTAATATTTTGAAATGTTTTCTATACAGCGCATGTTAAATTTTATGTGTTTTCTATGCCAACTTTTCAACTAGGTTATTTTTAAAAATTGTTCATATTGCGGATTTTGTATTAAATGTTTCAAGTTTTTCGATTTTTCTATTGAAAATATTAAAGATGTATAGGTTTTATAAATGAATAATTTTGAGTAATGTATTTCTAATGTACTTTATTTTATCTTTTCAGAAAAACTAAGAAAAAACTGTGATTGTTTTTAGAAAAAATAGCAAAGAAAATAGAAATGAAAATCAAATGATCAAATTTTTAATTTCGCCCAATCCTGTTGTAACAGTTCACCTAAAAATAACAAATCAAAGCAACAGTATTAATAATTTTTAATGGTTTAAATAAATTGTTTTAATCATTCAGAAAACTAACACATTCATAAATTTTTTAGTACATATCTACATTGATTTTTACAAAACCAAATAATATAAATATAATAAGTCGTCCTTAAATAAAACAAATTGGAAGCAAATAAGATTATGAAGTCAAAAAAAATAAATATAAAAATTTTCATTATACCAATAGAAATACTATGGCAACACTGATTAATAAAAAAGTAAATAATTTATGCAAAAAATACTTTAATTAATATTTGTTTGTGTATTGCAATAGATGTATGTACTCTTATAAAAGTTATCATCTAAGAGAGGATATTTTGGGTAAATTATTAATCCAATACAGGCAAAATATAAAGAAATTTTAAAATTTGAAAAATAAATGGTCAATGTCTAAACATATACTAAATTTCATTGTTGCACCTAGTTTACTTATATTTTTACCAATTTTAGTATTGGCTCAGTTCACTGTGTCTTCACCAGTGTTGCCAGGAGGTGAGAAAAAAAGCGTCTAAATTGGACATTCAGAAAAAGGTCAATAAAGGCAAAATAAACCAAAAATAAGATCAGGAAAAAAATTTAAGTTATATTTCATATGAAAAATTACCTACCCAATGTTTTGAACCGATTTTTTGTCATTTTTTAATTAAACTTAATAATTTTTGATTAATCATTTCCAAACTTTTGGGTGATTTTAAGTTTTTAAAGGTTTTTTTTCAATATATATGTTCATAAATAGTATCTATGGGTAATGGAGTTTATTAAACAATTTTTAATTATTTTTTTAATAAACTTAAGCAGGTCCATAAAATGAGTTATATTTGATTTGGAGAAGGAAGTGCCGCAGGCGAAAGTCTTTGTTAAATATAAATAATTTTTTTTGTACTAATTGATGTACAAAAATGCTTAAATAGATGATTCTGTTAAAATAAAATTAGTAAAAGCATATAATAAATTATTTTCTTCCTTGTTGAAATATTAAAATTTTAGGCTTTTTAAAACAATTTAAAGAATCGAAAAAAGACTAAAAGATAAAACGAAAATTTTAAAGCTAAAAGCAAAATAAAAAGGCCTTCAAAATGCTAGACTGGCAACACTGCTCTCGAAGGAAATGTAACTTGAATAAAATTAGTAAAAGCATATAAGACATCATTTTCTTGCTTGTTGAAATGTTAAAATTTTAGACTTTTTAAAACAATTTAAAGAATCGAAAAAAGGCTAAAAGATAAAACGAAAATTTTAAAACTAAAAGCAAAATAAAAAGGCCTTCAAAATGCTAGACTGGCAACACTGCTCTTGAAGGAAATGTAACTTAAAATGTCACCTTTCAAATATACATTCGTCTAACACAGTCAAATCATTAACATATAAAAGTAACCGCGGCTACTTTTTATATGACCCAATATTTAATATATCGCTGATTTACTTCAAAAACATCATAATTCAAAAAATAATATTTTTGAGTGAATGATGTATAAATATGTGTGATATCAAGCTTTATCTTCTGTAAAAATATCGTGTATATTTCTTTTATGGACATCATTTGAGAAGAGAATTAATTTTAATTAAGGAACGTTTTTCTATTAAGGCAAATGGCACTTGAAAAATTTGAATGTAATTTCTGCAAAAATAGTCTTTTTGAGTCATAAAGTTCTGGAAATGTGTGTTACGTATATTATATTTCTTGCCACTACTGTTTAGATTTTATACTTTAAATAAACCCCAACTAAAGGCAACAAAAATATTGTAACTTATCTGAGTCGGCTTAGGTTTGCCATTCTGTACTCTTTTTTTTTTTTCTTTTTTTGGTCCTTGCTTTTCTTATTTTTCATTTCAGTCTCGAAGTATGAGCATTTTATTTTGCAGTGTCGACTTTTAAGTACTCTTCAACATTATAACAGTATTCTGAAATTTTTTATATATTTTTGTAAGTTTTATATTGTTTAATCGAAGCCCACAGATCCTCCAGTTATTACATTAGGTCACCTCTGATTTTTAAAATTTTTTTTAAATTCTTGCCAATTTCTCTGTTCTTATTCAATTTTTCAGAGCTCTCACTTTGTTCCTTTTTCTTTAATATGTAGAACGTAATTTTAATTCGATTTCATCCAACTTTGTTTCCCTCCTTAAACCTACAAATATTTAATTTGAAATTTGCAAAAATTATGAATTTTAGAACATTTTAGAAGCGTCATCAATTATTTGCTTTTAAATAAAAAAATGTTCTTAAGAACACATCAAGTCTTTACAATTTTCCAAAAAGTTCTCTTCATGAAGATCATATTAAAGAAAAATGCACGTCAAATTTTCTAACAGGAGCCAGTTCAGATGATCTGTTTCAAATCCAAATTTTCAATTTAGCCATTATGTTGTACATTTCTAAAGCTGGGATTAACAAAAAGCATATGGTTTTAAAAACCTTAATACATTTTAAATCGCTTGAAAGAGTATTTTTCAAAGTTATCTGTCAATATAGTCTTTATTAGAAAAATTCAACAAAATCAAATTTTTGAGATTTTCGCCAATTTTTTGGGAATTGTGGGATTCCCTTTTTTTTATCAAAATGTTTACACTTCATCATTCTATATAATAAAGTCGACTGTCGGCGAAAATTTCACCAGATTATCTCTAAGAAATATTTTATAACAAATAGAATATTTATATTTTTTTTTTCCAAAACTAAATTTTTACCAAAATTTTCATCTAATGCCAAAAGTCAGAAAAAAATCATAGACCCTGTTTTCTTTTCAAATAAATTATCTTTTCTAGCTGACATTATGTCACAAAAATTTGGCAAATGCTTTCTAAAATTTCGTTGTCAGAAATACCCTATTTTGAGACCCCGTAAATTCGCTCCTAAGAAATTTAAACACAAATACTGCGATTAAATATGTCAACTTTTATGTACATTGAACCAATTAGAAACAACAGATTTATTTACGAATTATTTTGATCAGTATAAATGTTTTAAAATTTTATTCTGGAACCGATTTATCTAATTTTAAATAGCCAATTGCTAAGGACAACATCAAATAATCTAGAAGAATTTCATTTAATTGAGATCAGTAATTTGGACTTGAAAATATTTCCCACAGACTCACGGACAGAAGGAAATATTTAAATTAAGTTAGAATTTCATATGGACAAAAAAATGTATGAAAATTTTAATGATTTTTTCCTTCTGTTACATATAGTGTGGCAAACTATCACTACTAACGATAATGCAGGGTATAAAAGAATACGAGGAAAAAAAAACATAAAATAAAAAAGCTGACGATGGTGGCATGTTCTAGAATTTATATGAAATCAAAAGGTGAATGAATTTCGTATATTTTATGCGCGAACAGGTATTTGGTTTTAAATTTATTACAAACTTTTACCATGTTAAAACACGTATAATGTTACATTCTATCCAATTCTACTAGTTAAAGTATTTTAAATTTAAAAACGAAAGATAAAACTAACAAAAATGGCGCAAAAGGGAAAAAAATGTATATACGAGTAAAAGTTTAAAATACATAATAGCAAAAAGATACAAAGTGATTGGCAGTATCAAAATTACGTTTATATGTTTTCTTTCGCACAAAGGGAGGAAATTACTTAAAGTAATTAAAAGGATAATACTGAGATAACAAAAGCAGAATATAAAAACTCACAAAAACCAACTAAAGGAAAAAAATCGTCATCTGTAAATTTTACTAACAAATGTAAAGTTTTAAGATTTAAACCTTTTTTTTATTGCTTTAATAAATTCTTTTCTCCATAAATATTCAATAAATATTTATAAATATTAAAATAAACTTATTAAAACAAATTAAATTTTATAGATACTTTATTACTTGCAAAGTATTGCTGTTACAACAATTTAAGTACATAAATACACAAGAAACAGTAAAAGTACTTTATATTTATAAACTTAAAAAAAAGAAGGAATTTTTATTTTGTTTCTATTACGGGAGTTGTCACAAGATGTCATGCCAGTTACCATGGTAAAATTCAAAAACGATATTTTCTTTATTATCAAACTGGGCGTACATCAATCTTCATGCTTTTCATGTTTACCCTGCACAGACATAGAAGAATAATGTCCTTTTCAAAATAAAAATAGAAAGCAAAGGAGGATAAAAACACCTCAGGCTGTTATAAGTTTTTAAAGTAAACCCAATAAACAATTATACAAATTTTAAATTTAAAATATTTACAACTGAGCAAAATCGACAAGACAATTGTTATAAGGAGTACGTATATAAAAATTAGTGCATTTAATTGCGCTCATAAAAATTAAAGTTTATTGAAGATTATTACTTTCAAGTTTTATATTTAACGTAAACATTCAGTTTTGCTTAGTTTTTAATAAAATATTTAATTTTTTTTTGTGGAATACCTGACATTAAAGCTATTATTGTATTATCTGTTAATGTTACGTTTGCGCAAATGTTTGTAAAGCCCAGAAAAAATTATCGAACCGCACCAGTGTTGCCAGAAGATGAGACATATTCTGTGTATCTTTCAAAATAACCGTAGAATTTAGAAAATGACTTCAATTTATGATCAATCATCACTCACTCCAACTAAAATCCTCTATATCTTCTAAAATATGTTTCATTAAATTCAAAATTTGGTCACAAATCCTTCTAAAATAAAATTCCTATGTAATTTTTGAAACAAGCATCCAATTCAGAAAATAAGCACTAAAATTAAAAATTTGGTCAAAAATCCTTTTAAATTGAGAAAATAAACTCGATTTGTGATCAAATCCTTATGAAACCAAAAAAACCCTCTGTATCCTTTAAAATAGGCGTCCAATTGAAAAAATATGCTCTATTTATGATCACTCATATTTTTCATTAAAATCTGTTTTTTTTTATATTTTAATCTGCTCAAAAAGCCTTTTAAAAATAAGATGTGAAGAGAATGGGTATTTTAAATACCAACCATGGAATCGAAAATTTATAATAATAAAAAAGAAAATAGGTTCATACAGAAACCTAAAATTTAGAAAAAATTATCTCTAAAAAAGCTTACGATTTGAGAGAAAAGTTGAATTACATTAAATAGACCTAAAATATAAAAGAAAATTTGTACTGCAAAGAACTAAGACCAAAAAGAGAGTTGATCCTTATAATATTTGACCATATAAGAACCTATGATTAAACAGGAAGTTGTTTTTTATAAACACATACTTAGGAAAAAAATGTATTTCCATGAGACAAATTTGAAGACTTATGGCCTGACTCAGTACAACAATCAAATTGTTTGAAATTAAAATTTGTATGAAAATTACTCATTTCTTCAAATATGTTTTGAGTATTTTTCATACAAATTTTAATTCTAAACAATTTTCTTGTTGTACTGAATCAGACCCTTAATGAGCAAAGGGGAAAGAAAATTGGTCTACATAAAATCCAACAAATAAAAATTTTAAATGGATGATATTTGAACATTTACTTTCTATTTAAACATTTATGTACATATGCTCTTAGTTGTCGGGCTTCAAGAGGCTTTCATCTAGAATATATTAAGGAACGATAAAGAAATTCAAATTATACAAATTTTAAAAATTAATTGTTCACTTGGTTATTAAAAAAAAGTAATAAAAAGTACAATCTTTGTATATGTACCTTTAAAAAAATATAATAGACCTTTTGTATGACTTTTACAATATTTCATACTATGAGGTTTTTCTATCTGTAAATTTTCCTTTTTCTGCTATATTTTTTTCAAAATGTTTGCATGATGAAACAAACGCCCACTTCTAACTCTGTGTGGCAAACTCTTGTCATGTTAAGTTTGTGTTTATCTAGTAGTAATTTCAAATGTCTATCTGTACGTCTGTCTGTCTTCCGACCGTCCTGTGTGTGTTTGTCTTTATTTGCCAGGACTATTGGCATCTAAAAGTTCTCGAACTGACAACTTTTTATCACCTGTTATTTACTTGTTACAAGTAGTTGCTTTTATTTTTTAATATGTAGATTTATTTTCTGTTTCGGTTTCGGTTTCGTTTTTTTTTTTTGCTTCTTCATTCTGTTTATTTTTATGAAAAACATTTTTGGTAGAAACAGTTGCATAGGAAAGGCTGTTCTGTTGAAAATACAAAAAGGAGGAAAAACATAAAAAAAAGGAAAAGGAACAAACTTAACTCAAGCATAATGTTCTTTGAAGTTATAAGTTTACACATACATATACACTGCCTGCCACATGAATAAAGAATGACATTTTTTTTAACTTTAATTAAGTATATCTCCTAAACTAAAGAAAAAAATAATTTTTTGGGCAGTCAAATTTCAAAGTGTTGACTTTAGCTTCCTGAAGAAATAAAAAATATACTAAAATTATGTATTTATTTAAAGACATGTATTTCTGTGCTACTATTTCGTGTGTCACTTAAATAAGGAATTCTTTTAATATTAATCAGGAAGACTATGATTTGAATTTCTTTCAATATAAACAGCTAGAGAATTTTTAATTTGATAGCTTTTAAATAGTTTTTATTCGAAATAGGACGTGGTAAGGCTCTTAATAACTCTGAAAAAGAAAAAAATCTGATTTTGAAATCTCAGTGTCAGAATCCGTTTCAACTAGCCAAAAACCATTAATTAGTTGTGTACAATTATTTAAATAACGTAGAAAGATATGGAAAAAACATGAAAGGGCGGAAGAAAATGGCAACAACTCCAAAAGAAAGATAAAAAATTCTTAGAATTGCATCAAATTCTGCCATTTTGGTATCAAAAATACGTGAAAAAAGTAGAATCAGCGCCAGTCTAAGAACAGTGCACCATATTTTAAAGTCGTGCCCATACATAGTCCGACGAAAACTGCAAAAAAACACCACTTACTGAAAAACGCAAATCTTAACGTCTACAGTTTGCCAAAAATACAATGACATGGTCCGACAAATGGTTTAAAGTTGTATTTTCTGATTAAAAAAAGTTTAATATTGACGATTCCGACGGATATAACTATTACTTTAAAGACCTAAATAAGGAGGAATTATTTTTGAGCCGCAGACACAGCTGAGAGGGCGGAATGGTATGGTGTGCCATTTCGTATTATGGTACCATAGAATTGGTTTTTGTATCCAACAAAAACGACTGCAACGATTTACAAAAACATTCTGGAGAAAGCATTTCCAAAATTTAATGATTTCTATGGACCCATACCTTGAACGTACCAACACGACGACGCTCCGATTCATACCGCCAGAGCAGTAAAACAATGGATTAATCAACAAGGTGTTCAACTTTTGGATTGGCCACCATATTCACCAGACCTGAATCCAATGGAAAATATCTGGGGTTGGCTTGCAAGCAAAGTTTATGAAGGAGGAAAACAATTTGAGACAATAGAATATTTAAAGGATGCAATAACGTTAGCATAGAACTCAATTTCGCTAAATTACTTAGAGTCATTATTCAAGTCGATGCCAAATCGCATTTTTGAGGTTATTTCTAAAAATGGTGGCAGTACTCATTACTAATTGAATGCTAGAAGATAATAACTTTAATTTTTATAAACTAAAATTTAAAAATAAATTACAGTTTGCTTAGTTTTAAAATATTCCTTATTCAAGTGACACACGAAAAAGTACCATAGAAATACATGTCTTTAAATAAATACATAATTTTATTATAACAAAATATGTATATTTTTTATTTCTTCAGGAAACTAAAGCGAACACTTTGAAATTTGGTTGCACAAAAAATTATTTTTTTCTGAACTTTAGTTTAGGAGATATACTTAATTGAAGTTAAAAAAATTTGATTCCTTATTCAAGTGGCAGGCAGTGTATACATACATACATAAATTCAACAATGACTAATGTAATAAATGAAAAATTTTATAAAGGATGCGCAATTAGAAAAGGATTTACAATTGAAATTGCATCAAGGTACTTAAAAAAAGATTTTTAAATAAATGTATAAACATAAAATATACAATTTTAAAATCAGGATTAAGGGAATCAAGACAATACAGATTTAATAACACCGCCGAAAGCAACTTGTCATGATCATGATAATATATCACACCAGTCACCAATTTTTCTTCCCCTATTAAATATATTCACTTTAAAAAAATAATTGGAAAAATATTCGACATCAGCAAAAATTGCTTTTGTTGCAAAAAACTAAATAACCATCTATAATAAAAAAAAAAACGAAACGTATTTGTTTTTAACAATATTTTAAAATTCGACAAAAATAGCAAAAAAATAATAAAAAAACAGACACGACATGTGTGGGAGTCACCGCTAGACAAATAAACAAAAGTATCATGCAGACACATCAAAACTAAAGCAATCACACCCAATAATATTGATACCAAATACAAAAACAATTTTACGAAATAAACAAATTCTAAAATAGAAGGATATCGATAAAGGAAACAAAAAAAATATATATAAATAAAAAACTTTAATCAATGCAAAAAAAATTTTTGGGTGCAACAGTCAAGCGTAAACACCCACTCGTCAGTATAATAAATATATTTAAAATAAAACTATTGTTATTTTCTCAATTAGACGCTTATTTTATAAGATACAGAGGATTTTAGATTTAAAAGGATTTTTGAATTTGAATTTTAGTGAAAAATATGAGTGATCACAAATCAAGCATATTTTCTTAACTTGACGCTTATTTAAGACGACACAGAGGATTTTAATTTTAAAAGGTTTTTCGACCAAATTTTTAATTTTACTTAAAAATATGGATGATCACAAATCGTGCTTATTTTCTCAGTCAGACGCTTATTTAATAAGATATAGTATATTTTAGAGTTAAAATGATTTTTGCCAAATTCTTAATTTTAGTAAAAAATTGAGTGATCACAAAATCGAGCTTAGTTTATTTTAAAGGGTACAGAGGGTTTTGGTTTCAAAAGGATTTTTTAAACAATTTTGGATTTTTGTTAAAGATATGTGTGATCACAAATCGAGTTTATTTTCTCAATTTAAAAGGATTTTTGGCGAAATTTTTATTTTGAGTGCTTATTTTCTGAATTGGATGCTTGTTTTAAAAGATATATAGGAATTTTGTTTTAGAAGTATTTGTGACCAAATTTAGAATTTTATTGAAATATATTTTAGAAGATATAGAGGATTTTAGTTGGAGTGAGTGACGAGTGATCGAAAATTAAACTCAATTTCTCTTCTCTTCAATTGTACGCTTCTTATGAAATATACACAGGATTTCAGTTTTGGAAGGATTTTTATCCAAGATGTGAATATTTCCAATTTGAGGCATATTTTACGAAATACAAAGGATTTCAGTTTTAGAAGAATTTTTGACCAAACTTTTAATTTTAATGAGAAATATGAGTAATCATAAATCCAGCTTATTTTCTCAATTGGACGCTTAGTTAAGAAGATACAGAGAATAGTAGATTTAAAAGCATTTTTGACCAAATTTTTAATTTTAATAAGAAATATGAGTAATCACAAATCGAGCTTATTTTCTTAATTAGACGGTTATTTTAGAAGATACAGAGGATTTCAGGTTTAAAAGGATTTTCGACCAAATTTTTAATTTTACTTAAAAATATGAGTGATCACAAATCGAGCTTATTTTCTCAACTAGACGGTTATTTAAGAATATAAAGAGGATTTAAACTTGAAAAGAATTTTTGACCAAACTTTTGATTTTAATGAGAAATATGAGTAATCACAAATCGAGCTCATTTTCTCAATAGGACGCTTAGTTAAGAAGATATAGAAAATTTTAGATTTAAAAGGATTTTTTAAGAAATTTTTAATTTAAATTAAAAATATAAGTGATCACAAATCGTGCTTGTATTCTCAATTAAAAGTTTATTTTAGAAGATACAGAGAATTTTAGGTTTAAAAGGATTTTTGGCCAAATTTTTGAGTTTAGTGAAATATGTGAATGATCACAAATTGGATGTTTGCTTTAGAAGATATAGAGGATTTTAATTTTAGAAGAATTTTTAACGAAATTTCGAATTTTAGTGAAAACAAGTCAGAGTGCTATATTCGGCTGTACCGAATCTTTTATGTCCTTAAAGTATGCCTTAAAGTATGCTATCATATTTCCACATTTATACTTCTAAACTATAACAACTTAAACACAAAATTAAACTATCAAAGCAAGCGTTTTGAAAAAAAACACTGTAAGTAATTGCAATATGTTTATGTTTGTGTGTGTATATTTTTAATAATTTTTCCAGATTTTTGCCTATAACTCGATTGTTTATGAACCGATAAGGTTAATTCAAAAAACCGAAATTTTATAAAAATATTTACAACAGACTTCTATAAAAACGAACTCTATAGTTTATACGGAAGCTTCATAAAATCCAGAAATGCGTTTTGACCGATATCTCAGTTACTAGTGAACCGTTTTTGTTTATTTCTTCCGCAAACATTCAAAGGATTCGAATTTTCTGTTCTAAAACGAAGTCACTAGCTTGCATACGGGTTGTAAAAAAGTCGAAATTATAGGCCTTTTCGGTTTTTTTAACGATATCTCGGCCATTAATAGACAGACCAATTTTGTTGATTTTATTAGCGTCAGTCTAAAGAATATAATGTGATGTATATAACATATGTAACAGATAACTGCGACTTTCTAAAAACTGATGAATAGTCCGACAAACGGATAAATGTACATCATTATCCAAAAAATATATACCTTTTTGGGCCTTACAAGAATATTGCAGAAATTACAAACTGAGTTACAAAGTAATATATACCTTTACAGCTGTGGTGAAGGATATTAATATGAGTGATCACAAATCAAGTTTATTTTTTCATATGTACACTTATTTTAAAAGATACATAGGCCTTTAATTATAGAAGGATTTTTGAAAAAATTTTGGATTTTAGTGAAAAATATGAGTGATTGCAAATCGAGCTTATTTCTTCTATTGTACGCTTAGTTTAGAAAGTTACGAACGATTTTAGTTTCAGTAGGATTTTTAACTAAGTTTTGATTTTTAGTGATATGAAAATATGAGGGGTTACATATCGTGCTTATTTTCTCAATTTAATTTTTTTAGGAATTTTTATTTCTGAATTATTTATTCTTGCCCCTTTTCCATATCTAGGAAAATATTTTAAATATTAGTTTTAATATTATGGAGAAATATTATCTTCCGAAAAATATTACTGCTTAATATAAATATATGTAAAAAGAAATATCTTAATTATTTATTTTCATTAGAAAAAAACATTATTAAATTTCCGCCACTCAAATCAACGTTAAAAAATCAAGAAAAAAAAATACATACAACAAACTGATTTTATTCCCTGGTTTGTATGTTAGTATGGTCTTGTTAAATTCTCTACTAATTTTCCAAAAATCTCAAAAGCAAAACCACCACAAATGCCTTTCAAACTCCACTTGGAATACAAAATACAACTCATTCATTTCATTTGCTTATGTTTTTAGTTTTCCTGTCCATCAACATCAAGATATGATGTTCTTTTAATTTAAACCAACATTGCTGTGTCATGAATAGTTTTATGGTAAAATAATTTATATTTGGTGCAGTGCAAACCAAAAAGGAAAATAAAATAAAAAAATTTCAACTAAACCATTTTACACTTACATGATCTAGAATTTGTTTTTGATTAGATCAAATCTCTAGAGCGACATGGGTTAGGAAAAAAATTAAAAAATAGACAGATAAATAAATAACTAAATACATAAATGCATGTGAAAATTACAGTGGTGTTTAGAAATATTTAATTTTCGTTAAAATAATAAAACTTTAAAAATTTGTCTTAAATTCGCACCATTTTGATTATTTCTGAATACTTATTTATCTATGTAAGGTAATTGTACATTTTGCTCAAAAATTATTAATTTTTTGTTATACATATTATTTTGAACTTTGGTCATGAATTTATTGCACCCACTATAAAATTATATTTGGTCATAGTAACTTTTATATTTTCAACTACATATCAGTTTGTATTGTATTTATATTGTTTTCAAATTATTTATATTATTTGCTTATTTATCTCTTTCCATTTTTAATAAATAAAATATTAAATAATTTCTATTTATTTACATGCTTTTATACAAACATACAAAGCAATCTTTGTCTTCTTCTCCACCACATTTACGTACATATAATTTATTTTATATACACATATTTTTTACTTTTTGTAATAATACACAACCCAGCAGTTCTGGTCACAATCTTTTTTCTATTGATTTCTATTAATAGCCTCTCTTGACTACTAGATGCCGTGATGCCAACTATTAACAACACAAACGCGTTGAAATATTTGTGAAAAAATACTAAAAAGGGCTAAGTTTAAAAATACAAGAATTTTGTATTACAACCAAGACAAGTTTTGTCCGAAAGTGCAAAAGTGGGTTAAAATTAAAATTTCATTTGAAAAGTAAAACAAATATATGAGCAACATTTTTACTATTAATCAGCCATTTGGAACGTACATATATATCAAAATATTAATAGCAAACTGGATAAATTAAAATGCATGTTATGGAGATTCTTTTATTATGAACTTGGATTGAAAATTGTTCAGTTCTTTCAACACTTTTCCACTCTAACAATTTTAATTGTGGAAGACAGATTTTTTTTTTGATAAATATGGCTTTTCACAAATATAAGGAGAACTTAGTACAAAAATGGTTAAATAAAAATTGAAGAAAATTAATGTTACCCCATTAAAATAATTTTATATTTTTGAAAAAATTAAAAAAGAGCAAAAAGATCTAAAAGAAAATTGTTAAAAGTGCTACATTTGCGCGTTTTTTAGTTTCGGGCTAGAAAACATTTTTCGCTTTTTGCACTACTAAAAACGCGCTAAATCTAGCCAGAAAAGACTAAGTTGGCTTCATTGGCTAGATAGCAATACTAGTATTTAATTAAATTATTACTCATACGTATATGTTTCAAAAGATATTTATTTAAGCTATGTTCACATTTGACAAATATTTGAACAAAATTGCGTGACCATTAGTTTTATAAAAATATTGTCTGACGTTTGCAAATATTTTGTAAGAGAAGACAACGTCAAATAAAAAAAGAATCATTTCCCATTAAAAAACATAAATTAGGAAATATTTTATACAGTGGTTACACCATTTTGGTCAAATATTTGACTAGTCTGAATGTACCTTTAGAAATAAATAGGAAATAGTTTTAATAAAAATGCCATTTAATTTAAAATAATTAATTCATAAGTTTTCAAAATACTCTTTTTTAATTAATTACTTCATTTGGTGTTGTTGTTGTTGTTTCATTAACTTCAAAATATGTTTATTAGTGTTTCCATATATATCCCAATACGGTTTAACTCAGGAAATAATAATCCTGAGTTAAACAAAATATTAAAAAACATTAAGCAATATTTTTTCTTTTGTATGTACTAAAATAGTTTCATCTTAGATATTTTAAAATTGTTGATATAAACAATTGTGGACAAAAGATGGTTTTATTAGCCCTTGCTTCTTATTTGAGTCGTTTATTTTGAAAAGTGACCTAAGTCACTTTCAAAAAATAGCTAATTTTTAAGTAATAGTTTCATTCTTATTTAAGTTTTTTCCTTATTCATTCACAAATCTTAATAAGTTTTATTATAAAATTAAAAAAAATAAGTAAGAATCAAATAATAACGTAAAAATTTAAATATTTTCATACCTAACTTCATCTTTTTTGTGGATGGACTTAGGTGGATTAAATTTAAGTACTAGTCTTAGAACTTTGGTATGCACTTAAGCCAAATTTGGCAATTTATAGTTTTTAATGCTGCAAAAAAAAAAAAAAATGTATGAGAATGGCCTACAACATATTATATTTTTAAGTGTCACAAATTTGGGTTAAAAATCACTGGCTAAATTGTGTAAACTATTCAACTATTCAAGCACAATATACGGTCGCAATTACTTTGGCTTAAGGCCACTGTATTTGCATTATTTAACAAACCGTGTAGACCTTATGTGCAACACTGGCTTAGAAGGTCTAGATATTTATGTGAGAGAAAAAAAAACAGACTCAATTGTCAAAAATCAAATTCATGCAACAACAAAATACATGTAGTCACATATGTTTTGGTTTAGCACAGAAAAAACTATGTTTCAAATTCAACTAGTAGGAAAGATTTAGTCGGTCAAGCCCGACCATATGATACCCCATATCATTGTGTATATCCATCAAAATTTGTGGAGAGCTCTTATATTAGACATGTGGACAGTTGTGGACCGATACTTGTACTAAGTGTAAAATAAAATATACGAATACAGAATATAAAACGTTAATACTAACATTTATATGAATTTATGCACTTTAGGGTGACTCCCGAGCTATGGTAAATTTTGCACCGATTCTCTTAAAATTTGGTATAAAGTTGATACTTGTACTTCTTTGCGCCGACTTTCCTTAAAATATTCTTATTTTTGAGGCATTTTTGTGTGTTTCAACTGTATTCCGGCAGCAACTTTGTATGGAAACTAGGTGAATAACCGATCACAACCAATTTCAAAGGGCTTTTCGTCCTTGTATCATAAAAGTCCCACATACCAAATTTCATTGAATTATCTTTAAAATTGCGACCCGTACATGTTGTTGCATGGATTAAATTTTTGACAATTGAGTCTGGTTCTTTGTGCGCAAGGTTTACATGATAGCCAGCCGTCCAGCCAGACAGACGGACGGACATCGTCAGATAGATTTAAAAAGTAATTCTGAGTTGATTGCTATACATAAAGGTGGGTGTTGGATAACTTTTTCTATTCGTTACAAACATCAGCACAAATGCATAATACCCCAACCACCTATGGTGGTGTAGGCTATAAAACATATTTAAAAACTGTAGAAAATTTTTAATAATTTTTTGAGTTTTTAAGCGATTTTAAAGATAAATATCTCATTTATTCTAAACAAAATAGCCTTTAAAATAAAAATTTATAAATGTATAAAAATGTGTTGTCTTAAAAAGAAAAATTACATCAAAGTCAAAATTACAAAAAAAATAATAATAAATTTAAATTAAAAATCTAAACTAAATTAATATTTAGGTAGCAATGAGATATTTAGTATTACCAGTACTATGGGGATTCATAAGCATACATGTATGTACATATATCTGTATAAGTGTTTGTGTGTATATGTGAACAATATTTATAACTTATGACTATAAATACTATATATGGTTTTATTATTAAGCCAATAATATTTATGTGTAGATATACGAGGTCAATTAAAAAATATATTGTAAATATTTTTATAAATTTATTAAAAAAAAAATAAATATAACTACAGAGAATGTCACAATGAATAGTAAGACTACTTTTACAACTACAAAAAAAAAATAAAAAAATAAAAATTAATTAAAATTTTATTTGTTTTTGTTCCAATCATCAAAGTAATAATATTATTTAAGTGCAAAAAATTGATTTCTGGAATTAATATTAATTCATTTTTAATATCAAATCAAAAATTAACTAAAATATTTATTATTGAATAAAAAATATTACTAAAGATTTACCATTGTTCAAAATACTTTCCTTAATAAAAATCTATAAAATGCATTAAAATTCTTTATTGCATAATTACAAATATTTATTTAATAACATTTTACAAAAATCTGTGCAAATAAAATGTATCAAAAATATTGATATACATGCGTAAGTATGTGTAAAATGTATGTAAAATATGTCATATAAAAATTATATGCGATGTATTAAATGTACGTAGTATCGCAGTAGTTATGCGACCTTAAAATTTAGCATAGGAATAATTTTAGTTTAAATTTAAAAAAATGTTGACCCTTAGTTACCGATTAAGATAAAATTTGGTGCATGTGTAGAGTAGGATACAGAGACATATAAAATGAATTTTTCTCATTTTTAGTTTGAGAACTGTGGCTTTGAAAGTGATTAACATATTTATTTAAATGGCCATAACTTTTGTTATATAAAACATATCAAAATAATTTTTTTTGCAGTGGATTTTTCAAAACTCATATTTTAAGATACCATATAAAATTTTTTACCCTAATGACGTGTATCTAAATATGTCCATTTTTATTTTATTTTTTTTTAGTTTTTTGGTAAGAAGCCTTATCTGTATACATGCTACAGAGAAAATTAAAATTTCAGAGAGACCAAAATTTTTAAATTTAAAATGGAATTACTCATAGATACTAATTTCACGTAAAGATCGTACAGTAGCAGGACGTTAGAAAATTGCAACATACTAGATGGAAAAATGTCTCTGGGGTAAACTAAACAACGATACATAATAAAGACATTCAGTAGATGTAATTGTTTTTCGACAAACCGTTCAAAATTAACCATGTGTACTTACATTTTATATAGAAATAATTTTTTCAAAAACATGCACTTTAAGCCCAATAGGGTTCCTGATTTTTCCAGCATCAATACAATAGCATATCAGCATGTATCAGTAATAACCAAAAAATAAAAAATAATAATAAAAAATAATAAAATATGTTCTATCCGAGTATTTAGCATAATTTTATATTTATTTTATATTTTATATCACCAAATCGAATGCACCTTTGAAGCCTGCTTTATCTGTTAGTTTTCTTAACAAACACTTAATTGGGCTCAGCAAAATAACCAAAAATCATTGATACGAAATCACATTTTATTACTGAATATAAAAATATTTTTTTCAGTTTTTGAAATTTATGAAAATCTGTCATAATTTGGAATAATAATGACATCAATTTAGAATATTTATTACATTAATATATTATTTAATTAAATGTGTTTTAAGAATTACCTAAAACGTTACTTGAAATATGTTAACAGAATATTTTTTTATGCACTTGTAAAACAAATACATAATATTGCAAACAAAAAACTTATTAAACTTATTTCTGTTAATATAAAATTTTTAACCATATTTTAAACATATTTTATTAAATTGGAAAAATTAAATCTATAAAAATATTCTGATGCTAGAATTTATATAATTTATGTGGCTAATAAACTTTTCAGTCTGCCTTCATTTAAAATATTTGCTTGTTTTTTATAGCTGATGAGTTTCTGTTTCCATTTATTTTATCTTATTATTTATTTTTTACTTTTTTATAGAAAGAAGGAAATGAACTGAATAAAAAAACCGTACATTTTTTATTGTTGAGGTTTAAGGCTGCTGCTGTTATTATTACTATTAACCCACAATGAGTAGAGATGGTAGGAAACAATTTATTTATTATAGTATGTATGTGTAAGTGTTTTAGTAAAAAAACGAGTAAGTGTAGCTATAAGTGTTCTATGTGTGTAATATTTATGCTTATGAAAGTATTACAAAAAGGATGTCCCATAAACGTATGTTTGTTGATTCAAACACATAAGTAATACACACATATCTAACTATATTTATATATAGAAAAAATGTATGTATGTATATTGTTAAGTTTTTATATATTTGTGTTGAAATATAAAATAGAAATATGTATACAAATATACATATATAACTATACCTCAAAGTTCTATTGCAATCAATTTAGCCTATGGTCCGGCCAAAATTTGATTTAATTTAATATATCCTTTTACCTTAATTTATAGATCAAAAAGTCAAGTATCTATACAGATTTTCTCTAGTAAGCTAGTGCGAAGTTAGTTAAAATTTCTAAAAATCAAAAAAAAATCAATTTCTTACATCTCTGTATATATCTAAGAAAGAAGATTAAGATTGACTTTATAAGGATATAAGATTGAGGCATAAAGTCTCATGACTAAAGCTTCAGATGAAAGTTATAAACTATTACAGTTAAAGTAAAATTAAGATTCAAACATTAAAATTAAAAAGGACCTTATTAAAGCATACCATTGAAGCCTAAAGTACACTTTAATATGGACTTTATAAAGACCTAGAAATAAAGTTAAAACTGATTTTAAAACTACCTACGATTAATGCATAAAATGGACTTCATAAAAATATGCATTCACAGCTTACTTCTAATGAACAGTCAAAAGATATACGATTGATAATTCAACTGATCCACAGTGGGCCCAATCGCAAAATTTTTGATAATAAATCTATATCTCTAAACTACTGCTCGTATCGATCGAATGCTACAGAGTATCAAAGTTTATCACCTCGAGTATGTAAAAGTTTCAAAATTTCGAAATTTCCACAAATCAAATCCGATTTTAAAGATTTTAACATTTCTGTAAAGTGCTTGGTGAAGAAAAGATAAACTCACCCAGTTATCTGTTAAAGTTAAAAAGATACTTAGGCTTGAATTTTTAACTTTTAATTATTTGCCTCGACTTTATTTCGTTTTTTGGGAATAAGGTGTATGAATGACAAGTTTTTTAATATTCTGTAATTTCTAATACATTCTGAAGTAATATGCTGAAAACATTTTTCATTATTTCAATTCATCCAGCCACGAAAAATGTTCAAAGTCAGCTGTCTAAAATTAGTATGATAAATGACTATCTTTTGCATCTTTTTTCTCAAAGTTTTATTAATAAACGGTTAATAAAGATATTTAAAATTGATTTACATTTGCAAACTACATCCAGCATTGGTCGAAAATGGCGAAGTTTATAAAAAAAATGTAATTTTTATCAATTAATAAAAAAAATTTCACTGGAGTTTTTTTTATTTATTAATGCTATTTAATTATAAAATAGATATAGATCGATTTGTCACTAGTTTCTAGTTCGCATGGTCAAAAACGAATGCAGGAGTGCAGTTTTTATGAAGAAAGTAAACTTTTTAACAAAGTATTTTTTAAAGGCACAAAAAAGCATATTAGCATTGTATTTTCACTATTATTTCTAAAGCAGTGTATAAAATAAATACAAATCTTTCATCCCTCCAAAAATCATTTATATAGCTTCAATAATCAGTTTTTGACAATTTATAAAAATATAAATAATATTTAAAAAAAGTTAAAAACCAAAAAAAAAACATAACAATATTTTAGCAAAACTCCGTCTGCTTTCCAAAAACTTTTAAAATATTAAAAAAATATAAAAATAGACATATTTACCAATTTACTGATATATAATATGTGTATATAGCTCGTTTTAATAAGTATAATATAATGGACCAAAAACTGGCAATTCATGTCAAAATTTGCAAAATTCACTATTTTATAATATTTTGTTGTAAATTTGTGTGCATGTGCATACACGTAACACACAATTATAAGGACGTGTGTTATTTGTGTAACGAGATAATATTCCCAAGAATAGACTAAATTTATTAAATTTTGAAAAATTACCAAAAATTGGATTTTTAATGAAATATTTATATTTATTTTATATATCACATAAGCAATAATAGTAAAATATAATGCCAATAGGCTTTTTTGTGAAATTTGTAAAAATTCTTTTAAAGAAGAAGGCAAAAATCAAAAATTTAAAGTTCAAAGGTAAATATGTTTTTAACTTTAAGAGATAACTTAGTTGAGTAAGCTTATTTTTTCCCTATCTTGCCAAACACTTTACTTTAATATAAAAATGTTTGAAATCGGTTTCGATTTGTAGAAGTTACAATTTTTTTAATCTTTTATATACTCGAGGTGGTCAATTTTGACGCTCTGTAGCTTACCTCGTATTATCACAAGGTGACCATAAATTGATTTTTCTAAAATCTTAGGTCCCCTCCTACAAATCTTCCATTCATTTCAATTTGAACCGACCAGTAATTTAGGAGATACAGATTTATTATCAAACATTTTGCAATTGACCGCACTGTATGATCCTTTCAACTTATGTTTTAAAGCAAAACGAAATCAATTGGCTACAATACAGTTCCTCAGTAATCAAGGGGGTAATCACTCTAAAGTTTCAGTCCGCCTATTATTCTATTCCTCTTTAAAGTATGTGACAAACAATTGATTTTCCTCTAGTATCATTTTATTTCCCTCTTATCTCATAGCTTCTTATTAAACTTTGCTAAACCCAAATGTACAGTAAAATCACTTATTCGGAGAACTTCAGCAGTTCTACTGGATACATTCTCTACTTTATATACAAAAGTATATCTGTGTATGTTTTTCTCTATAAATATTATACTATAAATGTGTTTGTGTAATCAAACATACAACATTAAATATGTGAAATTTTCATTTAGATTGAAATGCCCGCAGCGGCAATAAAGTGCAAAATATACACTCTGGATTACTATCGATGGGCAAGTAGATTTTTTATTACTACGATCACAGTTGATTCCATTACAAAAGAGGAGTACCAGTAAATCTGTCTAGTTTTAAATCTAAAAAGGGTTTAAGTAAATTAAAAAAAAAATATATTGAAGTATGTAAAGAAATATAATTTGAAATCTTAGGAAAATACATGAGATCTTAATCCTAATATGGGATTTGGAATTCCACTCAAAATAAATAATAATAAAATATATACAAGAAATTATTTAGTAGAAAACAAATACTTTCATTTTCGAACTAAAATGGCAATAACAATGCAAATGTTCATAACTTTATTTTTATTTCTTTTAAACTCTTACAAACTTCGACTAAAAGTGTTAAAAAACTAAAATTTTTGGATCACAATATTTTGAGATAAAAAAATTAAATACTGTCACGCTTCTGCTAGCAATAGTTAACCCCCTCGAACAAAAGCAATATAATTTCTTAAATAATTATAGTCATAGACTTTATCCTTTTAGCACAAAAATCTACGCCTTTTTAGTTTTCATAAACACATACACATTTATAAAAATATAAATTTGCTTTCATATCAATTTTATCAGAACTACATATAGATATCTACAACTCCACATAGATGGTAAGCTAACAACCAACCAGTTGTAATGTCCTAATGGAATAAATATGTACTATACAATGTATGAAAAAAAAATGATTGAAACAATTCGGTTTATTTGAATTGCTTCACATGCAACCACAGAGAGAGGAAGAGACCAAAGGTTAAATATAAATTTTGTAAATTCCATTCAACCTCTCATAAAAAGTAAACAAGAAATATATTAAATGAAATTCTAATGCTCCAAGTAACTGGTGTAAAAATGGCCATGTAATATTAATAATTTAGTTCACAGCCTCAGGTTATAAAATAAATTAAAATTGTTTCAAGCTAGTTGAAAAGTAAGCAAAAGCAATTTTAGAAAAACTACTTGGCAGAATAATTATTATTAGAAATAAATTGTTGCATTAAAATGTAAATTTTATAGGTATAATGAAGACGTTAAGAAATATTAATATATGAAGACTTAATACTGAATTATAAAATTTGTATTTTGTTGTTGTTATTGAAACTGCTGCCAATACAATTTGTTCGATGACTGGAATTGAAAGACTTATTACTCTTCTTTCTTTTGTATAGAATATAATATTTTTCATTAAATGATTCCAAATAATGACCGTAACAGAAAATATCCTACAAGAATTTAGTAATATTACTAAAAGTTAAAGATTGGACACAGAGTTCAGATTCAATTTTTCGCGATTAAAAAAAATTAAGCCTAGAAATAATACCTACCATAAATTCGCTAAAAGCTTTTCCTAAAATTGAATTGCAATTTTTTTGTTCTTTCGGTGTACTATTCATTAATTTTCCATATAACGGTTTATCTCCTAGGCTAGAGTAAATTTCAAAAAAGTGGGTTATATAGTTGATCAACTGTATTTTAAATAACTGATAAACCCCATGTCGCATAGTGCTTTGTTCCATCGACAAAAATCAAAATAAAAATATTTTTTCAAATTGTGTTCAAATATACATTTTTAAAACAAAATAATATAACTCAAATAATTTAAAAGAATTTTTTAGGAATAATGATTTTTGTGGCTACGAGAGAGCGCTAAAATCAAAGAATTTAAAGGAAATATTAATGAACAGAAAAGGTTGTTTTAAACTATTTTAGGAAAAAAAAAATTCAAAAATTATGTTTTTGAAAAAAATCTATCTAAGTTTTGTTTTTTAAATACTTGGCATAAATCAAGGTTACCAGCGCATTTGATTTTTAAATAATTTTTATAATGATTCAGTAGCATTTTTATTCATACAGCAATTTTTTCCTTCCTCCTATAATGAATATGAATATGGGTATCATAGGAAAGGCCTTGCAGAGGCCTTTCGATTGACATATAAAATGTACCAAATCATTAACCCATGGTGAGACAATATAATATTTTATTACTTTTTACAAAAGTACCGTTATCTCAAAAATATATCGACATAATGGTACTCTCGTATATATCAAATTTTTTAGAGAACATTTCAAGCTTTCATGTCACACCCCTAGCCCATTAAATAACAAAAATATAGCACTTTAAAAATTAATATTTAGAAAAATTAATCGATTTTTACTAGTAATATATTTGTTAATATCATAATTTAAAAATGTATAATAAGTCTTAATTCTTTATCATTTTACAATTTTGTTTAAAATTGAATAAAATTAAAAATTATTTAAAAAGAATACCGGCATTTACAAAAATTGTTTGACTTCCAAAAAATAGTTTATTCAGCGAAGCCGATGTTCGACATACATAGAGGAGAAAGCCTATTAGTCCGTCCGAAGGCCAGCTACACAGAAAATCCTTTATTAACATTAAAAAAAATATATTTTAATTCCAACTGTGCTGGTAACATTGATTTATTCCAAACATTTTTTAAACTCTTGTTTTATTTTTTTATCTATAATTCAAATAAAAATGTAAATTAAATAATATTTAATAAGTATTTTTTATTTATTTTTTTTTTTATTTTTGAGATTTAATGATCTTTCCTATTATATCCTTATTATAAATATAACTAAAGGCTTTTTCAAGACCTTTCTAATGATATACATATTGCATATAGTCACAAATTATGATATTAACAAATATATTACGAGTAAAAATCGATTCATTTCTCTGAATATTAATTTTTAAAGTGCTATATTTTTGTTATTTAATGGACTAGGAGTGTAATATGGGGATCATATGAAAGCTTGAAATGTTCTCTAAATGATTTGATGTATACGAGAGTACCGTTATATCGATATATTTTTGAGATAATGGTACTTTTTTTATAAAAGTTAAAATAAAAAGTAATAAAATATTATATTGTCTCACCATGGGTTAATAATTTGACACATTTTATATATGAATCGAAAAGCCCTCTCAAGACCTTTCCAATGATGCCCATGTTGTTCATTTTCATTAAATCAGGAAGGAGAAAATTGCATTATTACATCATAATTTAAAGTCCTATAACTCAAAAACTAACAGAGAGCGAAGAAAAATTTTTATGTAACTTTTTTTTAACCAAAAATAGTGCTTTTGCCGAAAAGAAAAATTGTTAAAAAATCAACAGTGCCGGTAATCTTGATTTGTTCCATAGTAACGGAAAATTGCAACGAAATTTTCAGCGCTGATTAAACAGATTATCATCAACTCTAGATGTCCACATGTCTTGTCATATTATTGTGAAAATTTTATGAAAATCGAACTTCTAGTTTCTTCAGAATGTTAATAAAAGCCAAACTACATTGAAAAAAATATTTGTATTTTTTTTTTTTTTTTAATTACTTCTATATATACACCACCACAAAATGTTTTATATTATAACTCAAACGACAACGGAAGTCAATGAAAACAATTTTTTTCGGTAGATATAGACCCATTGATATAAAAAACAAAAAGAATTACAGTTAAAAGATTTTCAAAGAAAAAAATGTACACAGAAAAAAATAAAAACGGACTTCAATTAAAAAATTGCTTATACTATTTCAATTTTTGTTTGATTTTGCTCCAATCATCAAAATGATAATATTAATTAAATAAAAATAATTGATTTTTTTTTTTGAAAAATTCTAATTAATTTTTTTTATTACATCGATTATCTTTATGATTCAAGTGTTGCATAAATCTGAAAAATATAATTATTGTTTCGATACAATAATTAATTGAATCTGTACTAATGCATAGAAATAGTTCTCCAAATTAAATCACACAATAAATTATTTATTTAAATATTGTAATTATTTAAAAAAATACATAAAATTATTTTACATGTAATATATCTAAATAAAATGTGTATCTTTGTAATACACATAATGTATTATTTACTATATAGCATACTAGCTTAACCCGGTGCGCTTCGCTGCACTGTTAAAATAAGTGTGAGAAAATACAAATATATTTTTTTATGATTTAATTTATTTATTTATATAACCAGCAAAAAGCTTTCCTGGTAAGCTAGCACGTATAATTGGAAAATCGAACAAGCACCAGTGTTATTAATAAGAAAACTTTTTTTCTTCTATATTTTACCAGATTACTTTTTCCCTTTCACCGCACTATCGTATCAAAACTTTGTCGTACCAACGTATCAACACTTCATCGCTTCAACGTGTCCTCGTATTTCACCGCGGGAATATCCGAACCACCTCGTAGCTTTAAGTAGTTTAAATTTTCGGAAATAAAAACTTTGTTCTGAATTTCTATTACCATCTAAGGAAATACTTGTGTTTTTATATTTAAACGAAGCAGAACTTTGAAACTTACCTGGACAGACTAAGTCATACCTCGGCTGGAAAAATAAACTACATTACAACACTTTATTAATCAAATTTTTACGGAAAATTTTGCTATTAAGCTATGATAAATTTAAAATTTTTATCTTAAAATACAACTAGAAGTTTGTGTGGGAGATAAAAATCTAATTCATGCAACAACAAAATGCGTCACATACATTTTGTTTTTGTGTTTTGAAAAAGAAAAAATGAGTCATTTTTGCCTCTCACATAAACTTCTAGTTGTATTCTATAATTTTTATTATGAATAAGACAGTAAATATTTAGAGAGATATTTAGTGCAATGTTTTTTTTTTTTTTTAATATCTCAAATGTTTCGAATTTTTTTGAAAACAAGAAGATGTATAACCCAAAGATACTTTTGGGTAAGTTTTGAGTGATATTGACATTCATATTATCTTAATGTATGCTTTTTTTCTGATGAAGGTCTGTAATGCTAAGCAACATCTTTAATATTTTGAATAATTTAATCACAAGAAAAAAGGCCTTGTAAAAATTCATTCACATCTAGAATTAATGAAAATGTCTTAATATTCTCCATATACCGAACATAAATATCCTTGTTCTATATTTATTTTACTACTTGTATTTTCTTTGTTTTCCTTGAATCATTACTAAATGATACATCACAATAAATGTATAATGTACACATACAATTACATACGTTTATATAGGGTGATCCATTTAGATACTTTTTTTTAATCTTAAATAAAACACTTAAAATAAATTTGGATATCGTAAGCTTTATTAAGACCCAAAAGAACATTCTCTAACATTTACTTTTTTTTAAATAATTTCATTCAAATATTGGCCGCGACTATGCTGTAGGTGGTACATTCGGAAGGTCCAATTTTCAATCAGGCTTTTCAAAATTGCTACCGGTATTTCGCGAATTACGCGAGTAATGTTGTCTTTCAAGTTCTATCGTAGATGGTTTATCGACGAAGTCTTTTTACTTTACATAGCTACAAAGAAGAAGTCGAGTGGTGTGTTATCAAACGATTTTAACAGCGAGTTAAATTGTAAAATTTAGCAAGTTGTTCCACACGAGACACCAGGATGCTGCGCTCACTGCTACAGCCGCAATATTCTCCTTACTATGGGCTAAATGTGGTCTATTCGGTTGCGTATCATCCAATTATGTATTCTGAGAATCTAATTTGATGCTGGTATTGGCAATAAAGATCGATGAAGCAGACCATAGCAACGCTGCAAAGTGTGATCGAAAATTGATCCTTCCGAGTGAACCCTTCACAGCGTAGTATTGGCCAATATTTGGAAGGAAATTATTGAAAACATTTTAAATTCGGGTTATAATAAAAATTCCAATATCCAAATCAGTTTTGTTTTATTTAAGACTAGGATTTAACACGCTACTGCGTTAGCGGACTTGCGGGTCTCCTGCATAGATCAGATGTAAACTTGGAAACTTTATTTATTTAGAAAAAAAATTTACTGCCAAATTCATATTTCTAGGTTAATTATTACAAAAATTAAAAAAGTACCATTAGAAGAACAAAAAGGTATTATAAATTTACGCTCTTACAGATTCTCATTCAATTAAGACCATATATCTTTAACTTTAATATTATAGATATGATAGAAAATTATATTAAATTCAAAAAGTAGCAACGAAAAAGTACTACAAAATTCTTGCTTGTGGATTCTCACTCGTTTAGGGCCATGTATTAATAGTTTCCTGTTTCTAGGTTAATTATAACAAAGAATTTAAAAATTACTATTTGAGGAACCAAAAAGTACTGCAAAGTCCCCTCATTAGATTATCACTCCCTCAGGACCTCCTATATTTAACTTCTTGTTTCTACGCTCAATACTAAAGATAATTCAAAAAGTACCATTTGAAGAATAGCACAAGATCCCCTAGTGAATCCCTACCCACATAGGAATATGTAACTTGAATTTCATGCTTCTAGGTTCAATATTATAGAAAATACGAAAAGTACCATTAGAAAAACGAAAAAGTACCAAAACGTTTCTTCCTATTTGCTCACATTTACTCAGGGTCTCGATTAGTCTCATGCATTTAAGTTCATAGTATATAAAATTCTGAAAGTACCATTAAAAGAACAAAAAAAAAACCACTAAGTCCCCCTTTTTGTGTGTCTTCCATCTTTGTTGCTATTAGAGAGAAAAAACGAATCATTAAACACCACTTTCCTTGATTTCTAATTTACTCGGAACCATGTTGGCTAATTTTTAATATTTATTGAAAAAAATTATAAAAATACCATTATAAGGAAAAGTACCAATTTATATTTTTCGCTCTTGAACAGATCCGTTCAATATGAATTTTCAAAATGCTCTCTCTCTCTCTCTCTCTCTCTGTATTTAAATTCGCATGTCATAGAAAATATAAACCTGCCTTGAATTACTAAAAAGAAAAAAATATGTTTTACAAAAAGTACCAAAATAATTACCCGAATTTGGTCCCATTTAGGTCATAGTATCTGAGTTCCAAATAACGTCAATTTACCTTATTTTGTGGGATTAAAGGAATCAAACAATTCTTAAAATTTTATCAAAATAGTTTCAAACGGTTTCAATAAAACAAAATCAAGCTTTTCCCCACACCCCCTCCCTTATTTTTAACTTTTTTCCCCCATGAATGTAGCCAAAGTTGTATTCTAATAAAATTCAAAATTATAGTGAAATCCCATAATAAAATATCTATTTGTATATGTCAATAAGTATAAAAAAATATTTTATGAAAAAGTACCAAAAATCTGTTAAACGTTCAAATTTCCAAAACGTACCAAATTTATATTTGTAATTTTTTGATAAGTTACAAATACGATGTACATTTTATTTCTGCTTTTACTGGATTAAAAAAGACATAGAATGCCAAAAAAGTACCAAAGTACACTTTTACCCATTTTTTCCACAAAAGTGCTGAATTTCAAGAAAGTACCAGACACCTATCCTACTATTTTTTTTTTTTTTAATTAATAATGATAACTATTAAACTTTTTTGTATCTCTATTAGTTTAGCAGATGTAGTTTACCGATTAAAAAATACATAGAGTGCCAAAAAAGTACCAAAATACAGTTTTACCCATTTTCTCCCTAAAAGAGCTAAACTAGAAGAACGTACCACACACCTATCCTATTATTTTTTAAATTAATAACGATAAATACTAACCTTTAATTGTATCTCTATTAGTTTAGCAGATATAAGGTTACCGAATTTGTCCGTTTTTACTCTTTTTTACCCACTAAACATTCGATTTTAAAAAAATCCCGTCTTCCTTCCATACAAATTTGTATAAAAAATGCGAAAAATAAAATAAATTTTATTATAAATTCTCTCCGGATTTTTGATGTTTTTATTTTCTCACAAAAAATATTATGATATTTTTAAGAATTTATATAAATTTCGTAAACAAAAATAAAAATATTCAAAGTAAAAAAAAAAGAAAGAAAATAAATAAAAATTTTGTTTATTTTCCGTTGCCATCTAAGTTTTTATTTAATTTAACAATGCGTGCTATGTAAAGGAATTCTCACTTGTTGTGTTTATACATTTAGTGGATCTATTGGATTGAAAACCAACCTGCTTTCCAAATTTCATCTTTCAAGCTTCGGGCGTTTGAACAGTGCGATGATGAATCAGTATTTAAGTTAGTCAGTCAGTCAGTCAATTACTCGGTAATGTTAAGGTATGTTCAGACTAGTAAAATGTTAGGCCAAAATGACGTAACCACTATATAAAAAATTTTTTACATATTATTAGTCATAGCAAAACATTTGCAAGATCAAACAATAGCATATAATTTATTTGCCAAACTAGTGGTCACGCAATTTTGGTCAAATATTTGCCAAATGTGAACATAGCTTTACTCTTAAAAAAAAAAAAAAAAAAAAAAAAACTATAAATTGATCACCCTATATATGTATGTATATACAAATTTATTTATAGTGTATTGAAGTATTAAATTGCGTACAAGTATGTATTAATTTCAGGCTAGTGAATTCAATACAAAATAATACATTGTTGCATCCTACGTAAATTAAACGTCCATATATACAATACTGAAAGAGAGAATTCTTGTATATGAAATAAATTTTGCTATTATTTTTGCTTAAACATTTATGTGTTTGTGTGATTATGTGTTCATTTAACTTCTTTCATTTGCCCCATTTTATGATTTTATGATTTTTTTCGGTAGTTATCGATTCATTAATGGTAGTGAAAATAATATTTTAGAATATTGAATATACGGTCGAATAAACTAAGCAAAATAAATTGAAATATAAATAAATTTAATAAAAGTATAGTTTCAAAAAGTCAGAAATATTGTTACCAAAACTTTTTAACAAGAATAATAAGATAATGTCTTTAAAGGATTTTACAAAGATTTAAAACATTTAATAAATATATTCGATTTTTATTTGTTTTTAATTTATATATAAATAATAAATTTTTATGCCCACTGTGCCATCATTACAGCATGTGCGTTTTTTTACAGACATTTAAAAATGTAATAAAATATGCAGGCAATTGTTTACTTTAACATTCACAAATATTTTTCAGCTGTTGTTTTTTATTTCCAATGTTCTTTATATTCATTTTTTATTCACAAAATCATCGAAATCATTATTACCGATACATAGAAGAAAATACCAGTCAGCCAGGCATTCATTCATCTGGTAAAGAAAATAGCAGACGGTTGAAGTAAATAGCAATATTACGGTTGAAAAATAAATAAATAATATTGACAACGAGAATGAGAAAAAAAAAAACTAAATGTGGAGAAACATTAATATATTTCTTTTCATTCTTATATTTCATTGATTGTATACATACATATGTATGTATGTCCGTATCTACGTATGTATGTATGCATGTATGAATGTATGTATGTAGGGGAGTAAACACTTATAACTAGGGCAACCAAAATTCTCATAAAAAAATGTCTTATGCTCATAAAACTGCTCTTAAAATTATAAAATATGCTCTTAAAATATATTTGTTTTGGGTAAATTTTAAATTATCTGTTATTTATTCTAAAAATAACTTGATATTTTATTTTTGCATCTAAAAAACTTTAACAAAAAATACATTTTATCAGGAAATTACAAAATTTGTAACAATTTATAAGAAGAAAATTATTAGAATATAGGATTTGAAAAACGTAACGATTTGACAGTAGATAGAAAATTTCATTAATAGAAAATTATGCCAAAAAAAAAATCTATTGGTTGCAAAATATGCAGAATTTATCTATAAGGCGTAAAATATGCGAAATTATGCTCTTTATTATAATATAGCAAATTTATGCTCTTAAGTATGAAATATGTAAAAATGTCATTTAAATTACTGAAATATGTTCTAAGATAAAAATTTTTTATGAAAATATGATAAAATATGAAATAGGTCCAAAATATGCAAAAATATGCTTTTAATACGAAAATATGCAAAAATATGCTGGAACAAATCATTAAAAAATTTGTAGCAATTTATAATAATAAAATTATTAGGATATCGCATTTAAAAAAGTAACGATTTGACGGTAGGTAGAAAATTTCATTAAGGGAAAATTATGTCCAAAAAAAATCTATTGGTTGCAAAATATGCAGAATTTATATAAAGCGTAAAATATGCGAAATTATGCTCTTTAGTGTAATATATGCAAAATTGTGCTCTTAAGTATGAAATATGCAAAAATATGTCATTTAAATTACTAAAATATGCTCTAAGATAAGAATTTTTATGAAAATGTGACAAAATATGATAATAGGTCCAAAATATGCTTTACTAAGAAAATATGCAAAAATATGCTGGAACAAATCATTACAAAATTTTTTATCAATTTATAAGAAGAAAATTATTTTAGGATATCGGATAGGTAGATAGAAAATTAATATAGAAAATTAATATAGAATAGAAAATTAAGAGATAGAAAATTTCATTAAGGGAAAATTATGTCAAAAATATCTATTGGTTGCAAAATATGCAGAATTTATCTATAAAGCGTTTAATTTAGTGTAATATATACAAAATTATGCTCTTAAGTATGAAATATGCAAAAATATGTCATTTAATTACTTAAATAAGCTCTAAAATAAGAATTTGTTATGAAAATATGGCAAAATATAATTAGAGGCCCAAAATATGCAAAAATATGCTTTTAACACGAAAATATGTAAAAATATGCCGGAAAAATCGATGCCGAAATTCTTCAAATTGTCTGAAACGGATAAATAACTTACAGTTTGTTTCATTTGCAGCTTGGGAAAAAGTGTGATTTTCGATATTTTTGGTTGCCCTGCTCATAACTATTTGGGAAAGAAAAAAAAAACAAATATTATTTTTAATAATAAAAAATATGAAATTTTCATTATTATTTTTGTTATGCTTACGGTGCTACTGACTTTTGTTCTCCCTCATTTAATTCGTGTTAAGTCAATGAGCCCCTGAGTCATTGCTTTATTTTTCTTTTTTATTTCGATGTATTTATGTATTTATTTTTTCATTAATTTTGCATTGCTTTTAAATTATATATACATTTTTTTCTGCCACATTATTACTTCATAAGTCTTTGTTTCTGTTGCTATTTTACTTAATTTTGTTTTATTGCTTTTTACGTTGGTATTTCTTTTGGATTATAATTATTTTATTTTTGTGTTGCCTACTTTGGGGGATTTGTTGCTTAAATGATCAAAAGGTATTAATTGTAGGTTTGTCAATAACAATTATTAATTCCTTTTAGCAAACACACCAATTTGGTATATGTCATTAAGGTATTTATTACGTTATTGAGTACAAAGTAATTTAAATTAATCAAAGTGAATGGGAATTGTCAATGAAAATTGTATTTTAATATATTGAGAGATTTAACTAAGAGCTTAAAAAGAGCAATTTTAATGATATTGTAAAGTCATTTTGCATGGTCTTAGGGAATTTGTGGATTTTTTTTTTAGTATTTAATAAACCACTAATTATGTTAAGTGAAGTTTTGTAATCTTATAATTATGGAAAAGTGGGTTAAGAAAAATAGAAAATAAGTTTTTCTTATTAAATTTTTATTGCGAAAATGATAAAACTTTTTATTGTTTTAAATAACTAAGAAAACATATCAGTTTCAATAATTCTTAAAATTTTGAAAATCTTTTAATTATGTAAAAATATCTACGCTGAAATGTACAACCCGAATTTGTTAAAATTGCTCTAGAGAAATTTCTTAATATAGCAACAATTACATTTTTATTATATCGGAGTTAATACGTTAATATGCACCTCTTACTCTTAATTAAAAATGTAGCAAAATGAAAACTTTTGCCGCAAAAACGGTGAGTTAAAAACGAAAGTATATATTGACATTGATTCTGCGGCATGGGCTACATATTGAAGCATATCTCGAAAACGAGTTGTCTGATTTGGTTCAATAAATTATCAAAAAATTTTAATTAAAATTGCCTTTAAGTTATACTCACATCGTTTTTTAATACCCTCAACTGTTATGGAAATATTAAGCCTATTTTCTGAAAAAAATTAAATTTTGTACAAAAATTAAAAAAAAAAAAATTATCAATAACAATTTAAATTTTTATTCTTTATTCATAAAAATGAATTTGTTCCAAATAAAACATTTCGTACAAATCAGTACATAAATGTTGATACTCATTTACAAATATTAAAAAAGAAATATTAAAAAACTAATTCTTTAATATTTTCATGCAATTTTTAAATGAGTATTTTCGCTAAATTGTGAATAAAATCAAAATTTATCTATTGCTTTTAATGAAATATGCTTTGTTTTATTTACAATAAATTTATCTTTATGATTAAAGAATAAAAATGTCCATTTTTGACATTTACGAATTTTTATGATTTTTTGAAAAATAAATTTTTAAAAAATATTTTTTACTATTTTTTTCACAAAATAAGCTTAACATATCCATAACGGTTGAGCGTATCAAAAAATAATGTGAAAATAATTTTAAGGAAATTTCTATTCGAATTTTTGGATATTTAACTGAAACAAATCAGATAAGTAATTTTCGAGATAGGCTTCTATATATGATGCGATCTCGTTAATTTTACAAATAACAATTTACTATGAGAACTAGAGTCAATTCGAAAAAAGTGATTTATAGGCTTAGTACTTATTAATACCGTATCTCAGAAATGGTTGAGATGTCCCGTGCCTGTGTAATTTAATTTTTTAATTAAAAGAAACTGTATTCTAATAAAGCGTACGTACGATGTTGCCACATTTTTTACGTTCATAGAATTTTTCATGATAATTTTTTTATATTTTTATTTATGCAATTTGCCGTACAAACAGTAATTTTTAAATTATTTATATGTATTTGCAAAAACCTACCATATAAACGCAGTAAGTGTTAAAAACTAAGTTGTAAGTCATAGTCATGCTTAGAGTTACATATTCTAAGAATACCCTTAATAAATTAGATATATTATCTTTTAACTTATTTATTATTATCTTATTTTTATGTTGTTATTCTTTTCAATAAATATTTCCATATACTCTTTAATTATCCAATTATCAAATATTTTCTTTTAATTACATAATTTATCAATTTCTTTAATTTACATTAAAGAAGTTATTTTTATTCAATCTATGGCAAGCAAGATCTCATAATAAAAAAAAATGAAAAGTTAGTTCTTAAGTAACAGTTTAGTTCAATGATTTTGAAAAAAAAAAAAATTATAATAAACATTTCAAAATTTATAAAAAATAATAATTTGTTTTAATAAAATTATTATAAGAATGTTGCCTCGTTTTTGGATTCATATAGTAACACCTCCTTGGTATTATTTTATCCATAATAATTTTGCAGGTGAATTAATTTTTAAGATTTTTTGAGATTTAAATTTTCGCATCAAGTGAAAATATATTCTCTTATGAAAACGAAATTCTTTCTTTTTATGAGGAAATATAACATATAGTAATGAAGCTTATTTTATTTTATCGATGTTCTCTCATTAAACAAACTTTGATATTTTTATTCTTCATAAGATAGAATGCAGACTTTATTAACTGCTTTTCTTTCGCGGAAATATTATGCAATACGCATACTTCTTGAAAACTTTACTAGTTTTTGACACTTAAAAAAAATATTATTATTTTATAAACTTGACAATAATAATAAACTCATATAAAGCGCGGAAAAATATCATTGCACAGTGTGGCAGAAACTAAAATTTTTGGAAATAAATCCGTAACTTCTAATTGGCTGGTTGGATTTATATAAAATTTCACACAGGCGTAGTAGAGGAGAACACTATATATAGAAAGGAGAACCCACAGACAGACATAGAAAATTGTGAACCGTCTACAAAATATTTGTCTCTTATTCGATTTTGAGGATTTTTATATTTTTAGGCTCTCAGTAAAGCTTACTAAAGAAATACGCTATTTATCTCTTTAAGTTTTCGAGTTATTTGCATTTGAAATTTCAACTATCCCAATTTCAAGATTTTGCTTCAGTTTTTTCCAAATATAGCTCAACTTTTCCAATTTTTTTTTAGGTTTGTCTAGATAAGTTTAAGAACAAAATTATCTATCGAATAAAGAAAATTTGAAGTCGAGTCCAAATATAAACTATTTTGAATTGTAAAATTGCAAAAAACACGTTTTTCCTTTTTTCCTTGCCGAAAAATGTGTAAACATTTTTTTTTTCTCTAAAACAAAAATTTTCCTTTAGAACATATATGGAGAATTCTCTTTTTAAGTTTACCTTTATGAAACCTTTAATGTCGGTTTCATATATTTTTTTTTAATTCTGATTTTTTAAAATCACTTTAGATACAATTATGTTAGTTGAAGTAAAACAAGAAAAAATTTAGAACCATGAGCAACGGCAAACACTCAAATTAATTGAAATATGTGAAAATAACAAGTTTCTCTTCTTCTTTTATTAATCTTGTAATTATGAATCGCTTGAAATACATCTCATTAATGTGCCCTCAATAGCAGTGCTATAGAGAGTGCCAAAACTTGGGGAGAAAAAAAGTGAATGGCTCTAAGAGGTGCTTTTTCACGAGGCACACTCGCAACATAATTTTCATGAAGCTAAAGTATAGCGTGATCAGAAAAGGTTTCCAAATTATATTTTAAGATCGTTGTGACACGATAAAATATTAAATAGCAAAACCGTTACAACTCTTTAAAATCGATCTAAAATTTTGCGTATTTTATATTAGCATTTTTTACATTTTACGTGAATTATATACATAATAAGTACATCTATTCTGTTTTAATTAGGCGAAAAATACGTTAAAAAAGTATTCATGATCTGAGATTACGGTGTCATAAATCGTCGAGACACACCCAAGCCGCTAATTTAAATCAATGAAAATATATATGCAGGTGTTATTATAACTTATATCGGAATCAAAAATAATTACGCGTTTAAATTAATGCAACTTTTAAAATTTTTGGGTGTATATTTTTTCATAAAAAAATTTATTTTATGGTTATATAATTAATATATTCAACTTTTTATTTATTAACATCATTTAAATTTTATTTTTTCTTTTGCATCAGATAATTAAACGGAATTAAAAAAATATCAAAAATCTATGTTTACTTTGTTTTTTACTCGATATTCTAAAGGTAGGGTGATTCAGAATTATAGCCCCGTTTATGGATGGATTAAAATGAATTTAAAAAAAAAAAATTTTTTTGTTTAAATACCTTTTAAATTTGTTTAAATACCTTTATTTTTAACTACTATGACAAACGGTCATTTCTTGTCCATTGATATCATTTTGTCAGGTATTAAAAATATATCAACGAATTTTATAAAATTAAAGAAGGTTTGTTGATTAAATTTTTTTTTCAATGAAATGTTAAAAAAATCACTATGATAGCTATTATTTCGGTGATATCAACCATATCATACCACTTTTATTTATATTTTATACATATTGATGTATACGCTAAGAAAAAATATAGTTGTATTGACCGTAATCTAAGAACAATATATTATGATTGGAACATATGGTCACAGCTAAAAATAGATATGATTATAAATAATAATTGTTATGATTCCATTTTACCATATTGTATCCAGTTTTATGGTTTCATATTATTATATATTTTACTACATTAATATCCCATTCCATCAGATTATGATTTCATTTTATTATATTATTCCATTTTATCATATTAATATTACATCTTATCATATGCCTATCCCATTCTATGATACTATTATCCCATTTTTATCATATTATCATCTAATCTTATCATATTATCATTCCATATTATCATATTATTCTATCTTATCATATATTTAGAAAAAAAAATTGCTTATTGAGTCCATTACATTTGTTTCAAAATAACAGATAAAAATGTTTATTCATCATAAAAAATTATTTACATATTATTTATTCATTAAATAATTTTATTTATTTATTTGTATCATCATGTCTTGTGCAAGATAATACAAGACATTTTTTATTAACTAAACCCTTTAATAGTAGTTAATATCTTATATTGCTTGAATCACACCAAATATAACAAAACCTAGTCTACTTATATTAATTCATGTATAAACTAAATGAGGATTATAATGAAGGAGGAAAAATAAAATGTATTCAAAAACAAGCAAGTTATGAATTTTTCAACCATATTTGTAAAAAGCATATTTATTTGTAACATATTATTGTTATGGGAATAATAATAATGATAATAATAATAATAATAATAATAATAATAATAATAATAATATAGTTTAAAAACAAGGAAAAGGATTGGTAGTATTTAATGCTTGTAGAAATAGTAATATTTTTATATTAATAAGAATTTGTTTTTGGTAAAAATTTTCAAAAATATGCAATTTTTGTAGTCAACTATCTTAAAAATTTGATTGAATGTAAACGTAGATTGATAAAACTGAAATAAAAACATTGTTATCATGAAAACAGTATTATTAAAATTAATGAAAATTAGCAATAAGAACATAATATGGTTATAGTGACAATGCCGCAACATGTTTTTCTTTGCGTGCAGATAATGTGTAATTTTTAACACATAAATGAATATAGAATTTTAGTAATTTTTAAACTTTTTGCCTTAAACCTCCATAACAGTAACGCCGTTCGCGAAAAGTTATTTAGGCGAACAGATTTGTATTTCACTAAAGCCAGTTAATATTGGTACAAAATAGTGTTAATGTGCCATTAAAAAAATTTCGATTTTTTTCAAACCCCAAAAGTAAATGAACTTGAAGAAATACCCATATATAATAATTTTATATTTTGTATACTTAAATATTAATTTTTTCAATCCTCTATTCAAATTAAAAATCCGTTTAAAAATACATTTGTAAAAAGTTTTTTAACTTCGTGCAGTTCGAACTTATCTTTTTGGTCGATAACTTCAGATTTTGAGAGTGTATTTACATTTCTGAAAATTGCAAAATAATCCACTCATCATGCTCTACAACCAATCACTTTAAATGTACGAATATACAAAACTTTTACTTTTTGTAAGATAGTGTAAGATTTTTTTTTCTCTTTATTTGTAACATTCTGCCTTTCTTCTTTTGTTATTTTATTTTCTTTCAATTTTTCCAATCTATTTAATAAAAGTTATTGCTCTATCAATTATGCGAATAATAATATTTTTCATAATATTCCATATTTCATAATTTTTATAATAATTTTGGGGGCTGTTTATGAAAAGCTCAAATGGCCCAAAAGCTATAAAGTTAATTGAAATGTAAGACGAACTTAGTTGTGCTCATTATTTAGAAGCAATTAATTGAATGAATATGATGGTGGGTAATGTTTGCTTTAATATGAAGTTGATTTTGAAAAAGAAATAGAAAATAATATAATGATAGATAAATATAATGATGGTAAATAAGGGAAGAAAATAATGTAGTTTAATTTACTAACAAAATAAAAAAGGTTTATATTATTATCCAGATTTTTCTTAATTATAAAAAAATAACAATTGCAGGTTATTTGCAACATTTTTTTTAGTTTTTTTTTTTTTGAAAAATAAAATCTAATAAATAGTTCAGAATATTTTAGTTGTGGAAGCAGAAAAAAAAACATTTTTTTATAAACTTAATCAATGGTCATTTCTTTGCAGCTTTATTATTCCCTTCAAGTTTTTTAAGCATCATCATCAAAGTACACCAGCAAAAAAAAATCACAAAATAAATAAAATTAAATTGCTGCACATTTCCGGTGATTTCTCTCATTCATACTTTCCTACAATGGCAATGTCATTTCCGTTTCAATTGCCGCCACCGCCGCCTTAACACCACTTCCTTACTGTCTGTGCCACACCATGAATGTTGACACCAGTTGTGAAACTGCCATAACGAAATCAATGACAAATATTTACTAAAGTGATTTATATGAAATATGAGCATTCATTGAAGATGGAGGACGAGCACCAGTAGCAAGTATATTTAATACTAACAGCAATAGCAACAAAAACACCAGAAAGTTGAGTTAGTATTTTGAAAACAAGAATAAAAATTCTAACAAAATTCTTCTACTCAACAAATATTTATATAAACTTGGGAACAAAAACACTAAATAGGAATAGAATAGAACTGTAATAGTATCAAAAATGTGTAAAAATACAGTGATAAATATGTACATTAGGGAGGCACTTTTTGTGTGAGAAAAAACATACTTAGAACTAGGATATCCAATTATTCGGGGCTACATAGGTTAAGTCGACAAATATTTATTCGAGGCTAAAAGTTGTTCGGTTAATTACCGATTAATAGCAAATTATTTGATTAACTGAATAGTTCACATTTGGCAAATATTTGATCAAAATTGCGTGACCACTAGTTTTACAAAAATTTTGTTGCTGTTGTTTGATCGTGAAAATGTTTTATAAGAGAAAAAATCGTCAAACCAAAAATCTATAAGATGTCAGCTATAATTAATAATAAATAAAAATCGTTTCCCATTAAAATATAGAGATTTTGGTCAAATATTTTACTAGTCTGAACGTACTTTTAGTAAACCATTTAAACATATATAAATAAACCTAATTATAGTATTTAATCTATTGAAATTGTTTTTTACAAATAATAATAATATAGATCAAGTTCTTTCAAAAAGGTTTCATCTTATCAGTTCTTTCGGCCATTTGTATGGAAAAAAATAATAATTTTTTGACCTAATGCTACAAAATATTTTCCTAATTTACCTTTATAATCAGTCTTTTTAATGTAACTCTCTTTATTTTCTCTCTGCGAACGATTTTTGTTATAAAATTCAAAATGATTAATATTTTAAAAAATTTCTATTGTCATAAGTTTAAGTATTTATGAAGTTATAATCATATCGCATTTTATTAAAAGTTCTATTCCAACAAAAACAGATTAATTTAACATAGGCTTGTCATTAGAAGATGTTCTCTTCTCTTCTTATATTTTATTTGTTTTGACTTATTCATGTTCACGATTTCATGCAAAATTGCAATGAATATCAAAACTCTTTTTTATCGGTACAAGAAAATAAGTTTTAATTTTTATATAGAAACATATTTTTTAATTAAGAAAAAAATGCATAAAGAACACTATTTTCTATTTGTCTAAAACAGTTTTTCTTAGTAACAAGTATTTTCAAAAATAATAACCGAATGGCAATGTTTTGAAGCAGAACAGTTCATTTAAATCTCTTTTTAGTAAAATCTCACTTTAATCTTTTTTTAATCAAATTTTTGGAAGTAATGAAAAAATACTTCCCTAAAAATGGCTTTTATTTATTTTTGTCGGAATATAACAGAAATTTTAAAAAATTATGTAGTTGACATAAATTAATCCTAAAAATAAAGAATGTTCTAAATTTATAACTCCAGAAATCTAAATTTCGGTTAATCGGTTGTTCGACACAAATTATTCGGTTTATTCATTATTAGATATTAAATCGTTCGATCAGTAAATTTGACCAGAATTAATAGGATAACCAAATGACGGTTAATCGATTGCATTTAGAAAAAATTTATCGATAAATGTATATCAGAGTGGCCCCCTTTGTATGAAGAGAAAATAACATAACGATGTTTCCAGCTCAAATGGAAATTTACTTCATTTTAAGATACTTTTTATCAAAACTTTCATCCTGACATTATCCTTTCGTAAGCTCGATCAAAATGAAAAAAGATACTTTTTCGGTCTTTTATTCGTATTTCTGCCAAAGGAACGATATGAAAATTTGATATCGCTAGAAAGGCCCTTGAGAGTCACATTTAATGATGTAATAAAAATTGGAGCCCAGGTCCAAGTGAATCCAAAATTTTTCAATTTTCTACCAAAAATTCAGATATTTTAATTTTATACACATAAATATTTAAAAACGCAAGATCAAAATTATAAGATATAATTCGGTAGCACTTAAACCGCGATGGTTTTTTTCTATTATTTGAATTTTTCGAAATATAATTTCCTTCATATACAAATGTTTCTTACGAAGGAATTAAAGCTTTATAATGATATAAAACACATCATATTTCATTTAACAAACAATGAAATAAATTAAGTTTAAGTGAAATAATCAAAAAAAAAAAAAAAAAATATGCTAAGAAGTGTACTTGTTTGAATTTGTTACACACAGAGAGTAATTTCTTATTATGAGTAGGAAAAGCAATTTCTCGGACCTTTTGGTTCCCGGATTAAAAGCTATAGTTGAACAAATGAGACCCAAATAGGATATGAATCTTTGCATTAGGAGATTCAAAACTCTATTATAAATGTACTGAGAAAAGGAAATTTGATCAATTGCTTAATCTAATAATTAATAAACTTGAATGCATAGAAATGTCCTGAAAGAGTTTTGTGGATATTGACACAATATTTTTATTGCTATTTGAAAGACATATACCGTAACAAATTTTATATTTGCGACAGAAAATTGAGATATCAGAAATTAAAAAACAAAATATTTACTCAGACATAGATATTATTCAAAAATTTTTTAACAAATTTCGTAAATCTCTTTAAAAATAAACTTTATTAAAAATTCACTAAAACACAAAAGTAGAATTTAATAATTCTAAAAGTAGTGGCTGATGATAGCTTTCCGAAACCCATACGTGTGATTTAAATCTAAATTCTAACGGTATTCCTACAAGCAAACTAATACAAAAGTGATTCGAATTGGTATTGCTTAGAGAAAAAAATTATTGCCGCAATAATCCATCTGGAGAAATTTTGTGTCACAAGCGATACATCTAAGCAATAAGAAATCAATACTCCTGGAAGAAAAATAGGCAATATTGCTAGAAATTGGTGGAAAAAAGAAGACACCGCCAGTTAATTTTTTGGAAAATGTAATAAATATATAGAAAAATTAACACTAAATAATAAATAAAATCTTGAAATAATATAACAAAAAATTCTTGTACATCTTATAAAGCAAGAATGCACATAAATCTTAACCTTATAAAGCACAAAAACCGAAACATAAAATATCCAAACAAATTTCTTCAATATTTTTTAATTTTTTTAATAATTTTTGACAACTGAAAAAATTGTGACTGAAAAATAAAAGTATTAAACTAATTTCTTCTAGATGATCTTAATGGGATATTATCAATTTATTGCGGAGATAATAATCATCTTACTGAAAAAAGGGTAATATTTTGTTATTTATTGCATAATTTTCTTTAAAATAATAAAAATGCAATATTAGGAAAATATTGCTTTGATGATTTTCGTCCAAATAATAAAAATAAGTTATGGCATAAATTTCTTCCAGGAAGATATCTTTTTTTTTAATTTATGAGATAATTAAGTTAAATGAAGGATAAATGATGTTTAAATAAATTAATCATAAAAATATAAACTAATTCAATATTGACATTTTGAAAATTAAATGAACACTTTTTATTATATAATAAATAAATAAAGTTTGTTTTTATTATTATTATTTTTTTTTTTTATTAAAAATTTTTCTTATAATAATTAATTAATAATCATTAATTTCTTATATAAAATAAACAAATAAATCTTTAAATCTAGCCCGCGAAGCTATTAAATTAAATTAAATAAAAAATTCATTACATTTATTTTTAATATCATTCATTGCAAACTTAATATTTAATATTTAATACATCAACAGGTATTTTGTTAAGAACTGTAGGTAATGTTACGAGAAGAATGTATTTACCTTACTATTGGACTTTAAATCTTCGTTCTCCTTTTCGTCTAGTGTTTTGATCATGATCAAGCGGTTGTAGAAATGTTGTGTTATTATAAAATTCCATTATTATGGTTGTATAGTAGATGTGTTTGACGTTTAGAATATTTAAATATTTTGCTGAATAATAGAGTTTTTACTGTGTGTGTTAGTATTATAAGTTGGTGTGTTATGGAAGGGGTTGTTGCTATCGATACTGAAAAGTTGCTTTTTCCATAAAATTTTTATTAGACGATCTTGTGCTTTTTGTAATGTACTGCTGTACTTAACATTTCCCCAAAGCCGCAATACCATGTCTATAGGCATTAAATTGCTTATAGCGTCAATAGGGTAGTCCAGCAATTAAAGGTACCTAAATTGTGAGTTATTTATGTTGTGGTTATTTTTATGAAATCTTTTGTCTTAAATACTAATGATATATACGAGGGCGTGACTTTTCGAACTTCCCTAGTAGTTATATGAAATGCAACACTATTCCCATCAAGTACCACCTGTTAATAGACTACTGTCAAATTTTTAGCAAGTGTCGTCATTTGCTTTGCGTAACAAATAGGATTTTTCGAGGTCCTTAAAATAGGCATTTGTTTGATCAATAATTTCATTGGTGGAGATGAATCGTAGTCCAATTCATAGAGTTTTGCCATTGAGACTGCACACGTGTGCACCCGTGCATTATCTTGATGAAAAAGAAATTTTTTCTTGGCCATATGGGGTCGTTTTCTTTTTAAATCCTCATTAAATCGATCTAATAAGTTGGCATAATATTTACTGTTTATTGTTTTTCCCCTTTGAAGATAATCGATGTGGATTATCCCCAAAAAACTGTTGCCATCACCTTATTGGCCGACAAACTTACCTTGACCTTCTTCGGAGCAGGTTCACCCGGAGAAACCCATTGTTTCGACCGCTGCTTGGTCTCCGTAGTACAGTAATGGATCCATGTTTCATCCATAGTTACAAGACTCATTCGGATTGCGGTTAAACAACTAAACCATTCCTTTGAAGTTGTCACACGTTTACCATTATGGTCAATTGAGAGCAAACGCGGCACCCATCTTGCAGACAACTTTCTTAAACCCAGCTGATCATTTAAAATCGAAACCACACTGCCATATCAAATGCCTATGGCATCAACAATCTCACGCACTTTTACTCTTCGGTCGGCCAACGCCATATCGTAAATTTTTCGTCATTTTCGGGTGTAATGACCTCAATTGGCCGTCCAGAATGTTCAGCGTCATTTGTACTTGTGCGACCACAACGAAAGTCAGTAAACCACTTTTTGACCATTGAAATCGATGGTGCAGAATCACCATAGTATTTATCCAGCTTTTCCTTGATTTGATTGACGATTTTTTTTCGCAAAAAATAATGTTTAGTGAGCACTCGAAATTCCCTTTTTTCCATTTTTAGAAAAATACACAGGGTTGTATGTTTTGAACAGCTGTTAAACGCAAAGTAAATGACGACACTTGCTAAAAATTTGACAGTATTCTATTAACCGGTGGTACTTGATGGGAATAGTATTGCATTTCATATAAATACGAGGGAAGTTCCAAAAGTCACGGAGTTATTGATTCGCCCTAGTACATAAACGTTAGCTAAACAAATAAACCCGTAGTTCTTAAATTTTCCAAAAAATTTTAAGTTAACAAAGAAAAAATTATTTTATTAAAATATTTTTATTCTAACTATTTTTAAAAAAATTATAAAATATAAGTATATTAATTTTTCTTTAGTTATCGTTTAATGTATATATCATTAAAACTGATGGGAGAAAAAATTAAGATCTGTTTTGTGATTATCAACATAAATGGTGTAGCATTTTGTTCCAATTGTTGTAGGAAATTTGGCCAAGGTCTTATAAATGATGAACTCTTTCATAGTTTTAGGAATAACCAACCTAAGCTTCAATCTGTTGTTATTCTCATACATAATAGAGAATATTTTCTGAAGCTTTTCAGTTGAAAATTACATAAATAATGAAAGATTTGTCGGACTCACTATTCACTTTCTTTCTTAACTTTCCTAATGTTTTGCCTAAAATCTAGGAGATAAATTCCGCATGTTGTCTATACTGCTAACAAATTTGTATTTTATATATATAAAGTGTAAAAGATTCTTTTAATCATTTATACTTTTCCATTTGCTGATTTGTAGTCCTGCCTTTTTGTTAAGAGGTTTAATTAAATTCATGTCATGGATTTATACCATTTAAGTCATCTAATGAACTGTACATAAAAACCTATTAATAAAATTTTCTTTAGGATACCAACCAAATTGATTTTTTTTTTTTCATCAGAAAATATTACTTTATTCTACTCGTGAAATTTAAAGTGATTTAAACGATTTTCTTTATGATGCTTTTTTAGTAATGGCTTACATTTTGGTTTCTTCCATTTTATATTATCATCTGTTCCCAAAATATGTGCAACATGTTTGGAAGTGACAGGAAGGTCAAGTCTATTTCTTATTTGTTTCGCATTTCATTTATTGCAGGTGGCTTTTTCTTTTATTTTATTAATTTGCCTTATGTTGGTTTCCGACTCCGTATTTCTGCCTTTTCTTAAGAATGCCTCGAATAACTACTTCCGAACGGTCAATTTTCTGTGCTTGAACAGCCCTAATCAAGAAAAATTTAATTTTAATTTTTTCCTGGTCTATAAGAAAAGTTCCTTTGGGATTCATTTAAGCTGATGAAATTTCCCTAATAAAACAAGAATATATATTTCCAGTAAACAGAGATGTTGTCATCAGAAACTTATCTTAAGTGAAACACAAAACCAAAACTGTTAAATATTTTTTTTTTTTTCAATAACTTTTTACACAAATTTTTCCAAGCTACGTTTGTATTGTTTCGTTTTTACCTTTTAAAAACGGTGGTTTATTTCCTTTAAATAACCCCTATACTTTGATTGCAAATAAAAGCAGTTTAGCAGTTTAAAAGTTGTAACGACTCTTTATTTTATTTAAGAATGTACAACAATAACAGTTCTAATACACACGTACTTAAATTACATGCTTTATATATCACACTTTAATAATGTACAAGAATATACAGCCAAGGCAGTTAATTTGTCTTTACTTAACGATGCTTCCAATTAGACTGACTCAATGGTCTTCTTACGACCAATTTACATACACTGCATTACCTTGTAGATGTTTCTCGAAAGCTCTATTTCTTTCTATAATGTTCCTAACGGACAAACTAGAATATTCGAATTCTAGAGCTTTCGGTGTTAATGTTAGCAGCTTAAACATTTAGTGTTACCACTGTATGTTTACTATGTTAATAACTTCTACAGATATGTTAACTGCTGTTAACATAAACAGAAAGGTCGAAGAGCATTGAGAAAGGTTGAGAAGCGTTATGTAAATTTAAACCAGCTGTTAAAACCGTTATATTTGTGTTCAAGTACAATTTCGTAACAATACGAATATTCCACTGAAATGATCACCAATAAATCATAGCATACAACAAAAGCAAGAAACAAATGTATGTTATATAAAAAAGCACCGTTATATCGCGAGTTATTGTAACAACACAACATTGTTTTTAGCTAAGAGAATATACCTCAAAGAGAAACAAATATTTTAAATGCATTTATAAGAATATATAGATAGATTCGCTCGGAATTTTCTGTTATGACATTCAATGAATCCATCATATTATTCGTTACAAAGAGGGAACTTTTGATCCTTTAATAGAGCTTGTCCAAGGATAACGGCAGGATGAACAAATTTAAGAAATGTTATTTTAAATAAAATAAGTTTTATTTCTATTTAGGAATAGTTCTTTTGGGGCCAGTCTAATTCGAGTGATATTCAAAAATTTAAGACTACAATGACTTTCAATAGTACTTTATAAAAACCGATTAGTATGCAGACGTTTATCCAACTAGTTAGTATCTAATTAATTTCTATTTCTATTCTCATTCTTAAAATTAATTAATAAATTCTATGAAATTTGCAGTAAAACTAAAGCAAAATAGATATATATTTCCATAGGGTATTTTTATTCTAAAATACACATTTATCATGTAAGAAAAACAATCTTTACAAACGTGCTAAACTATTGTCTATTTGGAAGTGGTTAGGAATGTATGTATATTTATGTATTCACTATTTGCCAACAGTGCAAATTGAAAAATCAAACTTGTTGTTGTTCTTATTGTTGTTGTGTACATACGATTGTAAGTACATCTTAAGAATATAAAAATGCAGTTGTAAGAATGTAATGAAGAATAAAGAAATCACTCACTCTCACATACATTTATTATTCCAATTATATACAAAATACTATAGACAAATATTATTTGTCTGCCTGATAACTAAATGTTGTCATTGTTTATACTTATGTGTATGTGTGCTAAGCAGAAGCAGAAGGAAACAAATAGTAGTATGAGTGTAACTTTTCAAATCAAATATTTACGTTGCTTTTTATTTAATACTTAAAGTTTTTTTACTTGTATTTTAAATATTTCTTTTCTTTGGTAATGTTTTTATACCTTTTACCTTAAATGTTAACTTATCTTAATTTTATTAATTCATTTGTAATTTTTACAATATTTAATTGCAAATAATTTATTAATAAATATAAAATTTTCCAAATAAAGAAAATCTATCAAATATTTCCTATAAATAGGAAATTTAATTAAAGTTTTTTCTTTTCTATAAAAGAAAATTTCTTGTAAATTTTCTACAAAAAGAAAATTCAACGAAAATTTTGTATAAAAAGAAAATTTAACGAAAGTTTTCTATAAATGAAAATTCAACAAAAGTTTTCTATGTATTCGATAATTTTCTATAAAAGAAAAAGGATCGATAATTTTTTATAAAAAAAATCGATTGATAACTTTCTATAAAAAAAATATCGATAATCTTCTATAAAAGAAAATCGATTGATTATTTTCCATAAAAAAAATTATCGATAATTTTCTATAAAAGAAAATCGATCCATAATTTTCTATAAAGGAAAATCTATACTCAATACTTTCGGAGTTATTCGGAAATTAGAGGCGAAAAATATATAAAAATTTCATGGAAAATTTGAAGAATTTTGGTCATTAGACACGCCCATACAAAAAATCCAGGCCTGATGGGAAAAAAACTTAAAACTGATTCGCGTTTAGCACATTAAAATCCATATATTCCAAATATTCGTGTTTAAGGGAGTATTTTTTTTTTTTTATCACCAGCGTAATTTTGAATAAAGGATAATAGATCGATAATCTTCAATGAAAGGAAAAATGATCGATAATTTTCTATACAAAGAAAAAATTATTAAAAATTTTCTATAAAAAGAAAATTTATTGAAAATTTTGTATAAAAAGAAAATTCATTAAAAAATTTTCTATAAAAAGAAAATTTCTTAAAAAATTTTCTCTAAAAAGAAAATTTCTTAAAAAATTTTCTCTAAAAAGAAAATTTATTAAAAAATTTTGTATAAAAAGAAAATTTATTAAAAAATTTTGTATAAAAAGAAAATTTATTAAAAAATTTTGTATAAAAAAAAAATTTACTAAAAAATTTTGTATAAAAAGAAAATTTATTAAAAAGTTTTCTATAAAAAGAAAATTTATTGAAAAATTTTCAATAAAAAGAAAATTTATTGAAGATTTTATATAAAAAGAAAATTTATTAGAAATTTCTATAAAAAGAAAATTTATCGTTAATTTTCTATAAAAAAAAAATTAAATGAAAATGTTCTAAAATAGGAAAATTACGAAAATTTTATATTAAAAGAAAATTTATTAAAAAGTTTTCTATAAAAAGAAAATTTATAAAACAATGTTCTATAAAAAGAAAATTTATTAGAAAATTTTCTATAAAAAGAAAATTTATTAGAAAATTTTCTATAAAAAGAAAATTTATTGAAAATTATGTATAAAAAGAAAATTTATCAAAAATTTTCTATAAAAAAAAAATTTATCAAAAAGTTTTCTCCAAAAAGAAAATTTATTAAAAAAAAATTCTATAAAAAGAAAATCTATTAAAAAAAATCTATAAAAAGAAAATCTATTAAAAAATTTTCTATAAAAAGAAAATTTATTAAAAAATTTTCAATAAGGAGAAAATTTATTAAAAAAAATTTCCATAAAAAGAAAATTTATCAAAAAATTTTCTATAAAAAGAAAATGTATTTAAAATTTTATATAAAAAGAAAATTTATTAAAAACTTAATTTTCTATAAAAATAGATTGATAATTTTCTACAAAAAGAAAATTTATTAGAAATTTCTACAAAAAGAGAATTTATCGTCAATTTTCTATAAAAAGCAAATTAAATGAAAATGTTCTAAAATAGGAAAATTACGAAAATTTTCCGTTAAAAGAAAATTTAACGAAAATTTTGTATTAAAATAAGATTTAACCAAAATTTTCTATAAAAATAAAATTTGTCAAAAATTGTTTATAGAAGAAAATTTTCCGAACATTTTCTATGCAAAGAAAATTTATTTTATTTCTTTAAAAAGAAAATTTAGCGTAAATTTTTTATAAAAGTTTTCTATAAAGAGAAAATTTATCCCAAATTGTCTGTAAAAGAAAATTTGTCGAACATTGATCGAAAATTTTCTCTAAAAGTAAAATTGATAAAAATTTTCTATAAAACTAAAATCTGTTGGACATTTTCTATGAAGGGAAAATTTATTGACAATTTTCTATAAAAAGAAAATTTGTCGAAAATCGTCTATAAATATAAAACTTATAGAAATTTTTCTATGAACTTAAACTACGGACCTTTCAGGAGCGGAGCTGATGGGGCTAACATCTCTATTTGAAAGATATTGGGCATCAAATATTATTTTAAATAACTTTAAAAGCTTAGCAATAGATAAATAGTTTAAAAGAACTGGACTCATTCTATTAAAAAGTAACTGATAACACAGCTAAAGCTCTTATGGTAGTTATTCCAGAAAATATTAAATTTTTTAATTAAAAGTTAATAAGGTATTAATTTTAATTTTAGTTCTTAAACTTGAATATATCTTTCATCTAAATAAATTTTCAAAGAGTAAAATTTGCATGCACTAATTTTTTCATAGTTCAAATATTTTTAAAAATTTTAGATTTTGTTTCGAATGATACCTTTTAAATTCAAAGTAAATTATTTGATAGATATTACTTTATTATTTAATGAGTTTTAATAATCTTCACTTTCACTTTTGCAAAATTTTTACAGAATTTTTCAGTTGTGAATTTGTCATATATATCTAACTTGATGAAAATGAACTATTATATCACGATATTTTTTTACTTTCCAATTGTTCCATCTGCTTACAATTTGTGTCATCTTTAAGATGCTTCTCACATTTTCCATGTGATGAGGATTGGTTGGGTTAACATATAAAATCGAACGTAACATAACATCCATTGTCATTCTATTCTATATTATTGTTCTAACCTATTTGAACACAATATTGTATTTTATTTTCAAAATTTAAATTTCCTGGAAACCAATTAGTGTAAGTGAAGCGTTGAACCGTTGATAACCAAATATAACGTAGTTCGTGATAAGGAATCATAGTGCCACCTATCCAAAGCTTTATGCTTTTATTAAATGTGTTTTTTACCAGTTAATTTATTACTTCGGATTTCTCCTTTGTTTCAATTGGTACTAAAGTCATATTTAAATTTGGACAACCAACAAGGGCTTCATCAAATGTAATGTAAATGTAAAAAAAGTAGTTTCTTTAGAAGTATTGTATTATATATTTTTTTATATTTTTTTTTACATTTTGTCCAGCATCAATATATATTTATGTCCTCTTTTCGATACATATAAGCTACCATGGGCAGAAATGATATTTATTTTAATAGTTGATAGAAATATTAGAATTATATATAAACAAATAATGATTTTCATTTTGAAATTTCCTTTGTGAAAATATATTTATAACTAACTGTTCTAAATAGTTTACTTGCTTTTTTATGCAAAACAAATGTGGTTAGTTTTCCGATAAAAATTTTAGAGTTGAACCACAAGCATTTTTTTTTTTTTGTAAATTACAAATAATATTGAAATATTGTAATTAGGCTTTTTTATCAGATCAACTTTTTAAAGTTTCTCAGCGAGTAACAAGAATATGGTACTTGTATTGAAATATGTTATTCGTTTAAATAACAAATTGACCACAAATAAATAGATGCTTCTAGAATAATGAATTATCGGTTATCTGAAACAAATTCTTACATTTCATCAGATTATATTCCTGTGAAGTGTTTATAGATAAAAGAAACAAAATATAACAACGATATGGCGTTGCAGTTGGTTGGTTTACGTGGTAGCCCGTAACCTTACGGGCAATCAATTAGACTCGTTAGAGTCCGTTTTGATGGAACCACACTACTCGCCACGTGAATGAGTTGTATTGAGTCTGTAATGAGATAGAAGTGTAGGGAAGAACAATGAGAACATAAATTAATTAGATCCAGCCTGTAGCATTGAGATATTTAATGATGTCACTGAGTCTGGTGTCAGATATCTCACAGAGGTTGTCTAATTGGTACCCTCCCAGAAATTTATGTCTGCTTGCGTTCAAGGCTGGGCATTCACAAAGAAGATGAAATACTGTCACCTCCTTCCCGCGATTGCCACAACTACGACAATACTCATTGTAAGGGAGACTAAGTCTGCTTGCATGTTTTCCGATCGTCCAGTGACCTGTAAACAATGCTATTAGTCTCGATTCGTTGCAGTAAAACAGCGAAACTTTCGATCTCTTCTCTTAGAAATAAATTTCGAAGTACATATACCTACATAGGTGTATCAAAATTTTATTGCAGTGCAAAGAGTAAAAATTCAAATATTTTATCAAACGCCGAAAATTTCTCAAGAGAATCAAACTCATCGCTTTATATATTCTTCATTAATATGAAGGGTGTATTAAATTCATTAATGCCGAATCAAGCAAAGCATTATATGTGTATTTGTAATACTTATTAGTGTTTAAAATTATAATTAATTTGCTTTTAATTCTATCATCTTGAAATTGTAATAAATTTATGTTGTTTATGCAAGATTTAAATGAATATTGTATAAATTAAGGCCTTAGTTTAGCTTTTTAAAAAAATTATATACTTCTATGAAAATTATTACTTTATTTTTTATTTTTTATATTATATGTTATTTTTTTTTTATTTTATATGTTATTACTTGTCGGATAAACAATCCGTAGTTTCTCTTGATGTTGTTTGTTCTACATCATTTATTCCTACTTCTGGTATTCCACAAGGTAGTGTTTTGGGTCCTCTGTTTTTTAATATATTTATTAATGACATTGACCCATGTTTCAGAAAGTCTAATTATTTATTGTATGCTCATGATTTCAAAAATTTTTAAAACAATTTCTAACGCCAATGACATTTTTAATCTTCAGGAGGATTTATATAGGGTGAGTTCTTGGTCAGTCCGTAATGGTTTACCTTTTAATTTAAACAAATGTTTTTCTATGACTTATCATAGATGTTGTAACACTGTTATATCTCGATATAGAATACATCAACATTTTCTATCATCCGTGGATGAAATTTTAGATTTAGGGGTATTATTTTATAGAAAATTATCATTTAATAATCACTTAAATTATATTATACCTAAAGCTTATTCTTATGTTATGCTTTTTAAGCCGTAATTCTAATAATTTTGATCATTACACAAAAAAGTTCTATTTACATCTTTTGTGAGATCTAGATTAGTATATGCTTCATTTATCTGGAACCCTTGCACACAAATAGAATTGAAAAACTTCAAGTAAATTTTGTAAAGTTTGCTCTTTTATTTTTAAATTTTTTATTTGTAAACCCTCAAATTTCGATTCCTACATACCCTTATAAGTGTGCCTTGATTTCTATGAAAACTTTAGAAATAAGACGTAAATTTTCTTCTGTATATTTCCTATATGCTATAATTCGTGGATTGATTTGCTTCATACCATAAAACTATATGTACCTCCTAGGCCTCTAAGGCAAAATAATTATATCTTTTGTATAGATATTCATAGAACAACATATGCTTTGAATGAACCTTTAATAAAAGCTATGAGATTATTCAATAAATATTCTAATGAATTAGACTTAAGTATATCAAATCTTGAATTTTAAATTTGTTAAACAGTTTGTTAATTAATTTAATTATGTATATTAAATTATCATTGATGTTTGTAAGGATAATATTGTATCCATAGACTGAAACTAAATAAATAAATTAAAATTGCTCTAAACAGGTCTTTGCTTTTTTCAGAAAGAAGAAGAAAATCCAAATTTTTGTTGTTACTCTGTCTTTACATTGAATTGTACCTTTCTGATTCAGCAATGAACATGTTAATGAACAATATGTTGACTTAAAGAACCAGCTACTTGATTTTAATGAACTTATACTTTAACCCAATGAAATTATACATTGAAATTTTTAACTTTTCAATAAACGTTTACGTTAAAATTTTTGGTATCTTGCATTTAGTTCATCCGCCATTACATCTACTTTTGAGGATATTTTATGATTAATATTTGAGTGACTTAGGCCACATATACAAAAATGATGAAATTAAGTATGAAAATATTTAAATTTTAACTAAGTTATTTGATTCTGATTTTATTTTTTTCTTCTATATTAAAACCTGTTAAGATTTTTGAATGAATAAGGAAGAAAACTTTATTTACAATAAAACTGTTACATAATAATTAACTATTTTAATGAAGAACTCGATTTTATTTTTTATTTTTTTTATGAAGGGACTTAGGCCACTTTCAAAATTAACGACTCATTTTTAAATTGTTATAAATATGATTCTATGATTCTTTAATTTTTTAACTTTCACGTTATTTTCTACCTGGAGAGATTCTTTTATTTTTATGAAATTTTCCAACGAATGAAGAAAATCTTAATGATCAAAGAGCTCAAAATTATTTAATATTATTTTAAATGTCGTTAAAGAAATCGTTACTTAAAATCAAATCGTTTGCTATTCGCCTCTTTTGGCAAGCTATGCCCAACGTTACTGTTGAGAATTTTAAAAAAGTGTCAGAAAAGGGATTTAAAAAAAAGGGATTCTTAAAAAAAAAACTCCTTAAAACTTGTTTATTATTTGATGAAAAAAAAAACAAAAAGAAAAATTTTGTATTTTAAGAAAAACTGCTAAACAGTGTTGGCAGTTTAGTCTTTTTAAGGCTAAATCTAGCCTTTTTATTTTGCTTCTAGCTTGAACATTTTCGTTTTAGCTTCTAGCTTTTTTGATTCTTAAAATTCAAATAATATTTTATAATTCTATCATATCAATAATTTAATAATTATATTTTTAATAATTTTCGTATATTTATTTAAAAAAAAATTCAAGATTATTTATATATAACAAAAATTTTTAACTACGACGCTTCACTCTCCAAATCAAATACAACTCAAATCATTTTATGAACTTACTTGATAAATTAGTATATTAAACATAGAAACTATTTATGAATATAATTAGAAAATCTTATAAAAATAAAAAATCACCTAAAAATTTGGTAATGATTAGTCTAAAGGGAATTATATTTCAAAAGTGACGAAAACTCATTTCAAAACATTGAATAATTTTTCATATGAAATATAACCCAAATTTGTATGGAAATTGTGTAGGCAATTATTCATTGGATCATTTTGCTGGCAGCCGTTCTATGTTCTATTTAAAAATTTATTACAATATCTTTAAAAAAAAATTATAATAAATAATGAAAAAAAATAAAAAAATAATAATAAGTAAAATGAGTTTTTAAATATAAAATATTAGTTTTTTTCTGATCTTATTTTTTTGAGGCATTTAGTCTTTTGTGACCTTTTTTAAAGTTAAATTTAGCCTCTTTTTTTCTCATCTCCTGGCAACACTTAGCAGCAGTGTCAATTTTGTAAACAACAAAATAATTTATTTATAATAATATTTAGTATTGTAAAAATAAAGATTTATTTATAAAAATAACTAACATCAAATTCCTTTTTTATTAATTAAAATTCTGTACTTTTGTACAAGGTCTTCACTCGTACTACAGTTTTCCAAACCTCCGTCTAACAAATTTAGGGCTGAAAGCATGGATTCCTTAGAGCTTAAGTCTGTTGGACAATTTATTTTCCATTAATGATAATTTGAAAAAAAGAGATCTTCCGCCGAGTCACTGTTATGAGGCAAAGTTTATGTTTTAATATTTTAAATAGTTGTGCATATGCAGAAAAAAGTCTTGATCACAACATGGTTGCCACAACAACAATTTTTTCATTGCAATGATACATTGTTATCGCAGACACCTTTATTTTTAAATGGACTTTATTTGAACAAAAATTTGGTCACTGCAATAACACTTTTGTTATTACTTTCATAATAACATTGTTGGCGCAATATATTTAACAATATCCTTATTTAAGGAACATTTTATTGTTGTTGAATTTCTAACTGCAATAAAACAATTTTTGATTAGGCAAATATATTATTAGGCTTGTTATTTAGATTAAATAATATTATTTTCAGTTTTATCGACAACCATAAACGTTTACAGTATTTTGATATGACGCTGTTTTTACATTAGATTATTATGTTCAATGCATGGAATCTGTGACATGCCGGCGTGTAAATATTTTATTACAAAATTATACAGACATTATAAAAATGTCATATAATTTATAAAATAGATATTGAATTATATAAAACGTTTACATTCGTACTTTACTATAAAATACATGTAAATTCGGAGTGGAAAAATCATAAAAAATAAGTGTTACAACAAGCTTGCAATAACAATACCCAAACAAATTTTAATTTACAAAAATAAAGCGTTTAATGAAACAGAGCTACAAACTTTTATCAATAACAATAACAATATCAAAACAAATGTTAATTTACAAAAATGAAGCGTTTAAAAAATGAGTTAGTAACAACAACGCAAGATGAAAATTGATTTCTGTTTATTTGGTGGATACACAATTTACCCCGGCCATGGCAAGACTATGGAAAAATTTGGTGGCAAGACCTTCATTTTCTTAGATAAGAAATGCGAACGCTTCTACACACAGAGAAAAAACATGGTTGTAGCATCATCACGTCAACAATATTATTTTTTTATAGTTATTTTTCATTGATTTAATTAACACTGTGTTCATAATAACAACAATTTTGTTTCAGTACAAAAATTTAATGGATACCCTCAATCAAAATATTTTTTTATATTTTTTTATAGTAAAAGCATTTCTCAAAATGCAAAAATAACATTATATTTACAAATATTAAACATCACCAATATTTATATTTGTTTTTAAAAGGCTAGAAAAAAGCTAGAAGCTAAAAGGAAAATGTTGAGACTAAAAGCAAAATAAAAAGGCTAGATTTTGCCTTAAAAAGGTTAGATTTAGCCTTAAAAAGGCTAGATCTTGCCTTAAAAAGGCTAAATCTTTGCATCCTATACAAAAAACCAACCAAAGAATAATAATAGATAATTTTCAAGCATAACAGTACAACTATATTTTTAAAGCGCCACAACCATAATATGATTATATACATGAACATTTTTGAGCATAGCCTTAATTTGGTTGCTTCATAACCATATTTTTAATGTGTAGTAACTACAATTCGGTTATGCCATAAACATAATAAAATATTTATGTTAATTTAATTAGCCATGTTAAAACATAATATAATATTCCAACAACAATAAAATCTAACAATATGACACTGTTCAGCTATGGTTCCAACAATCATATTTTTTCTATAATAAAGGTGTAATAAGAAATTTTCTAAGGCCTCTTTAATACTTTTTTTCTAGCTGGATATGCTCGCATTAGTCATTAATTATTATCCGGTTAGAAGGACCGTAAAGAAGATGCTGTCGTTAATTACATTTTTTATATCTGATCGGTGTCTGGAGTTTTGTGGAAATATAAAGCACTGTTCGGCTTAAAGCGCAATCTTAAACAGTACTTGTTGTCTTTGTTTGTCATTCTCAAACAGAGTTTGTTGATTATAATTAAAAGGAGCCTTGATAAAATCGTAGTCGGCAAAAAAATTTTCTCATAAACAAAATTTGTTCAATTTAGATAAATAATACTCCAATATATGCTGACTAAAATTATGTTCAAGTTAGCTTGATTTTATTTTCTATACGCTCAATAGTAATGGAGTTATTCAAAAATTGGTGGAGAAAAAAAAAATAATTTTTCATACAAAATTAGACAAAAATATGACTCATACTCTAAAAAAAATCTTAAATTTTACCTTCAAAAGGTATTCTATCAAAAAATTATAAAACTCTCTTACTAATTAATTTTCCTATTTTTTTTTTTTTTTTAAGTTTCAAACTTTATACAAAGTTTTTGTTATTTCCTCTCAGTTCCATTGTTTTCTGTTTATAACTTTCATTTAAATACTTGTAATTTCTTTTCGTTTCATCTTTTTTTTTTTTTTTTCTTAAAATGTCCTTTTTTTCCTTTAAACTTGCAATTTGTAAAAAGAAAAACGAATAACAAAAGCAGAATATTTTTAGCAAAAAACAAAAAACATTGTAATGCATAAAAATATCCCGGAAATGTACATGCGCATTCAGGGAAATAAAACGTTTTGGAAAAGAAAAAATTATACAGATATAGATAGAAGAATATGTAGACAACGTACCCAACATACCAAACAAATATTAATACATACGTTAAAATGTAAGTATTTGGAACGTAGAAAAAAAAGCCACCAACTAAATTTTAAAAAAGAAGGGTATGCCAAACCAAACAAAGATAACCAAGAGTAAAGTATATATTAAAACAATTTTTTGTGGTTTTCTTTTATGGCAAACTAAACGGGTTTGAAGTATTAAAATTCTTGTTCGTGCCAAGCGCAATGTACATGTTTTATATGCTGCAAAAATGTTTCAGAAGAGTGAGAGTATTTCTTTTTATATGTTTTTATTTGTAGTGAATAATTATTAGCCGTTCACCCTATTAAATGCTAACATGCATGACAAAGCGTAGTAAAAACTGAAAGCCACTGACCTAACGGCAATAGAACTTTTTTTCGTCTTATTACCAGGCGATATTTTTATAACCCATTGCTAAAAATATACTTGCACTCAAACACTTACACTTACTAATATCAAGAATATCATTCTAAATAGTTTTTAAGGAGGTTTAAAATAAATATAAAAACCATATTTACAATGCATTAAACCAGATCATAAAATTGCACTTAAATGATATTAGGAAAAGTACAATTTTTTTAAATTCTTATTATAATTTAAAAAAAATAAAATACAATGGTGAAATATATAAAAAGCAAGGAGAGAGACTTATTTTACTTGAAAATATTTCTACAGTTGACTTAAACTAGAAAAACTTTATCTAAATTCCTACACAATGCGGTCAATTGCAAAATTTGTAGCAATAGATCTGTATCTCCTAAACTACAGGTCGGTTTGGATTGAAATGTATGGGAAAGTTATAGAGGAGGATTTAAGCTTTTAGAAAAATCACTTTATAGTTATCCCATAAAAACATGAGATTAGCTGTAGGGTGTTAAAATTGACCACCCTTTAGTATATACAAATTTTAAAAAAATTCCTCAAATCAAGTCCTATTTCAAAGATTTTTACATTTATGTAAAGTGCTTGATGAGATAAAGAAAAAAACATGCTAACTCGCCTGAATTGTCTCTTACAGTTAAACAGATATTTACACTTGAGTTTTAAATTTTTAAGTTTTGTCTTGAAATGAAAAATGGTATTTTTTCCAAAAATATAATTGGATTCTTTCACTTTTTTCTTAAAGTTTCTTTAACAAAAAAATGTTTTCTTTACATATTTCAAAAGATAAGGCTTGATAATTTATTAATAAAGGAATTTTAAATCAATTTCGAATTGCATTAGTCGAAAATGGTGTATTACAAAAAATAAATATGTTTATCGATTAATAGAAAAAAATATCGCGTGAATATTTTTAAAATTATTGACGCTGTTTATTAAAACAAATATATTTAAATTTCTTTATTAACCATTTATGGAGCCTTGTCTTTTGAAACATATAAAGATTTTTTGTTTTTTATTAAAAAAAATTTTAGAAAAAACCCAGCAAAAACTTTTTGGTTATCGGTAATGGCAACTACTTATTAAAGTAGTTTCTTGGTAATGAGGCGTCATTATTATTTGCCTACTCTGTATTACATTAATAAGTACTCAATAGTATAATAGCGCAGTAATATTGCAATCACGTGGATGAGTTGGCTAGAGCGCCGGATTAACAACCAGAAGGTTGTTGGTTCAACCCCATTCTGAAGCTATTAGTTTTTTATAACAAAATGTATAAAAAGATATTTTAAACTAAATAGAGTTTTTGTCGCTTAGGATGCCATGTGCGAGATGGTGTACTGAGTAAGACGTTAATCAGTAAAAACGAATGGTTAGTGTGTGTCCAAGTTCGAGTCTCACTGACGGCAAAATATTTTTGTTTTCGTTTAGGTACATATTTTTGAGTACCCCTAGAGTCAAAAAATAGCTACATGAATTTATGGACAAGTCGAACAAAAATAACTAGTTATTCAGGCAAAAATAAGTAGTTTATTTTTGTTTCCAATTATACCTGCTAGCTTACCAGGAAAGCAAAGTTTTTGCTGGGAAGGTAAAGAATAGTACTCTTTAGTAAAAAAATGACCATTTCCAAACTAATTTCAGAGTTTTGACTTTGAACATTTTTCACAACTAGATGAATTGAGGTAATCAAAGAAATTTATTTGCGTGTTATTTTGAAATGTATTAGAAATTATATGTAGTATTTTTAAAATATTTTGCCCTCATATACCTCAGGATTTATTAGCGAAAGATAAAATACAGTCGAGGCAAAAAATTAAAATTTGTATATTCCAGCGTAAATAACTTTTTAACTGTAAGAGATAACTTAAATGAGAAAACCATGTTTTTTTCTTTATCTAATTAAACACTTTACAGAAATATAAAAATACTTTAACTCGTACTTAATTAGTGGAACTTACGATTTTTTAAAACTTTTATCAACTTTGATATCCTGCAGTTTATCGCGTGTTATTACAGGGTATATAAAGAATGATTTTTCTGAAAGCCCAGATTCTCCTCTATAACCTTCCCATACATTTCAATTCGATCCGACCAGTAGTTTAGGAAATACATATTTATTACCAAAAATTTTGCGATTGGCCCCACTGTGCCCTGCTAGATTTATAAGTAAATAAAATTTAGTCCTTAATATTCTTTCTCTCTCACCCAACTCGCTTTTACTAACACATGAAAGAAAAATATGTATATATACAACCGTTGGTGATTTTTATTTTATTAAAAGCTTTTAAGCCTAAAGATATGCAAGAAATTTGTTTTTTTTTTTAATGCAGAATATAAAATAAAAAAACTAAAAAAGAAAAACAAATAAAAATAACAACAATGGCATAAAAATTTAAGTAAACAAACATATAAAAGCGGTTTTTTGTTGGTTGAGGCGATTTATTTACCAGTTTAGAGGAATGCACTCTAATGACGATTTTATGGTTGAGGAAAAATAAAAACAAAAATTAAATAAATATAGAAAAATATACCACCACAATTCAAATATTTGTAGATATAATATTAAATATACAACAACATGCAATGTTATTATTCTAAACGATGATTTCCTTTTTTAAGGATACCACAATGAGATTTTAGAATAAATAAACCAAAAAAATAAATATTCTGCAGAATATAGCAATCAGTGGTATATTTTTCAAGTACTAGAATAATATTTAATGTTAAAAACAGAATAAAAATATAATTCTTTTAATAAATTGCACTCAAATAGGTAATACGATGAAAAGTACAATATTCATTTTTATCGACAAATGGCAGAAAACGTAACACTTTTCCTGCAGAGGTTTTCTTTGATATAATTTGTAGATTTGTAATTCAAATTTATAATTGTTTTAGGCACTTAGGAACTTTTGTTAAATGCTATTTGAAAATACGCTTTGTTAGCACCCCATTAGCCACAGATTAATAAGTAGATATTTATGTGAGAGAAAAAAATCCGATTTAATTGTCAAAAACCTAATTCATGCAACAACAAAATACATGTAGTAACATATAGTTTGTTTTTGTGTTTTGAAAAAAATGAGTAATTTTTTTGAAAATTTATTTGGAAGTGCCTCTCACATAGACTTCTAATATTATTCTATGCCATTAGCTTTATTGTAACCATTGTTGCTAGTTTACCCTTTTTAAGGTTAAATGTAGCCCTTATATATTGCTTTTAGCATCAAAATTTTAGCTTTTTAGTTTTAACTTCTAGCTTTTTTATAGCCTTTTTTGATTTTAAAAACTGCCTTAAAAAGGCAAAAATGTTAGAATTTCAAAAACGAAGAAAATAATTTCTTATTTGCTATAAACAATTTTATTTTTAGAGAATCATCCATTTAAGCAATCTTACAATGCCTGCCACTTGAATAAGGAATCAATTTTTTTTTTTTTTAATTTAATTAAGTATATCTCCTAAACTAAAGTTCAGAAAAAAATAATTTTTTGCGCAACCAAATTTCAAAGTTTTGCCTTTAGTTTCCTAAAGAAATAAAAAATATAAATATTTTGTTATACTAAAATTATGCATTTATTTAAAGACATGTATTTCTGTGGTACTATTTCGTATATCACTTGAATAAGAAATTCTCTTAATATTAATCAGGAAGGTTATGATTTGAATTTCTTTCAATATAAACGGCTAGAGAATTTTTAATTTAATAGTTTTTAAATAGTTTTTATTCAAAATGGAACTTGGTAAGGCTCTTAATAACTCTGAAAAAAAAATTCTGATTTTGAAATCTCAGGTCAGAATCCGGTCCAAATAGCCAAACAACATTAATAGAGGAAAGACAGTTGTGTACAATTATTTAAATAACATGGAAAGATATGTAAAAAACATGAAAGAGTGGAAGAAAATGGCAACAATTACAAAATAAAGACTAAAAATTCTTAGAATTGCATCAAATTCTGCCATGTTGGTATCAAAAATACGTGAAAAGAGTCGGGTTAGTGCCAGTCTAAGAACAGTGCACTATATTTTAAAGCCGTCCCCAGACATATTCCAACGAAAACTAAAAAAAAACACCACTTAATGGAAAACACATCACAACGTCTAGAGTTTGCCAAAAATACAATGACACGGGCCGACAAATGGTTTAAAGTTGTATTTTCCGATGAAAAAAAGTTTAATATTAACGGTCCCGACGGGTACAACTATTATTTCCATGACCTAAATAAGGAGGAATTACTTTTGAGCCGCAGACACAGCCGAGAGGGCGGAATAATGGTATGGGGTGCCATTTCATATTATTGTACCATAGAATTGGTTTTTGTATCCAAACAATTTGAGACGATAGAATCCTTAAAGGATGGAATAACGGAAGCATGAAATTCAATTTCGCTAAATTACTTAGAGTCATTATACAAGTCGATGCCAAATCGCATTTTTGAGGTTATTTCTAAAAATGGTGGCAGTACTCATTACTAATTGAATGCTAGAAGATAATAACTTTCATTTTTATAACCTAAAATTTAAAAATAAATTACAGTTTGCTTAGTTTTAAAATATTCCTTATTCAAGTGACATACGAAAAAGTACCGCAGAAATACATGTCTTTAAATAAATGCATAATTTTAGTATAACAAATTATGTATATTTTTTATTTCTTTAGGAAACTAAAGCCAACATTTTGAAATTTGTTTGCGCAAAAAATTTATTTTTTCTGAACTTTAGTTTAGGAGATATACTTAACTAAAGTGATTCCTTATTCAAGTGGCAGGCAGTGTATGTATTTATTCGTACAAAAATCGAGATTAGTAATATGTAACAAAAATTTTCGTCTGTGACGCTTCGTATTCAAATCAAGACTAATTAAACTAATTTTATGAACTTACTTATAATACAAATTTTTTGTACACATTTTATTCATAAACATAATTAAAAAAATAATCAGCGAAGAAAATAAAAGCGAAAGATCACCCAAAAAATTTGGAAATGCTTAATCAAAATGGAAAAATGATGAAAAAATCATTTTAAACATTGAATAATTTTTCATATGAAAAAATTCTAACTGTTTTATAACACGAGCGCAAAAAAAATTTAAAATTTTGGTTTTGTTTTAAATGTAAGTTAGACGAGTCGCTTTTGCGCTCGTATTATAAAAACGGGCAGTAAAACTTGATATAATCCAATTTGTATTGAAATTTTTTAGAATTTTGTCCTATTCTATATTTTATTTATAAATTTATTACAATTTCGTTCAAAAAGTATTAAAAACGAATGTGAACGAAAAGAAAAAAAATTAAACTGAAGAAAAATGTTAACCTTTTTCTGGCTTTATTTTTTGGGGCATTTAGCCTCCTGGCAACACTTATTGTAACATCAAAGCTTTTAGTTTTCTATTGTCATTTCAATTATTCGGGTTTTCATATTTTCATATTAATCGATTAATTCGGCAAATAATTATTAGGGGTTAAAAGTTGTTCGGCTAATAGCTGATTAATGGCAAATAATTCGATTAATCGAATAATCTTTATAATAAATGTAAAACATATAAATAACACTAATTATAATATTTAGTCTATTCAAATAGTTATTTAGAAACATAATGTAGATCACATTCTTTCAAAAAGGGTTCCTCTTATTAGTTCTTTCGCCATTTATAATATATATTCTCATAATTCAGCTTTATTTAATAGATTAGTCTTTATTTTCTGTATGAGAGGGATTGTTTGTTATAAAAGTTAAAATTAATATTGGTATTTTCACATATATTTTGTTGATGAAAATTTAAATTTAAATGACTTGTATAAGTTTAAATTTACTTAACTCAAAGCTATGTGTGCAGAATTTCTATTGTCACAAGTGTAAGTATTTATGAAGTTATCATGTTATAATATTTTGTCGCATTTTATTAAACATTCTATTCTAATAGAAAAAAGGAACAAGGAAATTCATTGGATTATTTCCAATGAATTTGACATGGGCTTGTCATTGGAAGATGTTCTCTTTTTTGGTACCTATTCACTGAAAAGGAAATCATGTTCGCAATTTCATGCAAAATTGCATGAACTTTCAAATTCGTTTTTATCGGAGCGAGGAAATTAGTTTTAATTTTCATATATACCAACATACATTTAATAAAAAAAAAAGTTATGCACAATACGATTTTCAATTTGTTTAAAACGGTTCTGTTTACTAACAAGTATTTGCAGAAATAACAACCAAATCTTAACGCAGAACAAATCATTTGCGTATCTTTTTAATAATATATTTGAATGCTGTTTGTTTACTTCGTAAGCACAAGAAAGCGTACACTTTTTAGTACATTGGAGTTAATGAAAAATTACTTTCCCAAAAATTACTTTTATTACACCCTATACCACCAGAGGTGGTTGGGGTATTAGGCGTTTGTGCTGATGATTGGAACGGTTAGAAAAATTTATCCAACACTCACCTTAAAGTACACTTTTTAAATCGTTCTAACAATGTCCGTCCGTCTTGCTGGGTGGACGGCTGACTGTCCGTGTAAACTTTGTGCACAAAGTACGGATCGTAATTTTAAAGATAATTGAATGAAATTTGGCACGTGGGACTACCCTGATACAAGGAAAAAGCCTATTTAAATTGGTTGTAATCGGTTCATTATTTCACCTAGCCCCCATACAAATGTCCCCCCGTTATAGAGTTTAAACACTCAAAAAAAAAAAATTCGGTGCAAAAAATTTCTGTACAAGTATCAATTTTTGTACCAAATTTTATGAAAATCGGTCCACAATTGGCCACAGCTCCCATATAAACCTCTCTTCCAAAAATCACTTTAACGTGATATTAGTATCAAGTTAATATTCTATACAAAGAAGTTTTATTTAATTTAGTAAAATTGACTACAGGTTTAACATACGTCCCCTTCCTGAAATTTTATGCAATGGTGTAGGGTATCATACAGTTGGTCTTGACTGACTATATTTTTCGTTCTCGTTCTAGTTTCCAATTATATCTGCTAGCTTACCAGGAAAGCAAATTTTTTCTGAATAATGGCACCTTGAACAGCAGTGTAGTTGAAGACTTAACACAGCTCTACTAATCATTGTTAAGCAAAAAAGTTGTATTCAAAACACATAATTGACCTTAGCTCCCATATAAACCCCTCTTCCGAAAATCACTTTAATGTCCATAAGTCCCATGCGAATGACAGTTAATATTAGACACAAATAAGTTTTATGGAAACAACATTGCCAAATTTTATGAGAATCGGTTCAGAATTTACCATAGCTGCCATATAAACCTACTTCCAGGAATCGCCCTAAAGTGTATAAAATGATTTAGATGTTGGTATCAACACATTATTCTGTATTTGTATATTTTAATTTACATTTAATAAAATTAGCCACAGGTATAATATAAGTCCCCTTCGCGAATTTTTATAATCATACACAATGGTATAGGGTATCATATAGTCGGTCTTTCTTTCTCATTTTATTTTTAGTTGACCTAAATTTATCTTAAAAATAAAATTTGTTCAAAATTTATAACTATAGAACTAAATTTCGGATAATCAGATATTCGGAAAATCCCAGATGGAATCTGTACATACAAGATGCAATCTACAGGTTTTGGGCTACTTCCACTCTTCCGTTTACCCGATTCATGTCTGATCCACTTGAAAATTCCACATTTTTCCATATTTTGATATTGGAAAAGTAAATTTTGCAAATTATATATCTCTGATCTCAGATAGAATCTGGACATATAACATACATTTCTTCAATCTACTAGTCCTGGGCTACTCCCACTCTTCCATTAATCCGATTCATGTCTGCTCCTTATGTCCATTGGAGCCACTTGAATATTACACATTTTTTCATATTATCATAGCGAAAAAATACATTTTTCAAAATTATATATCAGGATATAGAACATACATTTCTGGAATCTACTAATTTTAGACTACTTCTACTCTTCCGCTTACCGAATCATATCTACTCCCAACACTTATTAGGACCGCTTGAAATTTTCGATTTTTGTTCAAAGAAATTTTATGTATAGAGTGATATAGTCGACAAGTTTTTTATGATTTTATATTTTAATGTGTTATATATATATATATATATATATATATATATATATATATATATGTATATTTGTTATATAAAATTTAATTTTATATAGCTGCATGTGGAGCGTAAGTATTATTTGTTTAGGACGTATTTAACTAACTTATTTAACTTCACACTCTTAATTTAATCCCATTTGTATATTTACTATACTAAACGAAGAAAATCTATTACATGTATGTAGGAAATGAGGGGAAGGGTAGGAGAAGATCACCCAGGTTGACAATTTAGGGAATGTCTTTTAGTGGGTTGGGTTTAAAACGAACGGAACATGACGGAAACGGGACAGGGATATAAAAGACCGACTTTACGAACAGATCATCAATCAATTTGTCGATCAATTGCCAAAGAGATCAAGTGGCAAAGGATCATCAAGTGTCTTACAGTTTGTTGAAGCGAAGGTTTAACTTTTTATTTTGAAAGTTAAACTTTAAGTTATTAAATGTGTAAATATTGTATATAAATAAATATTATAATGAATTCAGAGTGCAGGTGTGTTTTATATTAAAGAGAAATACAACAAAGATTAAAAGTTGGTAAAGTGTAAGCGAAAATACTTTAAAACTACAATTGGGCGCTCGTCCGGAAGATCTTACTGAGACAGGGTATTCATCAAAATACCCCTTACAAATACTACATGTAGAATATTACAAAAATTATAATATACTTTCAGTTGGTTTTTTTTTTTTTATAAAAATTTAATATTAAACAACGAATTCGAACAAATTTTTTTTTTTTTTTGTAAAATTTTTGATTTTTAACTACCATAACATAAACTGTCATTTCTTGTCCGTTAATATCATTTTAAAAAATGTTTTGAATGCCAATAAAAAAATTTTCAAAATTTTTTTTTTTTTAGTTTGATGAAAAATGTCCATTTATATTGATTGAAAAATAAAATTAAAAAATTTCGAGTGTTTGTTAAATTCAATATATTTTTCTATTACAGATTTATTAAACCTTAATTAAAATAAATATTAGATCTATAAGTTCTTATTTTTAGTATTCACAAAGTAGAAAAGAAATCTTAATTTTAATCGAGTATACTTTCTAAAAGCTTTCTATATAAATTTTTATAAATCAGTTTTTATAAAAATCATTAACTCTGTAAAAACAAACAAACAAATACTAGTATGTAGCACATACACACAAGTTTATTTAAAAGAATTTGTTTTACTTTTATCAACTGCTATTGCTATTTACTCAGAGTTAAAAGGATTTAAAAAGAATTGAGAAATCATAGAAATAAATGTAAATATCTATAAAAAAAAAAAATAGAAATAAATGTTAATTAAAAATCTTAGCAAAAAACAAAACTGACCTTGCCTTGTTGTAATACGTACTTACACAAAAAGGCTAGATATACATAGTTCCTTTGAAATATTATTTTAAAAGCTAAAGATAAAAATTTAGCCTTAGTTAATGTATAAACATTAGTATGATGGTAGACACATTTTACTGATTAAAATCTGTCTCGTCTAATGGGCTAAAATAGATAAAAAATAAAAATTCTAAAAAAAAAGAAAAACTTTTGCTAAATGAAAATTAACTTTAAATAAATAGTATGGCAATTAAACTTGGCAAATATATAATGAAGTTTAAGGGATATATAACTAACAAAAAATAATAAATAAATAACTAAAAAAACAAATAAAATTTTTTTCTTAAGGCTATAGTCATATAAATTAATATGTTTTAAATATTTCTGCGCATAAATTTTCCTAAAAATAATTCTTTAAATATTTTCTTGTTAAGAAATATTAAATTAGTAATATTTGCAATAATATTTTCTTTTATGAAAAAATTATGCAAAAATAAATATTTGTTCTTTATACTAATTTTAATTGTTCAGCGAACTCAAAATAACTTACGTAATAAACTTTCTCGCAAATTTCAAAACATATTTATCTTGGTACGTAGGTACCTATGTCAGTCATTTATACAACAATTATACTTTTCAAAAATTCGTACATTTGCAATTATGTAAACAATATTAGGGTAGTTCAGTCTTTTAACTAAAGAAGCTTAAAAATAAAAAAATAAAAATCATAGGCTTGTCTCCTAAGCCTACTTCCTTGGAAAGCAATGCGGTAGATACCCAGCAAAAACAGAACTAAAAGTCATGATTTTAACACTGTGTTCAGTGTTGCCAGGAGGTAAGAAAAAAAAGTGGCTTAATTGAACTTTAAAAAAAGATCAAAATATTCTAAATACTCTAAAAAAATAAGGCCAGAATAAAAGTTTACCTTTTTTCTTAATTTAAAGTAACTCCATTTTAAATATCAAAAATTTTAACCCTTGGTTACCGATTTAGATAAAATTTGGTGAATGTGTAGAGGAGAACACAGAGGCATGTAAAATGAATTTTTCTTATTTTTATTTTAAGAACTGTTGGAACTCTATAGCTTTGAAGGTGATTAACATATTTATTTAAATGGTCATAACTTTTGTTATATAAAAGATATCAAAATATTTTTTTAGGGATTTGTCAAAGATGCTATATACACATTTTGAAAATATTTTTTTTTTTTTTAAGAATTTTCTTTAGTGACGTCTATCCAAAAAAGTCCACATTTAATTTTTTTTTCTTTTTTTCGTTTTTCTTTTTTTTGCTACAGAGAAAATTTCAGAGAGGTCAAAATTTTAAAATTTAAATGGAATAACTCTTTAGAAAAATAACTTTTTCTCGTTCTCATTATTTTTTCATATTTCTTTAAAGATATTGTAATAAATTTATGAATAAAGCTAAAACGGCTGTCATAAAAATAACCCAATTAAAATAAACCAAAAAAAAATTTAAATACAAATTTTGGTTATATTTTTCGTATGGAAAATTATTCAATATTTTGAATTTATTTTTCCTAATTTTTGTACTATAATTCCATTTCGATTAAGCATTTTCAAATTTTTGTCTGATTTGTCATATTTATAAGATTTCTTTAAATTATATTCGTACGTTCTATGGTCAATGAAGTATATTTTAAAATAATTATAATAATTAATATATAATAAGTTTCTAAAAAAAAGTTAAGTTATTTTTGATTTCGAAAATGAAATGACGCAGACTAAATTTTTTGTCAAATGTAAATAATTTAGATTTGTTGTGTGAATAAATACACAAAAATACTTTAATGGCTGAAACTGTAAAAATAAAATTAGTATTAACAAATAATATTTTATTTTTATCGTTGCTAAAATACTAAAATTTTTGGCCTTTTAAGGCAATTTTAAGAATCAAAGAAGGTTAGAAGCTAAAATGAAAATTTTGAGGTTAAAAGCAAAATAAAAAGGCTAGATTTAGCCTTAAAAAGGCTAAACTGGCAACACTGATTGTGTTGTCATTGGAAGGTAGTACTTAATGCTGAAAAAGAGCTGCACAAGTTCCTTTTTTTATTAATGGTTTTTATTGGTAGGATGTTCTTTTTTATGCTTTGTAAGGAGCCTCCGGTTACCCGGGTTTGCAGCTGGATTATACTCAGTTGTGTTCAAGGTTCTTACATAAAATAACGACACATTTATTTAAATTCTACTCTTATTCCTTTATTACTTATCTTTTCACTTTATATATTTTTTTCACAAACTTTCTTCTTTGTTGAGACAGTGCTGTTCCTGAAGCCTTCGTGTTGCCTTGCCGATTCTACATCTCCTATTTACTATCTATTTACTATCTTCTACTGATTCTTAAATCTTGGATGTAATCCGAGATTTCTTTAGTCCCTGTATTTTCTGAGTGAAAACTTCCAAGAAGATATTCTATCACTTGGTCCTGAGCAGTGTTTGCCTCTTACCACTTCAAACAGATTGTAAATCCTGCTGAAGCTTTGAATCTTACTGATTGTAAATCAGTACACCCTACGTTGAATTGATGTAATTAATTCAACCAACTTTATTATTTTTTCTGTTAGCTCATTTATTTCTTTATATTTTAACCGGCTACTTACCATGTCTTCCTTGTTCACTGTTCACCACAAAAAAGAGAAAAGAGGGGACCATTGTAACATTAAGCGAGCTTAGTTCTTAAAACTAATATTATTGTAGTTTTCCTGCGCTTTTTTCGAACCTTCTTTTCTTTTGCCTCCTTTATGTTCGCTGCTGTAACAGTTTCGTTGATCTGTGTGAGTATCTGTGTATGTGACTTCTTGTTTGATTATTTTGTCTCCTTCTTGCTTCCTGTGTTTTTGATTCTTTCCCCTGCTTCTCTGTTCGCTGCTACTCTTACACTCCTGTGTATTTCTCCCTGCTGCTTCTTCTCTCTGCTGTTACGTTTCTCGCTTCTACCTTTGTAATTCATAAATCCTGCTACTCGCCTGCTCAGCTGTGACGATGTAGGCATTGACGTCTTCACTTGACTTTTCTCAATGCTGTGTTTTTCTCATAGTTAACCCTTAAATGGCTAGCATGGCCATTTAAGATTAAATCCAACCCTGATCTGTATGCTTTTCTTCCTGTGTACTGCATCGACCTTCGGAATATTTCGCTCAATATTTTACCCCATCGACCACCGGAACATTTGCAATGAAAAGAGTTACATAGGCGAATATAATTCGTCAAATATAAAATGTTAATTTTTATTTTATTTTGCTATGTTTACAAAACAGTTATTCTCAATAATTATATGAGTCAAGAATTCCAAGAATTTTGGTTCTCACAGCTTCTTGTTCATTGCTTTTGAAGTACTTCCCTTAAAACTATATTTATAAAAAATGTGAAAATTGTGAAATTTTTATTTTCTCCGAAATTGTTATCCTTTTTCCTGCCAAGAATATATTTATTTTCACTTTTTTGGAAGTATACGCTTCCAAAAAAGTGCAAAATATGCACTTAGTTCTATTTTTGATTGAAGTGATTGAAAAGTCATTTTTTGAAAGTACTTGCCCTTTTTTTTTTTTTTTTTTTTTTTGCTAGTATTATATTCAACTATTTTTTCTTTTAACATTTTTGAAAATCAAATATATATCACCTTAATGTTAACAATTAAACTGACAAATAGACAAAAGATAAAACAAGAGTTGCACTTAACAGAATAGTACCAATCTAGTAGCTGCTTGGTGTTATTTTCTACATTAGAATTATGTGTAAATATTATATTTGTAAGTTATTTCTATGGAAGTATAAATCTGTGTGGGTGTGTGTGACTAGAACTATAATAGACTATTCGTGTATTTGCAATTAAATATGCTAAATTGCTTAGAAAAATATATCAAACAATATATGTACAATTATATACGTATAGATATATAAACGAAAAATATGTCCTACAAATATTTGGAAGATATCTTCCTAGAATTATTGTATTGTTATTAGTTTAAAGAAAATTAGGCGATAAAATTAAAAAATTTTAATTTTTTTTTTTTTGCAATTTTTTCCTCAAAATATCTATTTATTCATTCCGCAACAAATTGACGATATCCCATTAATATCATCTGGAAGAAATTAATGTAATACTTTTATTTTTCTGTCACAATTTTTTTTTTTTTTTTTACTTGTCGAAAATTTTTTCAAAAAGGAAAAAATATTGAAAAAATTTGTTTGTCTTTTAGCATAAAAATGGATATTTTATTTGAGCGTTTTAGTGTACATGCTTTTTGAGATTAAAATGTATGCACATGCATGCTTTAAAAGATGTAAAATTTTTCTTTATTATATTATTTCAAAATTTATTTAGTGATAATTTTTCTATAGATTTATTACATCTTCTAGAATTTTATCTTCTTTTTTTCGCCTAGATGAATATCTAGCAATATTGCCCGCTTTTCTTCCAGTTGCATTAATTTCTCATTGCTTAGATGTACCGCCTGTGACGCATAATCTCTCCTGATGGGGAAAAGTTCTACAATACGAATATGATTATTGCGGTAATAAAATTTTTCTTCTAAACAATTCAAATTCGAAACATTTTCGTATTAGTTTGCTTGTAGGGTGACAGGAAAAAATTCAAAAAATATATGGGCAATTCTTCAAACCCATTTACTTTTGGGGTTCAAAAAAAAAATTGAAAATTTTTTTAATGGCACATCAACACTATTTCGTATCAATATTAGCTGGCTTTAATGAAACACAAATCTGTTAACATGAATGACTTTTAGCGAACAGCATTAGTGTTATGGAGATTCAAATTAAAAAATTATAAAAAATTGCCAAAATTCTATTTTCAACAATATTTAGAAAATTAACAGACGTATATAATCCACATCAATATGTCCAAAATACAAGTTAAAAATGATACGATGTTTTCGATGACACTGAAGGTAATCGCGATCATAGTGATTTTTTAACATTAAACATATCTTAATCAAGAAAGTATGCTTAGATTTTCTCGTTTCTTAATATTTTTTTTTTTTTTTTTTTTTTTTTTTTGAATTTTTGTGTTCGGGCTTAAGTTCATTGAATAATTGTAAAAGTACATCAACTAAAAAGAGTCGTTAATTTTATTGAATCAAACAAAAGAAATCGTTGAAAAAGCCTTCGATTCAATATGGCATGAAGGCCTGGTTTTTAAACTAAATTCCATACGTGCAAAAGATAATAAAGAGTTTTTTAGATCAGCGCTCATTTGCTGTATCTATAGATAACACGCTATCTAGTGATAGACAAATCCCTGCTGGTCTGCCGCAAGGATCGGTATTATCACCTACTCTTTATTCAATATATATTTCCGATTTTACTATTCGCAAGAATCAAGAAGTAGCTTTTTACGCTGACGACAGTGCTTTTATTTGCTGCGGTAAGGTGTCAAATGCAATAATCAAAAAAAAAAAAAAAAATGGAAGATAGTTTAAAATTTACCAATAAATACTTTTATAAATGGAAGATAAAAGTTAATGTTAGTAAAACACAAGCTATTATATTTCCATAGCAGAGATCACAGAAATGTATTCCTACAAAACATTTATATTCTAGGGGAGTTTTTATTCCTCTGCAGGATAGTATCAAATATCTAGCCAGCCATTATCTTAGATAAAAAACTATCATTTAAACAACACATACACTATATTTGTGATAAAGCAATCAAATGCGGCCGTGCACTTTACCCCTTACTTAACAGAAGATCTAAACTTAATTTAAAAAACAAAATCCTTATTTACAAAATGTGTATTCGACCAATTATGACCTACGGATGCCAAGTCTGATTTAATAAAGCTGCTAAAACTTACACAAGAAAATTACAGATAATACGAAATAAAAATCTGAAAATAATTCATAACCTACACCCTAGATATTCTACTGATCTACTGCATAGAAATTTTAAGCATAAAATGTTTAATTCATTTGCAAGAGAACTGACTCTGTCATTTAATGAAAAATGCAGAACGTCTACATATGGAATAATAAGAAATTTGCTAAACAATCACTAAGACTCTTTTTTACTTAAAGAGTTATAATTGATGGTTGTTTTTAAAATTTCTTATAACGTTTAAGTATGTACAAGGTTTTTTCTTTTTTTTTTTGATAACTTTTCCTTAACACTGTGATATTAGAAGTTTCCTTATTTAATTATTTATATGTTAATTGTTGTAATACTTTTAAGTAAATTCTCATAACAATGTAATTATTTTATAAAGGTTTCAACAAAGTCAATAATAATAATAATAATAATAAAGAATAAATGTTTTATTGGACACTCGGTAGAATGGAATGCATTTTCTAGCCAGCCATGACCGTCATGAACACTCTTCAGCGTCCCACTGTGATGTTCTCTGTAAATATCCTCTATTTATCTCAAAACTTTTCGGGAAATGGAATTTGTGACTTATTTTCCCTATATGTTATTAAGTAAGACGAATGATATACGATAAAACTTTTTACAATTATTTTGTATTTTCCTTTTTTCAATTATTATTGCTTATATGCTTAAAGCTAGCAGTGTTTTAATATGGTAAAACTTTTTGATATATTTTTAATATTTGACAATCACAAAAAAACTTTTAAAATGATATTAATGGACAAAGTAATAACCGTTTATGTTATGGTAATTAAAAATCAAAAATTTTTAAAAATTGTAAAAATTCCACTTTAGGTCCGATATCAAAAATAAATGCACATATGTAAACAGCAAAAAGGTATATAAAATACAAATTAAATGAGGATCGATACATTTTAGAATAGTGAACATAATCGGGACTATAATTCTGATTTAACCTGCCATTAGAATTTTTGATACTTTTTGATGCATTATTCATATCCAACCACAAAAAAGTCTTTAAATGATGTTAATAAATAAAAAGCTTAAAATATTAATTATATAACTATAAAATAAATTTTTCAGTGACACAAATACACACCCCAAAAATGTTAAAAGTTGCATTAAATTCAAATACGTAATTATTTTTAAATGCCATTTGATTTCGATACAATCCATAATAAGAGCTGCAGATTGGTATACATTTTCACCGATTTCAATTATCACAACGATTTATAAAATACTAAACACACCGCAAACCCAGGTCATGAATATTTTTTATGCATATAATTATACATACAATTTCACATAAAATATAAGAAATGCTAATTTAAAAATGCGAAAAATTTTTCATAGATTATAAAAAGAGTTATAACGTTTTTTCAAATTAATATTTTATCAACAATGATATTTTACCTCCATTGAGATTACGCTGTGTGTGTGCCTTGCGAAAAATTCACCTCTTAGAGCCATTCACTTTTTTTGTCCCCAAGTTTAGGCATACCTCTATAGCGGTACTATTGAAGGCACATTAACAAGAAGTATTTCAAACGATTCATAATTACAAAAGCAATAAACCTCCATTCTTTATTTTGCAATACACGAAAGAGCGCAAATTTTCTAATCAAAAAACTGCAAAAAATTAAAATTTGGAAAATTTTATTTTCAACATTTGCCCACAATATAATTTAACACTGATCAACAACACATTGATTGAAGACAAGTTGGCGTACTTCGTCAAGTGTTTAAAGTTAGAGTAATTTTACACATATGCTAAATTCAGCGATTACAGGAATCAAAAGAAAGAAACAAATTCCTTATTTTCAAGCACTTTTTTTTTGGATTTTTTAAGTTTGAGTGATTGCGAATAACACATGAAACCATTACAGGTCTTGAATATTTGTTGTTTTACTCCATCAAGTGTTATTAATATAATTGCATCAAAAGTTAAATTCAAAATTTTAAATTAAAAAAAAAACAGCAAATATTTTAGGTTTAAGGTCGACTTCTTAAAGATAAACTTAAAAAGAGAATTCCCCATATGTTCATACACACATACCCATGATAAACATAGAACTCAATAAAAACGGAAACGGAAGCTAGTAGACAGTAGTAGTTTTCTGATGCATTTAAAAAGAAGCACTCATGCAATAAAAACCATAGCAACAATAAACACATACTCAAATAGGTACACAAACAAGGAAACATATATTTCTACGTATATATGTATCTATGCATACTTATGTATATATAAAAATTAAACATGCTTAAAACACAAAATAAAAGCTCTTTAAAACAACCAACAAACTGCATCTTAAGAAATGTATATATACAAGCATATTAATGCAGAGATACATAAAAATATGGGTAAAGACAAAAAAAAATTAAATACAAGCAAATATATTAAGTTGTCATATCTTAACTATACAACTACAAAATTAAAAAAAATAAATAAATAAAAATAAAAAATAAAAAAAAATATATTAAGAATTTTTAGCCCAGGAGTTATAGATCAAATTTTAGCCAAAAATAATTTTTAATTTTAATTCTCCTGACTCTTCACTTAAAACTCTAAATGTTCTATAATGGAAAGAATTCCGAATTTCCTTTCTATTGTTGTAATTTTTTTAATGATTAATGTATTAAACAAATATTATTTCAAAATCATTTGAAATAACTACATTTTCAAAAATATAAATATTGATTTTTCTTTTAGGATTTACTTATATTTTTAAATTTATAGTTATGTGTATAACTGCATTAATGTTTGCGTTTATATACATACATATATATGCAAGTACGCCATAACCATATTGTTTTCATCATAACACACGCATACAATTATAAGAACTGTTTTAAGTTTTTACTTCTTCATCGTTATACAACGTCTTTGCTACTACACGCAGAGAAAAAAACATGTTTACGACATTATCACTACAACAATATTATGGTCTCATTGTTAATTTTCTTAAATACTAATAAGTCTGTGTTCATAATAACAATACAAATGAATATAATTAATGAACGAATAATATGTAAATATTTATTGCTCTATTATTTTCAATAAATAATTTATAAAAATAATAATTTTTGATTAATACGTTTTATTTTATTATATTCTACCCCATCATAAATGGTTGGGGTATTATGCGTTGGTATAAAGTATACCAATCGACTCAGGATCACTTTTTAAATCGATCTAACGATATCCGTCTGTCCGTCTGGCTGGCAGTTCATGTAAACCTTATGCACATAGTATGGGTCATAATTTTAAATATAATTTAATGAAATTTTTCACGTGCAACTTTTATGATACAAGGACGAAGCCTATTAAAATTGGTTGTGATCAGCCCATTATTTCACCTAGCACCCGTACATTAGAATGTCCACCCAGAATAGAGTTTAAGCCCTTAAAAATATCTTGAAAATCTAAAATCTATTTTCATGCAATTCGGTGTAAAAAAGTTCTGTACTAGTATCAATCTTTGTACCAAATTTTATGAAGATCGGTTCACAATTGACCATAGCTCCCATATAAACCCTTCTTCCAAAAATCACTTTAACGTGCATGAATCCCATACGAATGTTAGTATCAAGTTAATACTCGACACAAATAAGTTTTATGTAAGTTGAAACAAAATTACTAAATTTTATGAGAATCCGCCCATAACTTACTATAGCTCCCATATAAACCCACTTCCAGTAATCGCGCTAAAGTGCATAAAAAAGTGGTGCAGGGTATCATAAAGACCAACTACATCTTTCTTTCTCGTTTTAATATATGATAGGATGGAATAATACTATGACGAAATGATATAATAATATGATTAAATAGAATAAAAGAATAGTATCATAATATTATAAAATGGAATCATAATATGACAATGTGTTATAGTAATATAATAAAATAGAATAATAACATCAAATCATAATCTGATAGAATGGAATAATGTTCTAGTGAGAATGTACAATTATGTGTAAAACTAGAATCATTACATTAAAAAACAAACCATAAAATCGGTTCCAATATGACAAAATGGAATCATAATAATTATTACATTAAATCATTTCTATTTTTCACTGTGATCATATATTCCAATCATAATATATTGCTCTTAGATTATGGTCACTACAACTATGTTTTTTGCTCTGTGTGTATATAAATACACACAGAGAGCTATGTAGTTGCTATTAAACTTTTAAAGAATTTAAAAACAGTTTTCTTTTTTTTTTTCCATAAATTTATAAAATTCTTACTTAAGAAAATAATATTTTAATGATTACTATTAAGATTTTCTTAACAATTGTGATGACGATGATAAAGAAAAAAGAAAGGTTAAAAAATTAAATGTATTTGAAATATTTATAAATTTTTTACAAAAAGTTTTTAAAGTAAATTTGATAAACTAGGAACATTAATACAAAAATGTAAATTATATAAATACATTCGAAAAGATTAAAAATTAAAAATTAAAAAAATATAAATTCTAAATATAAGATGTATTATAAAAACAAATATAGAAAAGTTCAGCATATTGTACATTAAGATGAATATTATAATTATTATGGATTAATCTTTTATCTTTCATATATTTAATTACTCACACAGTAAATATGGGGGCGTATGATTGATATTAATAGAATAAATTTAAAATTGTTCATACATCCATTTGTTCAATAGTGTTGGCAATTTCTACTACTTTTGAATACTCAATACCAGTCAATATAACAAATTTTTTAATTAAAAATAAAATTTCCAATTAAAATTGTTTTATTTAAAAATAAAAAAATAAAAAAAATTTACTCATGGTCATATATACACTGCCTGCCACTTGAATAACGAATTACTTTCTTTTTAACTTTAATTAAGTATATCTCCTAAACTAAAGTTAAGAAAAAAATAATAAATAAATAAAAATAAAAATTTCAAAGTGTTGGCTTTAGTTCCCTGAAGAAATAAAAAATATACATATTTTGTTATACTAAAATTATGCATTTCTGTGGTACTTTTTCCTGTGTCACTTGAATAAGGAATATTTTAAAACTAAGCAAACTGTAAATTATTTTTAAATTTTAGGTTATAAAAGTGAAAGTTATTATCTTCTCGCATTCAATTAGTAATGAGCACTGCCACCATTTTTAGAAATAACCTCAAAAATGCGATTTGGCATCGACTTGTATAATGACTCTAAGTAATTTAGCGAAATTGAACTCAATGATAACGTTATTGCATCCTTTAAGGATTCTATCGTCTCAAATTGTTTTCCGCCTTCATAAATTTTTCTTTCAAGCCAACCCCAGACATTTTCCATTGGACTCAGGTCTGGTGAATATGGGGGCCAATCCAAAAGTTGAACACCTTGTTGATTAATCCATTGTTTTACTGCTCTGGCGGTATAAATCGGAGTGTTAACGTGTTAGTACGTCCAAGGTATGGGTCCAAAGAAATAATTAAATTTTGGAAATGCTTTCTCCAGAATGTGTTTGTAAGTCGTTGCAGCCATTTTTTTGGATACAAAAACCAATTCTATGGTACCATAATACGAAATGGCACCCCATACCATCGGCTGTGTCTACGGCTCAAAAATAATTCCTCCTTATCTCCGCCATGGAAGTAATAGTTATACCCGTCGGGATCATCAATATTAAAATTTTTTCATCGAAAAATACATCTTTAAACCACTTGTCGGACCATGTCATAGTATTTTTGGCAAACTTTAGACGTTGTGATTTGCGTTTTTCATTAAGTGGTGTTTTTTTTACAGTTTTCGTCGGACTATGTTTGGGCACGACTTTAAAATACGGTGCACTGTTCTTAGACTGGCACTGACTCCACTTTGTTCACGTATTTTTGATACCGACATGGCAGAATTTTTTGCAATTCTAAGAATTTTTCGTCTTTCTTTTTTAGTTGTTGCCATTTTCTTCCGCCCTTTCATGTTTTTTCCATATCTTTCCACGTTATTTAAATAATTGTATACAACTGTCTTTTCTCTGTTAATGTTGTTGGCTATTTAGACCGGATTCTGACCCTGAGATATCAAAATAAGAATTTTTTCTTTTTCAGAGTTATTAAGAGCCTTACCACGTCCAATTTTGAATAAAAACTACTTAAAAACTATCAAATTAAAAATATCTAGCCATTTATATTGAAAGAAATTCAAATAATAGCCTTCCTGATTAATATTAAAAGAATTCCTTATTCAAGTTACACACGAAATAGTACCACAGAAATACATGTCTTTAAATAAATACATAATTTTAGTATAACATAATATGTATATATTTTATTTCTTCAGGAAACTAAAGCCAACACCTTGGAATTTGGTTGTGCAAAAAAACTATTTTTTTCTGAACTTTAGTTTAGGAGATATACTTAATTGAATTTAAAAAAATGTAATTCCTTATTCAAGTGGCAGGCAGTGTATTTACACTTTTTTTATTTTTTTTTAATTTGGAAAAGAAGTCAAATATTTGTGTTGTTATAAAATATTTTGGAATAATTGTTTTGTTGTTGTAAAGCCTGAAATGTGTACAATAGATTGTGCTAATTTCTAAAACAATAGCGGTATTTATTTCTGAAATTAAAAGAAAAAGTTGTATGCATTTTTGATGTCAAATGTATTTACACATATTTTTTATACATCAATATGTCTCAAAATCTTGTCTTTGAAATTTAATTTTATTTGTTTATTTATTTATTTACTTTTTTGTATCATTTTTAAATGCAACAATTTTAGTGAAATATACATCGAATTATTTGTAACATATAAGAGAAAATATCTAAAATAAAATCAAAAATTAATGTTTTCTATAAATACGTATCCCACAATAAGCATGACTTTTAATTCGATGAAATGTTTTGAAAATTTTCCAACAAAGTCATAGCTATTGACCAGAATTTTAAAGTAAAACAACACTTTACAAGTCAAAGCAATAAAGTTTTAAATAAAATCTTAATCACTGATAATTCAATTACCAGAAGATAATATAGAAAATTATATTGAAACATTTTTTATTACATTGTTTTTATAATTTAAAGTTTTTTTTTTTGTAATTAGAGAATTTTCAAATTTTGAAAAAAATATTTTTGTTTTTCAAAATTTCAAAATTTGTTTTTGTTGTAAATGTAAGTTAGACGAGTCGTTTTTACGCTCGTGTTATAAAACCAGGCAGTTAGCGTTAAAATAATTTCAAACAAATGTTGACAACAAGCTCTTAACTACAAAAAATTTTTAGTAAAGAAATTAATAATACTTTTTTTATAATTTAAGCAGAAATTTTGTAAAAAATATATTTTTTCCCAGAAAATTTTCAATTTTAAAAACATGACCAAATATTTTTTTTAATCTGAAGCTTCAAAACAAGAAACATTTTATTTAAAAAAAAAAGTTTACTATTTTTTATAATTTAAACAGATATTTTAGCGAAAATATTATTATTATTATTTTTTTAAATATTCAAAAAATTGATTTCCCTTAAAAAAGCAATACAATTTCTTATAATCATAGGTTAGATAACTTAATGAAAAGAAATATTGTAATTATAATTATATATAATAATATATAATATAATATAATATAATATAATATAATATAATATAATATAATATAATATAATATAATATAATATAATATAATATAATATAATATAATATAATATAATATAATATAATATATAATTATATATTATTATATTATATTATAATTATAATTATAATTATAATTGTACTTATAATTTCCACTAGAAAAAAATTATAAATGATAACTATAATTATTATATATTATTATATTATAATTATAATTATAATTATAATATAATAATATATAATAATTATAATTATAATTATAGTTATCATTTATAATTTTTTTTTTCTAGTGAAAACTTTGAAAATTAAAATTTTAATAAAAGGGCAAAATATATTGTTATAGTCATATCTACAAGCAAAATAATACGAATGTGATTCGAATTCATATTGCTTAGAAGAAAAATTTTATTGCCTCAATAATCATAGCCGTATTGCGGAAATTTCCCCCATCGGGAGAGATTGTGTGTCGCAGGCGATTCAACTAAATAATAATAAATCAATACGCCTGGAAGAAAAGTAGGCACTATTGCTAGATAATCAACTAGCTGAAAGAAAGAAGACAGATAATCTTCTGGAAGATGTAACAAATATATATATAGAAAAATTATTACTAAATAAATCTTGAAATAGTATAATAATGCACATAAATAATAAAATATCTACATTTTTCGAATAAAAGACAAATAAATTTCTTCAATATTTTTTTTCATTTTGGAACAATTTTTCGATGACTGAAAAAATTATGACTGAAAAATAAAATTATTGCATTAATTTCTTTCAGATGATAGTAATGGAATATCGTCAATTTGTTGCGGAGGTGATAATCACCATACTGAAAAAAGGACGTTATTTTGAGAATAAAAATAATAAAAAAAAATATTAAAATTATATATATATATTTTTTTTTATTGTTTTTTGCCCAGTTTTCTTTAGTAAAAATATAATATTAGAAAAATATTGTTTTGATGATTTCCGTTCAAATAATTAAAAGAAGATATTGCGTAAATTTCTTCCAAGAAGATATCCTCCAAATGTTTGTAGGGATATAATAGGTAACATAGACTTTAATAATTATTTTGTTTGCAAAAATTAGTAATATTTTATTTATATTTTAAAAAGAGAAATTTTATCGTAAATTTTTTTTTAGAAACAATTTTTACAAATCCAAGTTTTCTTAAAGAGAGCAAAATATATATATTTTTTTATTATTATAAACTAAACTTTTAAATAAAAAATATTGTATTCAAAAAGCAATATACCTTTTTATATACATAAACAAACATTTTGGTAAAAAATTATTTTTTTTTTTTTTGTTATCAAATATTCAATTTTTCTTAAAGAGGCCATAATACTTCTTTATAATATTGAAGTAAGTGTAAATATTCTGTTTAAAACAATTTATAGTATTTTTGTATAACTTAAAACGAAATCAGTTTAAAAATGTTTTTGTTTTTTTATTGATCTTTTTTTATTTCAAAAAAATAATTTAAAAAAAAACAAATGCCTTCTTATCTTTAAGAAGACATTTCAAGCTTATAAATAAGAAATATTTAATTTAAAAAATTATTATATTCTTAATAAAAAATAAAAAAAAATTATAGAAATTACATTTTTCCAAAAGGAGCTAAATATTTTTATATAATACTAAACTTTTTATCCTTTTTATTTTGTACGAAAACCATGTCATTTTGTCTAAGGTCATTATTATACTCTGGGCAAAAAATTGATGATAACAGCCCTAAATAAGTAATATTAGGGGTCCTCATGAAAATGTGCAAAACGCTTACAAACGCAATGTAATGTACTGTAATGTGTGCATGTTTGCACACTCTCAAATAAACTATCAAAAATTATATTGAAATACATTTGTACAATACTTATAAGTTTGCGCGACTATTTAGTATCGAAAACTTGCCCTGTTTAATTGTGCATTTATAAATCAGCTGTTTTTTGTTTATAATTAAAAATTATTAAGAAATGCTATGTAAAAAATTACAGTTACATTAATTATAATAAAATCATTACATGTGTCATTGATTTCAACAAAAATTTGTCAATTATTTACTTAACATTGTGCAACATTTTAAAAGGGGGGTTATGAAATATGTCGCACAATTGCACAAATGGGAAACTTAAGTATTTAAATGAGTAGCCTTATTATATTAGAAAAATATTATTTTTTTAATTTAAAGGTATATTTTATGAATTTTTTCAGTAGAAATTTAAAATTCATAAAATGTAAATTTTATGAATATTTTGGTCCAAAAGGACCAAAATATTTTTTTTTTTTTAATCTTAAAGTAAATGGAGAACTTAGGCTTTTGAATAAAGAATATTTTGTTAAAAAAAATTATAATATTTAAAAAAATTGTAGAAATTGCTTATTTTTAGTAAACTTTTTTAAAATTTCAAAACATTAACATCATTTTAAAAAGAATCAAATATTTTCCACAATCTTAAAGCAGGTAGCTTTTTTTTAATATTTTATTTAAAAAGTTTATAGTTTTTTTTCGCTATTATTTAAATAGAAATTTTGTCGGAATTTTTTTTTTTTTTTTTTTTTTTTTTGTTAATTTTTAGGAAAATTTAAAGAAAAAAATTAAAAATTAAAATTTTTCTGAAAAGAGCTAATTATTTTATATTTTAATAACTTTAAATTTAAGCTTTTAAATAAGAAATATTTTATGTAGAAAGATTTTTTCTATTTTTTTTTTAATTTAAAAGGGAAATATAAAGGGATTAATGTTTTTTTTAATAAATATTTGATACACTCTTCAAGCATCTCTGGCGTCGATCAAAGATTTCACATCGGGATTATAAGTTAAGCTTTTGTTAAAAACATGTTTAAATTGAAGAATCAAAGTATCTCCGTTCTTCGTAACGTTTCGGGGGATTCACCAGCCTCCCTAAAATTAAATTTTCCAACATAATCTGCACTTAAAATGTTTGCTTGTTCTAGTAAATAAAGTAAAATTTTCTTATCTAATTGCTGCTGGCATTTGGAAATTTTTAATTATTAAATAACTTTACATTTTGAAATTTCACTTTAAAAACTCCCTCTAAAAACAAAAAACCATGACAAGTGCATTTTTTTTACACAATTCTTGTTAGTAGAAAACAATTTTAAATATATATTCTTTAAAACTTTCTCTAGCTCTATATGCTACGTTAAGAAATATATAAATAAATGAAAACGTACTCGTACATTCAACTGTCAAAAAGAAACTAATTTTTAGTTTTTTGTTTTTGCAGTTTTTTCTTTCTAGCTGTCTTTCCTTCTAACATTTATTGTAGGAAATTTTAATAATGTTTTACTCAAAGACTTGTTGTAGTTATTCTTGGAAGTTCACATTGAGGAAAAGTTTTCTTGTGAGTTATTTAGACCACGAAAAATCAACACTATTCCTTAAACATACAAGAAAACTTCTCACCGAAAAGTGCCAAAAATTTATCAGACTGCAACCACGAAAAAAAATAAAAAACTTAATAGTTAAAGAATAGTAAAAGTTTCTAAAGAAAGTATCAGAAGTTTTGAATTCATTTGCATTTGTTTAGGGGGCTGCAAAAGGATTTTTTCTAAATAAGAGGGTGGAAAAAAGGGTTTTGTATTATTAGTGGTGAGTAAAAATAAAGACGAAAATATCTTTAATATAATAAAAGTTTAGGACTTTTGCTCTTAACTAATAGTAATGAAAATTTTAATGTTTCTTTACCAATATTGGTTACGGTAAATAAAGTTTTAACTAACGTTTGCCTTGAATTGTTAGATGAAATAAAACTTTTTGCTTTGCGTTTTTTTTTTTTTTTTTAATTCTAAGCTAATGTTTGCCAGTTATGTGGTGTATATATTGTGGTGTAAAGTTTGCTAAACACAGCAAATGTTAAAATTTCCAAAACTATAAAATAGGAACATATAACATATAAAAAATAACTTCTAATACAAGTGATATTAAGGAAACTAAATAATAGTGCCTTTAAAAAAATTCAAGGCACTTAAGCTAATCTCATATTGACATCAATTGCTGTTATGGCCACATAGGTCATATCTTAAGTGTAATAATCACACCCAATATTTCCAAAAATTGAACATAATATTTTAAAAACTTCTGCAAAACTTTTTTTTTAATAAAAATTTCCTTTTGAAATTTTTAATAAAAATTTAATAATAAAACTTTTTTGGAAAATTAAAAGAAAGATTCTCTAGAAAATGCTTAAATAAAATTTCTCTTTAGGTAATTTCTTTTTTCATAAAAATTTATTTTATTTTTGTAAAAAAAAAAATTGGCTAGTAAATTTTTTATAAAAAAATTTCTCCAGTAATTTTTTTTATTAAAAATTTCCCTAGTAATTTTTATATAAAAAAAACTTAATGGAGAGATTTTTTTATATAAAAATTATTTTTTATATAAAAAAATTCTCCAGTAAATTGTTTACCAAAAAAATGTCTAGTAAATTTTCTATAAATAATGTTCTAAAATTTTTTTACAAAAAAAAAAAAAAAAAACAATATAGCAAATTTTCTATAAAAAAATATAGAAAATTTCCTGTAAAAAAACGTAATAAATTTTTCTAGTAAAATTTGTCTAGTAAATTTTCCATAAAAAAATTTCTAAAAAATTTTTTATAAAAAAAATGTCAAATTTTTAAAATTTTCAATAAAAAAATTTTTCTTAAGTAACCATACTGTAAGAATTTATCTTTAGAGAATTTCTTGTAAAAATTTTCTCTTTAGCAATTTTTTTGTAAAAACTTTCTTTTTAGTAAATTTTTCGTAAAAGATTTTTTTATTAAATTTTTAAAAAACTTTTTCTTGTTAATTTTTTTTTCTTTAATTTCTTTTTTCTAATAAATATTTTTCTAGAAAATTTCTTTTTCTAGAAAATGTATAACAAAAATTTCTCTTTAAAATAAAATAATAAATAATTAATAAAAATATTGAACATTTTCAATGAAAATTTCTCTTTAGATAATTTTTAATAAAAATTTTTTCTTACATGATTTTTAATAACACTTTCTTTTTAGAAAATTTTTAATAAAACTTTATTTTTAGAAAATTTTTAATACAAATTTCTTTTTAGAAAATTCTAAATCAAAAACTGCCAAAAAAAACTTTCAAAAATTTCTTCTTGGAATTTCTTTTAAAAATAAAAATTTCTCTAGAATAATTTTAATGAAATTTCTCTTTAGAAAAATATTAATGAAGCTTTTCTTTAGAAAATTTTTAATAAAAATTTCGCTTTAGAAAATTTTGGATTAAAAATTTGTCTAGAAAATTTTAGTAATAAAATTTCTTTTTAGAAAATTTTCAACCAAAATTTAATTTTAGAAAATCTTTAATCAAAATTTAATTTAAGAAAATTTTCAACCAAAATTTCAAACCAAAATTTTTAATTAAAAATTAATTTTACAAAATTTTCAATCAAAATTTATCTTAGAAAATTTTCAATTAAAATTTTAAAAAATTTTCAATCACAATTTGTCTGTAGAAAATTTACAATTTGGAAATTTTTGTATTTATTGAATTTTAATATAAATTTCTCGTTAGAAAATATTAATAAAAACTTCTCTTTAGAAAATTTTTGTTAAAAATTTTAGTAACAAAATTTCTTTTTAGAAAATTTTCCACCAAAATTTAATTTTAAAAAATTGTCAATCAAAATTTAATTTTAGAAAATTGTCAATTTAAATTTAATTTTAGAAAATTTTAAACCAAAATTTCTCTAAAAAAAATGTTTAATCAAAATTTATCTTAGAAAATTTTCAATTTTGTCTTTAAAAAATGTTCAATCATATTTTGTCTAGAAAATTTTCAATTTGGAAATTTTTTAACAAAACTTTCTATTTATTGAATTTTAATATAAATTGCTCTTTAGAAAATTTTAATAAAAATTTCTCTTTAGAAAATTTTTAATAAAAATTGCGCTTTAAAAATTTTTTTATTAAAAATTTTAGTAACAAAATTTCTTTTTAGAAAATTTTTCAACAAAATTTAATTTTAGCAAATTTTCAACCAAAATTTTTCTAAAAAATTTTCAATCAAATATTAATTTATCATAGAAAATTTTCAATTAAAATTTGTCTTTAAAAATTTTCAATTTGGAAATTTATTAACAAAAGTTATTATTTATTAAATTTTATTTATATTTTTTATATAAATTTCAATAAACATTTCAATAACAAATTATTTTTAAAAATTTTTAATTAAATTTTTTAAAATTTATTTTAAGAATCTTTTATTAAAATTTTTAAAAATTTATTTTTTGAAATTGTTATTAAAATTAGAATTAAAATTAAAAAAAAATTATATAAATTTATTTTTAAAAATTTTTATAAAACATTTTCTTTAGAAAAATTTAGAAATTTTTTAATAAATTTTTTAATACCAAGACTTCTCTTTAGAGAATTTTTAATAAAAATTTATAGAGAAATTTTTATAAAATTTTATAAAATTGTTAAGTAGAAATTTTTTAATACCAAGACTTCTCTTTAGGGAACTTTTAATAAAAATTTCTTAATAAAATTATTTTAAAATTTTATAAAATTGTTAAGTAGAAATTTGTGACCGATTATGACCAAAAGACTAGGTTATAAAATATTATTCAAATAAATAAATATAATAAATAAAAAAATTCTCTTTACAAAATTTTAAATAAAATAATAATACTTTTAATAAAAACTCTTCTTTAATTAGTTTTTAACAAACAATTATTTCATTAGTCAATTATTAATAAACGAATTTCTCTTTAAATAATCTTTAATAAAAATTCTTCTTCGCAATATTTCAAAAAAATTCTTTAGAAACTTTTTAATAAAATTTCGCTTTAAAAGATACATTTTTCTTGTTTAAAAATTTTTGTAGAATATGTTTGAAAAAGTTAACCAAGAATTGATGCTTTCTCTAAATAAATTACGAAAATTTGCCGTAAACAATTAATTTAAATATAAAGTTATACATAAGATATAACAAGTATACATCTACAAAAGCAGTGTAATTGTAAGAAGTTATTTTTCTTATGGCACACTATTAAATTAAGCAGAAACATTAATACCCACAAATACTTTTACTTTCAGCAAATATATATCCAATTATACATATCTGTATAAATTTTTTATCATATGTAAACATGTGTAAGTAAGCACGACAAAATATTTTCAAAAAATAAAAAAAAAGTTAATCATTTGTTTTTAATTACAACACCAAAGGCAACAAATGAGGCTGGTACAACATACATACAGTAGTGGGTAAAACATGCGAAGCTGAAATGATATTTCGTATATCTCATAGACATATTTTGAGGTATTTTCTAAAGTTTATTAAATGCATTTTTGTTCAACTAAAAGGTAACTATTCCGAACAAAGATCTTTGTTAATATGGACGAAATTAAAATGTGTTCAAAATATTTCCAAACATTTTTCCAAATCAGCTATTTGTCATAAATGAGAAATAAATTTCTAATTAATTTTTTATTTCCTATATAATTTGTGAAAATAACCTTTCTACTAACTTTAGTTTGACATTGAGGTACAGATAGTAAATGTGTTTATTATACTTTCCTTTAATGCTTTTTAATTTTTGCAAATATTTTGAACATAGTAATTTTATTAATTATAATAAAAATATATTTTTCAATAATTTTTAGACAATAAATATTTTCTGTTTTAATTAAATAATAAAATATTAATTCTTATTATTAATTAAAAAAAAAACTAATTACTTAATATATTCTTTTTAACAGGAATAATTTGTGATTGCCAAAAATTGATTTTTAGTTGTAAATGTTTTGATTGCCGCTGTTTATATTTGTTTTTGTTTTACAGTTTGTTTGTTTTTTAATACTATTCGTGTGTTAGTATGTAAATGTGTATATGTGTTGGTAATTACGTGAGATTTAAATGAGCTTTAACAAACAAGTCACAGTGGAACTAAAAGCAAAAGAAATAATCACTTTTTTCTATTGTATTTCGTGTATAGTACTAAAAAAAGTAATCTAAGTTAGCGTAAAGTTCATATGAAGTTCTTAAGTCAATTTTTTGCCTGTTTGTCTCCTTTGAAGCCACTGTGCTTGCAAAAGTATGGATGCATGTGTACATAAGTATGTAAATGTTTGTTAAGTATACTGATTTTGAATTTAAAATGTCTTTTATAATTAATTATATTGTTTGTGTTATCACAGAGTAAGAGAGAAAGATAACAACAAACAACAGCTTATATATGAAAATTCATGTATTTTAACATATATTAACAGTCATTACTATTTAATTAGCACACTATGCTGAAAATAAGGTTTCTTATAAAATATAGGAAGTAAAATATAAATAGATTATATCAATTTTAATATCAAATATTGAAAAACAAAAAAATTTATTCAGTTAAAAAATTTATCAAATCAATCAAGTAGATGATTGAATAAATTAAACATTTAAGTGAGAAATAAAATATTACTTAAATTTTATTTTTATTTTATATTTACTTGAATATATTTATTAAATCTAGATACAAAATGAAACAACTGTGTTAATTGAAAAGCATATGACAATATTTTTTTCAGTGTACTTTAGAGTATCCCGAGAAAAGGTTTTTTTGAGATTTCGATGTACAAACAATTTGTATTGCTGAGCAGAATATGGAAAAATATTCAAAATATGTATAAAATTCATCTTCAGTTTTCTACCAGCGATTGAAAAATCGCAAATCTGGTACATTTTGGCCAAACCAATTGTTAGAGTTTTTTTTCGAGAAATAGGTCTCACAAATTTCGTAATTTTTAGCTTGTTATGAGAAAATAATTTAAACTTATTTCCCAAGGAATATTGTTTTGCTAAAAGACTTTTTTAGTTCATTTTATTAAACAAATTTTTTGCCATTGTTACTGCAATCCAACTTTTCAATATTTTACCTATGAAAAAAAAGAAACAAAATTACAAAGTTTTTATCCATTTTGAAATAAATTATGTACTAAAATTATGTTTTATGGACCAACATTTTTAGGATTTTTTTTTTTAATTTTTTTTTTTCATAGTAGCCTCAAAATTACGAGTTTTTTGATGAATTGTTGTAGAATCGTGACTTTCAATCGATGATAGGTAATTAAAGATCAATTGCACAGACTTTTTATATATTTTTCATATTCAGTTCATTAATACGCATCATTTGATGGGTCTTCCTACAAAATGTTCACTTCGACAGTACTAATTATTAGTGTAACCAAATATTCGGTTTTTCATATTAATCAGTTAAGTCGGTTAAATAATTATTCGGGATTAAAACTTGATCGGTTAATAACCGCTTAATGGCTTATTAGTCTGAGTAGTGTATGTAATTGTACTATTTAATCTATTAAAATAGTTATTTAGAAACATCAAATTATTTCAAAATGGATTCATCTTATCAGTTCTTTCGATCACTTGTATGAAGAAAAAAAATTATTTTTTACTCAGTGCTACAAAATATTTTTCTGAATCTTATAAATCAGCCTATTTAATGCGAATCTTATAAATCAGCCTATTTAATGCGAGAATGTTTCTTTTTTTTTTCATAAACTTCAAAATTTTTATGTACATTTTGTTCAAGAAAATTAAAACTAATTTAGAAATACACTGGTGCATATTTCTATAAACGCATTTAAAATTATTGTTTTTCTTTGAGGTATATTCGTTTCACTTAACCAACAACAATGTTGTGTTATTACAATAACTGACGATATAACGGAACATATTGGTGATCTTTTCAGTAGAATATTCCTATGAACGCAGTCGAGAAAAATTTGTCTTAAAAGTTATTTCAAAAAAATTTTTTTTTTAATTTTGACAATTTTAGTTGTTTGTTTCATTTAAGGTAAGTTTTTGATGACAACAACTCTGTTTACTGGAAATATTTCTGTTTTAATAGGGAAATTTAATCAGCTTAAAGGATGCCCAAAGGAACTTTTCTTATAGACCAGGAAAAAATTCAAATTTTTCGCGATCAAGGCTTTTTCTAACATAAAAATTGGACGAAAAATTAAACGTTCGGAAGGAGTTATCGAGGCTTTCTTAAGAAAGGGCAGAAATACGGAGTGAGGAAACCAACAAAAGATAATCAAAAATTAACAAAAAGGCAAATTAATAAAATAGAATAAGAAGCCAGTCGCAATAAATTAAATGCTACATAAATAAAAAATAAACTTCCAGACAAGTCACTTTCAAACATGTTGCACACATTTTGTGAACAGATGGTAACATAAAATGAAAGAAAACAAAATGTAAGACAATGTTGAAACAGTATCATAAGAAAAATCGTTTAAAATTTGCGCGCAAATACATGAAATGGACAGATGAGTGGAATGAAGTAATCTTTACTGATGAAAAGTAATTCAGTTTGGACAGTTCCGATTCATATACTTGCTATTGACATGATTTGAGGTCGAAACGGAATTTCGGTGAAGGCGGTGTTATGGTTTGGGCAGCCTTTTCTGCTGCATGAAAATCAAAACTATGTTTTGTTCCAACTAAAGTGAATAGTGCAATTTATAATGAACTATTAGAAAGTGCTATTCTCTTATTTATGGATGAAAAATGGATGAAGATTGCATATTCCAGCAGCATATCTCGGACCAATTTAAATCGTGGTTTAATGAACAAAGCATTCCACTATTGGGCATAGTATTCCACTAATGATAAAAAATGAGTTAAAACTAAGAACTAAGCAAGTTTCAGAAGAAATTGCCAGTGATTTTCTTCTAAAATTAGTCGAATCAATGACAGACTAAATTTTTGAAGTTATCCAATACAAAGGTTCATCAACACATTGTTAATAATGCTAAATTGGTTTATTAGTTTAAGTGCGTAGTTTAATAACATTAAAAATGTTATTAAACTACTAAAATTACAATGAAATAAAATTTAATGTACATTTTAAGTTTTTTTTTTTTTTTGTTAATAATTTTTTAGGTGAAATCAATAGATAATTTAAAAAATTAATTTGTAGCACCTATATTATTTTTTAGCTTCATTTTTGGTAAGTTGATTAAAAAAATTCATGTGCGTTTATAGGAAAATGTGCCAATGTATATGAACCCCTGTTATATACACTCTTGGACAATAAAATAGGTGAGAATTCCTTTAGAGGAGAAAATTTTAAAATTTTTTGTTTTAAAATTATTTAAACTTATATCTATATCTATCTATATCTTAATAAATAAGAAATAAAAAAATAATTTTAAATTTAACCTTCATTGAAGTCTGAAGATATTTTTAAAATTACAAAATAAGTTCCTATTTTTTAAACTAAATACATAATTAATTTTTTGAGTTTCCTTTATGATCCTTCCTATAGTGAAGAGATATACCCTAAAAGTTCTTGCTATGATATTCTACCGTTATTACTAAAAATTATCTATATATAAATTTTGTGTATTTTTTATATTTCATATTGCGTAAACTAGACGAAAAGGGGTAAAAGATTCCCCTCCCTATATCCAATTAACTAATAAATTGATTTTCTTGAAATTTGGCAGGCAAATAGTGTAATATCGGGAAGGAACTATAGCCTATAATTTTTATTATTTAGGGCGTGAAATAGGGCAAAAGGAGTAAAAGCTCCCCGTCTCTATATCTTCTTTATTTTATGTTTAACTTTTCAATATGTAACGAATAGAAAGAAAGACATAAAAGGCTATAGTTTTTTGCTTCATTCTTCTCTTTGATATACAATACATTCGTTATTTTTTAATTAAAAGCAAAATAAGTTATATGATAAAGTAACGTTTGCCGGGTCAGCTAGTATGTCAATAGAAAAATATGGGTTTTCTTACAAAAAAAAAAAAAAAACTCTTGCGATCTTCAAATTCCATGTAGGTTATTTCCAAAATTATTTTTTTATTCCTTAAAAAGTTGTAGTTAATAAATAAAACATAAATATAAGTTTAAATATTAAAATTTTTCACACCTATTTTATTGTACAAGAGTGTACATCAGACTTAATTTTTTCAATTATGATGAAAAATATTCAGCCAATTCTCTCCCAGTACCCGAAATTGTGAGTCTATTTTCTTGAAACTTTGTACACATTAGAGATTTGGTATAAAATATATTTTAAAAACAAGTAAGAAATATATAGTCGGTCAAGGCCGACCATATGACCCCCCACACCATTGTGCATGTCCATCAAAATTCGTGGAACGGTCTTACGTCTAAAGTGTAAAATAAAATATACAAATACAGAATATTACGTTAATACTAACATTTATGTGAATTTATGCACTTTAGGGTAATTCCCGAAAGTGGGCTTATATGGGAGCTATGGTAAATTATGTAGCGATGTTCATAAAATTTGTCACTGTGATTTCCACTTATACAAAACTTATTTGTGTCGAATATAAACTTGATACTAATATGTGTATGTGATTTATGCACGTTAAAGTGATTTTCGGAAGAGGGTTTTATATGGGACCGATCTTCATGAAATTTGGCACAAAGATTGATACTTGTATAAAACTTCCTTACAAATATTGCTATATTTAAGGCATTTATGATCGTTAAATCCCTATTCCGGAGGACTTCGTCTTTATGCCATGGATGTCGCGCGTGCCAAATTTTATTGAATTATCTTGAAAATTACGACTTGTACTTTGTGCATGGACAGCCAGACGGACGGACAGACATCGTTAGATCGACTTGGAAAGTGATTCTGAGTCGATTTGTATACTTTAAGGTGGGTGCTGGATGATTTTTTCTATGCGTTAAAATCAGCACAAATGCATTATACCCCAACCACTTATGGTGGTGTAAGTTATAAATAGAATGATTGGTTCCTGAGATATAAAGTGGTAAATTTACTTACCAGTGGGCCGAAACGTATAGCGATTTTGGAATAATATAAGAAGTAGACTCAAAGCGAAAAGCATTACTTTCGTAATAAATAATTATTGAAAAACAAGATATTTTGTTAAAAAAGCTTTCAAATTAAAGATTTTTGGTTAAACTTTTAAATTTTTATATATTTTTTTGCTTTTAACGTGCGCAATTGATATTCAGTGTTGAGTGAGTGTGATAAACCATATAGCGTCTTGGTTTTCCAAAAAGTGCTGTTATATAGAGGTTTAGAAACTTATTCATTAGCTAATATGATTTTAAATAAGCGTATTTCTCTGCAACAACTGCAAGAAAATATAACTGCGTTATAGCCCTAGCTAGTTCATTTTTTGGCATTAGAAATGTACAAACTCCTTATAAAATAAATACGAGGGCGGATCAATAAGTTCGTGACTTTTCGAACTTCCCTCGTAGTTATATGAAATGCAACACTATTCCCGTCAAGTACCATCTGTTAATAGACTACTGTCAAATTTTGAGTGTCATCATTTACTTTGCGTTTAACAGCTGTTCAAAACACACAACCTCGTGTATTTTTCTAAAAATGGAAAAAGGGAATTTCATTAAACATTATTTTTTGCGAAAAACAAACATCAATCAAAAGCTCGATAAATACTATGGGGACTTTGCACCATCGATTTCAATGATGCTGAACATTCTGGATGGCCAATTGAGGTCAGTACACCCGAAAATGTCGAAAAAATCCACAACATGGTGTTGGCCGACCGAAGAGTAAAAGTGCGTAAGATTGTTAATGCCATAGGCATTTCATATGGCAGTGTGGTTTCGATATTAAATGATCAGCTGGGTTTAAGAAAGTTGTCTGCTAGATGGGTGCCGCGTTTGCTCTCAATTGACCGTAAACGTAAACGTGTAACAACTTCAAAGGATTGTTTGGAGTTGTTTAACCGCAAGCCGAATAAGTTTTTGCGGCGTTTTATAACTGTGGATAAAACATGTATCTATTCCGAAGTACGCCGGAGACCAAGCAGCAGTCGAAACAATGGATTTCTCCAGGTGAACCTGCTCCGAAGAAGGTCAAGGTAAGTTTGTCGGCCAATAAGGTGATGGCAACAGTTTTTTGGGATGCACGCGGGATAATCCACATCGATTACCTTCAAAAGCTAAAAAAAAAAATAAACAGCGAATATTATGCCAACTTATTAGACCGATTTAATGAGGATTTAAAAAAAAGGACCCCATATGGCCAAGAAAAAATTTCTTTTTCATTAAGATAATGCACGGGTGCACACGTGTGCAGTCTCAATGGCAAAACTCCATGAATTGGGCTACAAATTGGTACCTCATCCGCAATATTCTCCGGATTTAGCCCCTAGTGACTACTTCCTATTTCCAAACTTAAAGAAATGGCTCGATGGAAAGAGATTCAGTTCCAACGATGAAATTATTGACCAAACAAACGCCTATTTTAAGTACCTCGAAAAATCCTATTTTTTACGCAAAGTAAATGACGCAACTTGCTCAAAATTTGGCAGTAATCTATTAACAGGTGGTACTTTAATAGGGAATATTGTTGCATTTCATATAACTACGAGGGAAGTTCGAAAAGTCAAGGACTTATTGATCCGCCCTCGTATTAGGAATGCCAAAACCTGATTAAAAAACCTAAAAGCAGATTCATATCCTTTATTATTATTATTATTATTATTTTTTTTTTCTTTTTTTTAGCAATGATGGGTTAATATAAAACGTAATGACTTTTTCAAAATTTAAAGTTTATTTGTTCAAATCTATGTTTTAAGAATAATAATTTCTATTGACATAAACTTAAGTATATATGGAGTTATATTATTATAGTCTTACTTTTCATGCCACATTTTATTAAAATTCTACATAATAGACATTTTGGAAGATATATATTTAAAATTAAAAATTTTTTAAATAAATAACCCTAAAATATAAATTGCGGTTAATCGATTATTTGACATAAATTATTCGGTTTATTTGTTACTCGAAAATTCACAATTTTAAATTACTCAAACAGTTAAACGATCAAAATTAATCGGTTAACCGAATGACGATTAATCGATTGAATACTCTCTACTACTTATATAAACTAAACTGTAAGCTATACTTTTAAATATGCTTAAATTCAAATATATATACATATGTATATATATATTTTATTTATAAATTCTTAATGGATATCTTAACTGTCATTTTGTGCTAAAATTTACATTTTCATTAACACAAAAGAAAAAAAACTTCCAATAAAAACAAAAGTTACAACAAAAATAGTTACTTTTCTTTATCGCCTTAAAAGGATAAGAAAACAAAATGTTAATTTAAAAGATTTTAATGCCATCATAAAAGTGTCATATTTAATGTGATTTTGTTGGATAATGTTTAACAATATAAAACCAACACATGCTTATAAATACCCAGCAAACACACAAATTGGATTTTAAATTTAGATTAATCAAAATTAAGAAAATTTTTAATCTTTTTGGAGTGATACGATAGTAATATCAGTTTATAAATTTTAATTTGATATATTTTATTTTATACAGCTCTTGTGTTGGCTGGGTATATTCTTACACTTATTCACCCACACATATCCATGTGTATTGACATACTTATTTGTTAATGTTTAAAAGTTTAGCAAAAAGTAGTAAATACTTAAGCTCAAAATGTGATTATAATATTTATTTTGTTCTTTGTCTCATTTAATCGAACAGAATATAAAGGAAATTTAGTATTAAGGCTAAAAATGTCTCTTGCAGTTTTAGTTTATGACATGAAGAAGGTGTTAATGTTTTACATTATCATTAAGTATATTATAGAAATAAAAGAAATTCTACAGTCATTTGGAAAAGTTTATACACATGCTATATAATGAAATCACTTTAATAGAGCAAATTAAATCATGTAAAAAATTTTATTTAATGGTTTAAAGCAAATTTTAAAATTTTTACAATTATCTAAACAACTTCTTTTGAGGAGAATATTTTAATATTTTGAATTTGCAGACCTTTGTTAAAATTCCACATGTGAATTTATATATTAAAACTAATTGTTTTTCATGAAAAACTATTTTCAGCTGGATTTTTGTTAAAACAGTGGAAAAAAACTTGAATCTGGTAATTTATTTGAATCGTGCTTATGCCATTATTTTGGCATATTCAAAATGAAAAATGTATGCTTGTTAACGAGTGGCTAATATTTTTTCCATAAGAATAATTTAGCCACTCATTAGCAAGCGTGTATTCTTCATTTTGAATACAGCTGTAGATATTTAAATTATGGCTTAAAAGTTTCAATTGGATCCACTTGATATATGGAGATATTAATTTATTTCAGAAATATAAAGTATTTGTTAAGATAACGCCTTATAAACACAGAAAAAATTATTAGATAATAATGACGCAAACTTAGTTAATAATTGAATTGTTTAATTGATTTTAAGAAAAACTTCAATCATACAAGTCATTATATTGATTAAAAAACTAATTGAAATTTATATAATTAATTAATATTATTATTTTGATGATTGGGACAAAATCAATTAGAATTTTAATTGAAGTAAACAATTTCATAATTAAACTTCTTTTTTATCTTTATTATTATTATAATTATAAATATAATTATATTTATATTTACAATTAAAATTATAATTATAATTTAATATATATAATTTAATAATTATAATTATAATTATAATTATAATTATGATTATAATTATTATTATTATTATTATTATTATTATTATTATTATTATTTTCTGTGTATAATATAGTTAAACAATTTATATTTTTAAACGAATCCAAATTGTTCGTTTATATTGTCAAAATATAAAACAATTACTCGGAGTCAAAAATATTTATTGTGTAAAATAGAGGAATTAAAAGCGTTGATAAAATTGAAAAAATATGGAATTTTATTTTGAATTTTATACCACAGATAAGGGTCACTATAGTGAACAGGATGGCATCCAAAAAAAATTTCACGAAAATATCGACGACATTGACCCTCGATACGATTTATTTTTGGATACGTCCGCGACAAATTAGGATTTTTACACATTACTTCCAAAAATCTGATTAACGAAATGGAACTCTATAAAGAAAAAATAACAAGTGAGAATGTTATATTCGACTTGGCCACATCTATATACCCACCATCTGCAACTCTTTAAAATTTCTCCTTATATGGGAGGTGGGTGGTAAAGTGGTCTGACCACGCCTATTTTTTCATTGGTACTTGCACTATTTGTACAAACTTTCGTTAATGAGCATGCATTTTTGGAAAAGATATCGGTCGGTAAGTAAACTGGAGTTACGACGGACACCATGTTTTTTCTATTATTTGGTATATAACTTTATTTTGTTTAAGGAATATATATATATATATATATTCTGGGTCATCGTGAAACTCTGAGACGACCTAATGATGTCCGTCCGTCTTTCTGTTTAAAGCATGATAGGACATGATAGGCGAAATTTGGCTCAAATATTTGCCTTACATTAGAAGGTATTTTTGGTATTGAAAATGAGCAAAGTCGGTCCTTAAACAAAATAAAGTTATATATATATATACTCATATATATATATATATATATATATATATATATATATATATATATATATTGATACATATATACGCATATATATATATATATATATATATATGTATTGAAAAAGAGTTAAGAAAGTAACGATTTTAAAATTGTGTTATCATTAGAAAGGTATACTAAGTGATAGAAAATAGCTGCAGAAATGGTGTTTTTATCTCATTGTTGTTCGGATGATGTTCTCAACTTTATATTAAAACTACATTTATTAGGTTATTCAATTCAATTCAATAAAATGAATAATTCAAATCAGTCATTATAGTTTGTCATTATAGTTTACATTATTCGATCACATATGTAAAAAAATTTCGAATTATTTGAACAATTAAAAATTAAAAAATAAAGTAATGGGCCTATCATAACCAATTTCTATAGGCTTTGTCCTTGTGTCATGAAAGTCCTATTTTATTTTCCAAATTGCGACCTGTACTTGTGCACAAGTACAAGTTTTACATGGACAGTCAGCCAGCCGTCCAGCCAGACGGACGGACGGACATCGTTAGATCGACTCAAAAAGGGATTCTGAGTCGATTGGTATACTTTAAGGTGGGTGTTGGATGATTTTTTCTGTGCGTTAAAAACATATAGCGTTTTTGTAAAAAATTTACGAATGAGTCCAAAAGTAACTTTAAAGTAGGGTCGAATATACTTTAAAATATGAATGGTTTAGCAAAGTTATACTAAGCGAGTCATCGTTTTTGAATACAAAGAATTTTGCTTAACAATGGTTAGTAAAGCTGTGTTAAGTCTTAAACTACACTGCTGTTCAAGGTGCCGTTATTCAGAAAAAAAAACTTTGCTTTCCTAGTAAGCTAGCAGGTATAATTGGAAAAAAAACGAGAAAGAAATATATAGTCGATCAAGACCGACTGTATTATACCCTACACCATTGCATAAAAATTCGGGAAGGGGACTTATATTATATATGTGTTCAATTTTACCAAATGTAAAATAAAATATACAAATACAGAATAATGCGTTGATACAAACATTTAGATGATTTTATGCATTTTAAAGCGATTCCTGGAAATGGGTTTATATGGGTTTATACCGATTCTCATAAAATTTGGCAATGTAGTTTCTACTTACATAAAACTTTTTTTGTATAGAATATTAACTTGATACTAACATTCGTATGGGATTTATGCACGTTAAAGTGATTTTCGGAAGAGGGGTTTATATGGGAGCTACGGTTTTCATGAGATTTGACGTAAAGATTGATACTTATACGGAACCGAATTTCACTGAAATATTTTTATTTTTAAGTCATTTTTGAGTGTTTAAACTCATTCTGGAGGAACATTTGTATGAGAGCTAGGTGAAATTTTGTATCTACCACAACCAATTTCAACATCCGTACTTTGAGCACAAGGTTTACATGGACAGCCAGCCAGCTGTGCAACCAGCCACACGGACATCATTAGATCGATTTAAAAAGTAATTCTGAGTCCATTGGTATATTCAATGCATTACAAACATCAGCCTGAATAACTAGTTATTTTTGTTCAAGTTGTACACAAATTCATGTAGTTATTTTTAGACTCTAGGGGTACTCAAAAATATGTACCTAAACAAAAATAAAAATAAGACAAAAATAAGATTTGAACTTGGGCACAAAATTAACCATTTATTTTTAATGACTAACTTCTTACTCATTACACCATCTCGCACTAAATTTTCTAAGTGACAAAAGTTTTTTTTTAGTATAAAATATCCTTTAACTTAATTAACAGCATCAGAATGGGATTGAACCAGCAACCCTCTGATTGTGATTGCAATATTACTGTGCTATTACACTATTGAGTTCTTATTTATGTAATAGAGTAGGCAAATAATAATGACGCCTCATTACCAAGAAACTACTCTAATAAGTAGTTGCCATTAGCGGGAACCAAAAAGTTTTGGCTGGGTACTTAATAATGGTTAACATTTTTTAAATATTTTCTTTATTTTTGAGTTTTTTGGGGGTTTTTAATTAGTATAAACTTTTTTCCAAATTTGAACAAAAAAATGTAGAGGTTTTGATAAGCTAAATTGTTAAAATCATACAATGTGCAATATGTGAACTTGGTCTAATTTTAAAAATAATACCAGGGAAAATCTAAAATAAATAAGTAGTTAGAATTCTACAGATTTTTATTTTTTTATTTTTTTTTTCTGAACTTATATAATGTTAAGCATTATCAACAATCTAATAATAATAAGGGCAATTAATAAAAAATGAATATGTGGTTACAACAAAAATTATTATAAAACCACCAAAGATTATAAAGCTTACTTAGGTTTTACAGCTAAACTTATGGATTGGTTGAAAATTTACCACAGCTTTTTATATATAAAAGAAAAACTAATTCAAACAATTAATTAGTTTAAATAAAAAAATTCCTAAAAGAACACCTTAAAATGAGACTTGCCATTTGCTTATATTCAATTTTAACATTTCTATTAATATTCAAAGTGGATTCAATTTCTGCCGCGGGAAATATTTATACAACAAGTGCCGGAAATAAATTTTATATTGATAGTGAAAGAAAGGTAAAAATACTGAGAGTAACATAGAGACATATTGTAGAGAGCAACTGCCAATAAATACGTTTTTAAAATCAATCATCGATTTAAGAAATTGTTTAAAATTGCTCCTCTTAAAGTTTCTTCAAATCTAGCACAATTTCAACCACTTACACCAATTTTAATTGCAGTTAGTTGCTCAAGCAAAATGTTTCTTTCAGCTACTTTAAATAAAAAAAAAAAAAAACTCATACATATATTAAAATAAATTGTTTAAAAAAAATTTTTTAGAGTGTCTGGATAGAGGCACTTATTAGCTGCATGGAAAGGAATATGACCCTGGTGACAATTGGCACGGAGGAAAAATCTAATGAAATAAATCAACTAGTAAAAAGTTCCTTTGGAGGAAATAAAAGACTTTGGGTTGGTGGCATAATGAGTCGATATCCCCAGCGTCAATACATTTGGTTGTCAACGGGTAAGAAGTTCAATTACACATTTTGGTCCAGTGGCAATCCAAACTTTGAAAGCAATTTGCAACATTGTATTGAAATCGGTTTTGATACGAACATGGAATGGAATGATTATTCATGTAATGAAAAAAATGGTTTTATATGCGAACCCAATCAACAATATTTGGAGAATGAGAAACTAAAATACCAAATTCAACAAGAACTTGAAAAACAACAAAAAATAAATGTTGATATTCAAGAAAGAGAAAAACGTGAGAAAATTTTACAACAAGAATTAGAGAGTGTAGAGGCGACTTTGAAGCAACAAGAAGAAAAATATTTTCAAGATGAAAAAAAATTAACACAAGATTTAGAAAATTATCAAAATAAATTTAGAAATCTCGAAGAAAACAAAGAGAAATTAGAAAAGAAGCTGGAAATATTGGAAGAAACACAGCAATTGAAAAATAAAAAAAATCCTTACAATATTCTGCATTTTCATCAAGACCGTTATACAGCAAATGAATTATATCAAAATTAAAATTTCCAACATTTAATTCTATTTAAATGCAGTGAAAATGTGTATTTTAAGTATGTATGTCACAAAATTCTTTAAGATTTTCTTTTTATAAGTTCAAAATAAAATTGAATTTTTGCAAAAAAAAAAAAATGTTATATTTTTGCTTTTTTTATAAAAAATGTTAATTCAAGAACAGGGATTTTAATGATCTTCACTGCAAAGAAAAAATTACTGACTATAATTTTTCAATTAATACAGCTTTTTTTTTTGTTTAGATGTTGTAATGTTGTATTAAAATTTAATAAAAGAATTAATTGAATTAATTATTTTTGTTATAAAAATTCAAACCAAATATTGAAAAATATTTCTTTAAAAAAAAATAAAAAGATATTTATATTTATATTTATATTTATATTTATATTTATATTTATATTTATATTTATATTTATATTTATATTTATATTTATATTTATATTCATATTTATATTCATATTTATATTTATATTTATATTTATATTTATATTTATATTTATATTTATATTGCAGTTTAACAATGCATACACAGAAAAAATTAAATTTCGTATTTCATTACTAAATTTATAAAACCATTTATATTTTTTTATTAAAATCGAACCTATCACTGAATTGAAATCAAACATTCAAATTCGTAAAAGTTTTATTAAAAATATTAAAATTTATTTCTTATTAAAACATTTTTATTATTTATAAATTTGAATATTTGAAAATTATCAACGATTCCATCACTTTTTTTTAAATAAACTAATAAAAATTATACTTAATTTTTAGTAAAACAATATTTATTTTTAATTTAATAAAATGTTAAAAAAAGTATATATATATATATATGTATGTATGTGTATATATATATATATATATATATATATATATATATATATATATATATATATATATATATATATATATGTGTATGTATGTGTATGTATGTATGTATATATATGTATATGTATATATATATATATATTATTTATAAGAAAAAACGAAAGATTCACATTTTTCGACACTTCTTCCAAATTTCATCAGTGACCAAATTATGCTAAAATAAAACCAATTGTTATTAATAAAAAATTATATTTAAATTATTGTTACCATTTTCTAGTTTAGAAGATTTTTAAACGAATTAAAATATGGATAGGACACAATGATACCGCTAAACGAGAGGGAGTTAGCTGTTTTAGCACACATATATATGAAAGTATATTATTCCATTGACTCATAAGATCAAATGCTGAAGTAGGGAATAACATATTTTAAGCGATATATTTCAAATGCTTTTGAATCATCTAGAAAATACGTAAATATGAATAATTATGTTACAAAATCTGTGCGAAAATAAAGATTACTTACCATTGGAAGTCTCCAAATTTTGGCTTATAATTTTTTGTATCAACATTTTAATGATTTTATTTTGTTTATACTTTTTTTTTTTTTGTCAAAATACAGGATTTTTTTATTTTTTTATTCTTTTGAATTGGTTTAGAAATTATTTTCAACCGATAAAACAAAATATTAAAATCAAACAAATTTTTTTATAAAATATTATTTAAAACCAAACAGCTTTTTATTTAAAAATTTCTAGTCATAATTTTTTTGTGTGTACAACCGGAAGTTTATATAAGAGGCACTTCGAACTAAGTTTTCAAATTTTCAAAAAATTCGAACTATATTTTCAAATTACTAATTTTTTTAAAAACACAAAAATAAAACATATGTAACTACATGTATTTTATTGTTGTATAAATTAGGTTTTTGACAATTGAATCAGATTGTTTTTTCTCTCACATAAGTATCTACTTATTAATCTATGATTTCTTATAGTTTTAATTTTTTTTTTTTTTTTGTTATTCTCATTCGGTAATATGTAATTTTAAGTATACATAACTCTATAACTATATGTCTGATTTTATTCATTTAAAAACCAGTATAAAGTTTATTATAATAGATATTGTAAATGACATTGCATAATTCAAAAATAACGTTCTAGCTGAAGATGTGTGAGTGCAATTTTCAGATGCTTTTTTAATAAATTTCTAACCTTTTTATTTTAAAAATTTTTGATTAATTTTGATAATAAGTATGTTTATTATACAGTGCATTAACAATTATTCTGAGACAAAAATATATACCACAAATAACATATTATGAAATTTTATAACTAAAATTAATTAAAAAAAAAAAAACTCACAAAAAATTAAAAACAAAAAAATATATATAAAAAATTTATTTTTGTATGAGAAAATCTGAAGGAATATTTTTTTTTTTTTTTTCAAATAGTGGATAATAATTTTTTATTATATCAGAGGTAGAAAAAAATTTAAAGGGCAAAAATTGTTCAAAAATGCATAATACATTCGCATTTTTAAATGATAATAATATTTCTAAATAACTGCGTTTAGAGGGAACACATTTACTTTCTACATGTAATTGAAATCAAAATAATCAATTAAAATCCGTTGTCAGATAATAGAGATATTGGTGTTTGAAGTTACATACCTTTTAGATTTTTTTTTTTTTACTTTTCAAAAAATTAAAATCGTAAATAAATTCACGAGCTTTTCACTTGCTAACAATTGATTAAAATATTTAATTGAATTCATATCAGAGAATCATGATTTAATGAATTATACATAACTACTTGCTAATGAAATTGTCGTTAAGATGTAATTCCAGCTTAATTTACTTAAAATATTAGTATATGTATATGTGTATATATATATATATATATATATATATATATATATATATATATACATATATATATATATATATTATTTTTTTTTTTTTTTTTATTATATCTTAACGACAATTTCATTAGCAAGTTGTTATATATAATTCATTAGATTCATGATCATGAATTCGAATTCAATTAAATATTTTAATCAAATATTAGCAAGTGAAAAAGTATAACTGATTATAAGAATCTTGCAGACATTTTAAATATGCGTTATAAATTTTTCTCATAGGAGCTTGACAAAACATTAAAAGAGTTAAGAGCAAAAGTAAATAGTGAGTCAGACATATTATTAAATATTCGTATAATTTTCAACTGGAAATATATAGAAAATATTCTCTGTTATGTACGACAACGCCTAATTGAATTGTTAATCATTTATAAAGTCTTGTCTTTGGAAATATGTAAAGAAAAAATTTATTTTATTAACGAAGGTTTGAGAAATATGTGAAAGAATAGTTTTTAAAAAAAAATGTCAATTTTCATTCTAATTTAATTTTTCATGGCCAGATATTCAAAAAAATTTTTTTCAGCATGTTATATTGGAATATATTAGAAATTATATATTTTAAAAAATTTACCCCTTGACGTATTACCGAAAACCGAAATAAAGTCGAGGCAAAAAATCAAAAATTTAAAATTAAAGCGTAAATATATTTTTAACTGCAAGGTATTACTTAAGTTAGTAAGCTTATTTTTTTATTATCTCGCCAAGCACTTTACTAAATATAAAAAAAAAACTCTAAAATCGAACTTAATTCATAGAAGTTTTTAATACTTGAGTTGGTCCATTTGACACCCTGTATTATTACATGATAACTGCAATATAATTTTTCTGAAAGCTTATGTTCTTCTTAACTCTTCCAAACATTTCAATTCGATCTGAACAATAGTTTATGACATATAGATTTATTACCAAAATTTTTGCGAACGATTCCACTATGCGCTCGTGAACTGAAGATCAATTTTAATTTTTTGTAAATATTTTATATAATCCACTGCAAGTGATGCTGAAAGGCATAAGAAAAAGTTTATCTCAAAAAAAAAAAAAATAATAATAATAATAATACAAAATTCCATGTACTAGCAAGGAACAATGCATTAATAAGATATTTATATATGAAAAATTACATTACGTTTTCAGTTTTAAACCGAATATCGAAGAAGAAACATATATAAAATGCATTTCATTATCTGCTGGAGTTTAATTTTATTGTTTTTATTAACTTATAAAGTAAATTTCACTTTGGCCTATGGGGGCATGTATACATCAGATGTTGGTAATAAATTTTATATTCAGACCAGTCAAAGTGTAAGTTATTTAAAGAAATGCAATTTTTTTTTTATCACATAACTAATTCAAATTATTTCAAAAAATATCAAGTATGCCTGGACAGAGGCTGTCGTTAAATGTATGGAGATGAATATGACTTTGGCTTCAATTGACAACGAAAATAAAGCTAATGAAATACATCGCCTATTTAATAAGCTATTTGGCAAAACTGTCTACGTTTGGGTGGGTGGTATTAAGAGCCGTTATCCTCAGGATCATTTTGTTTGGTTTTCAACAGGTAAGAAGTTTACTTACACCAATTGGGAGTGCAGAAATCCAAACTTTCAAAATAGTAATCAATACTGTGTTGAAATTGGTTATGATGACATGGAATGGAATGATCTTCACTGTCACGCTGAGCGTGGTTTCATCTGTGAGATGTCACTGGAAAATCAGGAGCATGACAGATTGCAAAGACAACTTCAGAATGAAGAAGAAAAACAACAAAAACTAAATAAAGATTTGCAGAGTATAAAAGTTACATTAAAGCAGCAAAAAGATCAGTATGAGGAAATAGAAAGAAAATCTAAACAAGAATTAGAAAATTATCAAAAACAACTTAAAATCGAAAATGATAAACAACAAAAAATTCAAAAGGAATTACAAGAGAAAGTGAAGAATGAAAAAATGTTGCAGCAGGAAATAGAAAAACAACAAAAACTCAATAAAGATTTGGAGAGTGCATTAAAGCAGCAAAAACAACAACATGATGAGATAGACATTGAGTATAAAAAAGAATTGGAAAATCATCATAAACAATTTAAACAAGAGAAAGAAAATCATGAACAAATGTTGCAAGAGGAACTAAAAAAGCAAGAAACTTTGCATAAGGATTTGGAGAGTGTAAAGGTGATGTTAAAGCAACAGAAATATGAACATGATGAGAAAGAAACAAAATATAAGCAAGAACTAGAAAATTATCTACAACAACTTAAACAAGAAAGAGAAAAACATGAACAAATGTTGCAGCAGGAGGTAAAAAAAGAACAAGGTTTATATCAAGATTTGGAGAATATAAACACAACACTAAAGCAACAAAAAGATCAACATGATCAGAAAGAAATTAATTATAAACTAGATTTAGAAAATTTTCAACAACAACTTAAACAAGAGAAAGAAAAACATGAACAAATGTTCAATCAGGAAGTTGAAAAACGACAAAATTTGCATAAAGATTTGGACAATTTTACAAATATTTCGAAGCAACAAAAAATTCAGTATGATGAGAAGGAAACAAATTATAAACAAGATATAGACAATTATCAACAACAACTTAAAAAAGAAATTGAAAAACAAAAACAAATGCAAACAGAATTGCAGGAGAAAATAAATAATGCAATTATATTGCAACAGGAAATGGAAAAACAACAAAAAATTAATAATGATTTGGAAAGTGTAAAAACCATATTAGAGCAACAAAAAGAACAATACAATGAACAAGAAACAAAATACCAACAAGAACTACAAACTTATCAAAAACATCTGCAACAAGAAATTGAAGAACAACAAAATATGCAATTGGAATTGCAAGAGAGAGAAAACAAATTGCAAGAGGAATTAAAGATCTTAAAAGCTAACTTACACCAACAAGATGAGAAACAATTAAAGGATAAAGAATTTAATAAACAAGATAAAATTGAAAAGATAGAGAACCAGTTACAGCAACTGGATGAACTGCAAAATAAAAAATATCGTGATATAATTTTTCATTTTCATCAAGTAAAATATATAGTAAATGCAGCACCTAAAAATTTGGATTTTGAAGATTCTGTTTAAAATAAATGTAATAAAAAAGAAAAGGAAACTTAACATGATCGATCACGTTATTAATAAGTTTTTCTAGATACCACAATAATTTTAAAAATAACCGAATTTTTTCATACAATTCGAAAAAAAAAATATATACATTTTTGTAAATTAAAATTTTTTATTAAAAAAAAAAAAAAAAAACAAGTAGTTGTTTCTTATTTCACAGAAAAAGGTTTATAAATAAATATAAAAATTTACTTTATTTGATTTCAGTTCATAATATTTAAGAATAATTTCTTAAATATTAAAACTTCTTCATATTTTTCAAATGAATCAAAAGTCAAGAAGACTTAAAAAAATTGTTTAAATATTTATTTATATTTTCAATTTGTAAAAAAATTTTTGAAATTTTCTTTGGAAAATTTTAAGTTTTTAATAATTTTTTGCTACATTTTGGGAATAGAAGAATAGAAGCGCTTTTTATCAAAATGATGTGCTGCATAATGCGTGCAAAATTATGGAAATTTCTAAACATTAATTTTTTAAAAGATTTTTCTCGGAATTTCGTCATTTTAGGAATTTGTTGTTAATATTTTCATGTATTATTGCATTTACTGTTGGTAATCAAATCTAGTAAAACTAAGTCAATATTTTAACAAAATTTTTGCAAAATTCTTAAAATTTTCATTTTCATTATTCATTTAATAATATCTACAAACAAAATTTTATTTTTATGAAAAAAGTTTGGGGAAAAGTAATGTTCGATTCATAATATTAATGAAAAATATTTCAAATCTATGAATATTTTTTCTCTGTGTTTATGATTAAATTTTTTTTACGTTTTTGATATAAAATTTCAAAATAAATTATCGTTTCGTTTTCAAAAAGAGGCCCTCAGTATAAAAAAAAAATATATTGAACAAAATTATATTCAAAATAAATGTTAGTCTGAAAAATTATTCTTTTAAGAGCCTAAAAGTCATACCTCATAAACAGGTCCTAAATTTTTCCCCAGAACACATCCTTAAATATGTTTAAAATTTTTGAGTGATATGAAGAGCCTTTAATACAGAAAACAGTGGGACATAATCTACATTTCTTCGAAATAAATCTGTAACTTCTAACGGCTATCTAGATTTACATAAAATTGACACGGTCATGGCAAAGGAGCGTACAATTTTGAGCTTGACAGGGTTCTCATAGACACTTCCGAAGCAGAGCTGGTGAGGAATAAATAAGGGTGACTCTAACGTGGAAAATTTTTAACCGCTTGCCAAATTTTTGTTTCTTATCTGATTTATTTTAATATCTTCTTAAAGCTCTTATAGCTTTCAAGTTGTTACTAGTTGAAATTTCAACTATTTTGATCTTAAAAATTTTGATCCAAATTTTTCAACACATGGCCTAATATTTTGGTCCAATTATGTAAAAATTTTAACCAAATAGTTAAAGAAAAAAATATCTATTGAAAAAAAAATGAACTAAATGTTGAGGCTAAATTTAAGATTCGAAAGTTACAAAAATACTTCCAAAATAAAAAAGTTTTAAAAATAATTTATAATTGGTGGGATATTAACAATTATTCCATCTTAAATTTCCCAAAATAACTGCAGAAATATAGGTATATACACAGAAGAATTTATTCCCTTATATTTCTCAATTAATGCAATTGTTTCATTTAACATCAAAATTTAATTAATATATTCAAACAAAAATAAAATAAAAGAAATAGTAAAAATAAAATTAAAGGGAATTTTTCTCTCATTTGAATTTTTAATTCATTCAATCATCTACTTGATTGATTTAAAATTTTTTCTGTTTTTCATTTTTGACAGTTATTAGTAATTGATATGATCATTTTTTGTGAGAGGTACAAATTTAGACAATATTTAATTGAATTAATTACTTTTGGTGGTTGGTGACTTTTTTTCTTTGTATAGCACTTCTCAGCAAAAACTTTGCTTTCCTGATAAGCTAGCAGATATAACTGGAAAGGAAAATAAACTACTTATTTTTGCCTGAATAACTAGTTTTTTTTTTTTTTTTTTTTTTTTTTTTTGTTCAAGATATTGTATCAAGATATCTTATTAATTCATTTTATACTGCATATTAATTATATTATTAATTAATGTAATTAATTTTATAATTGGTTTAAAGTTTTTTAACAAAAACGGCAGCTTTAAAAATATATGCAGAAAAAATAAAATCTTGTGATTACAAAAAAAATAATAATAAAAAATATGGAAATAAAATACGAGTAACTTATACCATTTAAATAATTGTAGGACGAAATATGAACATGTTGTAAGAATTTGCACAGTTCTCGGAGACATGCTTAGTATATAATTATTTGGTAAGTACGCGTTATAAATACTTAATGAGATTTTTAATCGTTTCAGTACTTTTTAGATGTTTCCATCGTTAGTACCAGGGGTTCTAATAACTTCAAAATCCAAGTTTATGTCAAAACTGTTGGAAGATTATTTATATGTAAAAGTCAGTTCATAAACATTAATTGTTTTTGACACTATGTTCAGACATTTGCAATATTCCTTAATGTTTTTATTGGCATCTCATCCTAAGCCTTAACGGTACATATAAATCTTTATTAGAACGTGATCAAAGATTTCAACAATTTTACTTATACGTGATTATTGGTTATTTTAACAAGATGTATAAGACGCTGAGATGAAACTATGTACCAAGTTTCATTCCCCCTAATTAAATTTGGAGTTTTAATATTTATTTTGCTTAATTTTACTTGAATTGCATTATTTAGATATTTTTAATAATTTAAAAAATAACTATAATAAAATTCAGGTGCTTTCATTGATGGATGGATGGATGTAGAAATTAATTAATAAAACTACTGGTTGATTTTAGACAAACATTCAATAATAATTCCTATTAAATTATTTTAAAAATTGATTAAAATTTAAACCAAAATCAATATTTCACAGTTAATTAATATTATCATTTTCGTGATTTTATTTTATTTTTTTCTGTGTTATTTTTACACTCTAGGGGTATTCAAAAATATGTACCTAAATGAAAATAAAAAGAAAAACAAAAATTTTTTTCCGTCAATGAGATTTGAACTTGGGCGCAAATTAACCATTCGTTTCTAATGACTAACTTCTTACTCAGTACACCATCTCGCACTTAATTTTCTAAGTGACAAAAACTTTTTTAGTATAAAATATCTTTTTAGACATTTTGTTAAAAAAAAAGCTAACAGCATCAGAATGGGATTGAAACAACAACACTCTGGTTGTGATTGCAATACTTTACTATTATACTATTGATTACTTATTTATGGAATGCAGAGTCGGCAAATAATAATGACGCTTCACTACCGAGAAACTTTAATAAATAGTTGAGATTACCGAATACCAAAAAGTTTTTGTTGGGTTTTTACTGTCTAAATTTAATAACAATTTTTAAGCTGATATGAATATAAATTATTCATTTATAATTATTATTTAATTATATTAATCTTAAAATTTATGTAAACTAAAAAAAAAAAAAATTGCAGAATTGAGCTTATCAAATATTGGAAATGTAAATACTTAAAATGTGACTGCATTAAACAAAGTATTTTTTCTTCACTTATTCTCTGCAATGCAAAAATTCCAAAGTTTTTATCACTAAATTGTATTCCACAAGCTTGTGTTTTAAATTGTGGGTCAATTTATTTTTATAACTTAAAATGTGTGGTTTTCCAAAACAAGAAAATAATGATAAACTAATTTCATAATAATTTTATTATAATCGTTTTTATAAATAAACAAAAATATGTTTTTATAAATACATCAAAATAAAATGAGTTTGTAACAAAATATAAAAATGTTATAACAACTTATAACTCTTAACTTATAACTAAGCATATTGTGAATTCCATGAAAAATCGATCAACAAATTAAATTGCTTGATCTTGGATCTTCTGATTTTTCTTTACCTAGTGTCTACATTAGGCAAATTTATATCAAAACAAACGTCAAAATCAGTGGGAATATATACAAGGTAACCTTAGTTAAACAGTTGATTATTATTTTGGTTGTTACAGTTGTCAAACTGCTTATATAAAAAACAATAATGAATACGCCATATTGTTGTTTTTATGCAACTATTGCCACCTTCCACAAATTCGCGTTAAGTTTGATCTGTAATGTAGACACTATGTTAACATAGTGTTTACATTAGAGAATTTTTTATCAAGACAAACGTTAAACTTAACGCGAATTTGTGGAAGGTGGCAACAGTTGCACAAAAACAACAATATGGCGTATTCATGATTGTTTTTTATATATGCAGTTTGGCAACTGTAATAACCAAAATAATAATCAGTTGTTCAACTAAGATTACCTTGTTTATACTCGCACTGATTTTGACGTTTGTTTTGATAAAAACTTGCCTAATGTAGACACTAGGTAAATTTAGCAGATATTAACGCAGAGACCTGCGCCGAGCGTCTGAAATTCGGCTAAGCCGAGCCGCCGAGAAAAATTTGGAAGCCGCCGCCGCCGCAAAATTTTCGGCTTAACTCGGCTTAAAAGCAGCCGCCGTTTTTAAATTCTTTTTGTAAAAATATGCTAAAAATGAAAATTTTTTATTATTTTAATGCAGTATTTGCCATCAATTAAATATGAAAGAAAAATATTTGCATCATTTTGAACTTCAAATAATTATAAATCAGTCAAGTATTTTTGATGACTTATAATTTTTTTATTATATTATATTATATTATATTATATTGTATTATATTATATTATATTATATTATATTATATTATATTATATTATATTATATTATATTATATTATATTATATTATATTATATTATATTATATTATATTATATTATATTATATTATATTATATTATATTATATTATATTGTATTATGTTATATTATATTATATTATATTATATTATATTATATTATATTATATTATATTATATTATATTATATTATATTATATTATATTGTATTATATTATATTATATTATATTATATTATATTATATTATATTATATTATATTATATTATATTATATTATATTATATTATATTATATTATATTATATTATATTATATTATATTGTATTATATTATATTATATTATATTATATTATATTATATTATATTATATTATATTATATTATATTATATTATATTATATTATATTATATTATATTATATTATATTATATTATATTGCAATTATCGGTGGGCATCGGCCATTTGAATCGACTTCTTATAAGGATCCAGAAAATATTACATTTTTTGCTCTCCGACGAAAATTGTTCAAATTACAAATGAAATGACAAACTTATACCTGTGGTTAAGGGTATAAAATGGAGTTACAAATATTTAAAACATTTTAATTTTGTCCATCCTAATCAATAATTATTTTTTGTTAACGGAATGGTTTCTTGTAAGTTGTTGAATAAAATACAATTAATAAAGTTTAGAAAAAGCAAAAAAAATTACCATAAAAATATTCGGAAAGCAAAAAAGAAGGCCTCCCTCATCGTAGACTAACATAGATAAAAAGCTCTGTTATCAAAAACCTAAATCGGTTATCAAAAAAAATCTATTCCTATAAATGTGGTAGAAAAATTTCATTGAAAATAATAGTAATTCCTGTGGCTGTGCTCTTTTGAGTAATTGTTTCCAGTGAGTTTTTTTTTCGAGCTTTAATCTATATTAATCTAATGCTTTCACAATTAAATTTTAACAATGCTACAGAAGGCTGAAATTAAGATTCGAAAGTTACAAAAATACTTCCAAAATAAAAAAGTTTTAAAAATAATTTATAATTGATGGGATATTAACAATTATTCCATCTTAAATTTCCCAAAATAACTGCAGAAATATAGGTATATACACAGAAGAAATTATTCCCTTATATTTCTCAATTAATGCAATTGTTTCATTTAACATCAAAATTTAATTAATATATTCAAACAAAAATAAAATAAAAGAAATAGTAAAAATAAAATTAAAGGGAATTTTTCTCTCATTTGAATTTTTAATTCATTCAATCATCTACTTGATTGATTTAAAATTTTTTCTGTTTTTCATTTTTGACAGTTATTAGTAATTGATATGATCATTTTTTGTGAGAGGTACAAATTTAGACAATATTTAATTGAATTAATTACTTTTGGTGGTTGGTGACTTTTTTGCTTTGTATAGCACTTCTCAGCAAAAACTTTGCTTTCCTGATAAGCTAGCAGATATAGCTGGAAAGGAAAATAAACTACTTATTTTTGCCTGAATAACTAGTTTTTTTTTTTTTTTTTTTTTTTTTGTTCAAGATATCCACAAACTTATTAATTCATTTTATACTGCATATTAATTATATTATTAATTAATGTAATTAATTTTATAATTGGTTTAAAGTTTTTTAACAAAAACGGCAGCTTTAAAAATATATGCAGAAAAAATAAAATCTTGTGATTACAAAAAAAATAATAATAAAAAATATGGAAATAAAATACGAGTAACTTATACCATTTAAATAATTGTAGGACGAAATATGAACATGTTGTAAGAATTTGCACAGTTCTCGGAGACATGCTTAGTATATAATTATTTGGTAAGTACGCGTTATAAATACTTAATGAGATTTTTAATCGTTTCAGTACTTTTTAGATGTTTCCATCGTTAGTACCAGGGGTTCTAATAACTTCAAAATCCAAGTTTATGTCAAAACTGTTGGAAGATTATTTATATGTAAAAGTCAGTTCATAAACATTAATTGTTTTTGACACTATGTTCAGACATTTGCAATATTCCTTAATGTTTTTATTGGCATCTCATCCTAAGCCTTAACGGTACATATAAATCTTTATTAGAACGTGATCAAAGATTTCAACAATTTTACTTATACGTGATTATTGGTTATTTTAACAAGATGTATAAGACGCTGAGATGAAACTATGTACCAAGTTTCATTCCCCCTAATTAAATTTGGAGTTTTAATATTTATTTTGCTTAATTTTACTTGAATTGCATTATTTAGATATTTTTAATAATTTAAAAAATAACTATAATAAAATTCAGGTGCTTTCATTGATGGATGGATGGATGTAGAAATTAATTAATAAAACTACTGGTTGATTTTAGACAAACATTCAATAATAATTCCTATTAAATTATTTTAAAAATTGATTAAAATTTAAACCAAAATCAATATTTCACAGTTAATTAATATTATCATTTTCGTGATTTTATTTTATTTTTTTCTGTGTTATTTTTACACTCTAGGGGTATTCAAAAATATGTACCTAAATGAAAATAAAAAGAAAAACAAAAATTTTTTTCCGTCAATGAGATTTGAACTTGGGCGCAAATTAACCATTCGTTTCTAATGACTAACTTCTTACTCAGTACACCATCTCGCACTTAATTTTCTAAGTGACAAAAACTTTTTTAGTATAAAATATCTTTTTAGACATTTTGTTAAAAAAAAAGCTAACAGCATCAGAATGGGATTGAAACAACAACACTCTGGTTGTGATTGCAATACTTTACTATTATACTATTGATTACTTATTTATGGAATGCAGAGTCGGCAAATAATAATGACGCTTCACTACCGAGAAACTTTAATAAATAGTTGAGATTACCGAATACCAAAAAGTTTTTGTTGGGTTTTTACTGTCTAAATTTAATAACAATTTTTAAGCTGATATGAATATAAATTATTCATTTATAATTATTATTTAATTATATTAATCTTAAAATTTATGTAAACTAAAAAAAAAAAAATTGCAGAATTGAGCTTATCAAATATTGGAAATGTAAATACTTAAAATGTGACTGCATTAAACAAAGTATTTTTTCTTCACTTATTCTCTGCAATGCAAAAATTCCAAAGTTTTTATCACTAAATTGTATTCCACAAGCTTGTGTTTTAAATTGTGGGTCAATTTATTTTTATAACTTAAAATGTGTGGTTTTCCAAAACAAGAAAATAATGATAAACTAATTTCATAATAATTTTATTATAATCGTTTTTATAAATAAACAAAAATATGTTTTTATAAATACATCAAAATAAAATGAGTTTGTAACAAAATATAAAAATGTTATAACAACTTATAACTCTTAACTTATAACTAAGCATATTGTGAATTCCATGAAAAATCGATCAACAAATTAAATTGCTTGATCTTGGATCTTCTGATTTTTCTTTACCTAGTGTCTACATTAGGCAAATTTATATCAAAACAAACGTCAAAATCAGTGGGAATATATACAAGGTAACCTTAGTTAAACAGTTGAATATTATTTTGGTTGTTACAGTTGTCAAACTGCTTATATAAAAAACAATAATGAATACGCCATATTGTTGTTTTTATGCAACTATTGCCACCTTCCACAAATTCGCGTTAAGTTTGATCTGTAATGTAGACACTATGTTAACATAGTGTTTACATTAGAGAATTTTTTATCAAGACAAACGTTAAACTTAACGCGAATTTGTGGAAGGTGGCAACAGTTGCACAAAAACAACAATATGGCGTATTCATGATTGTTTTTTATATATGCAGTTTGGCAACTGTAATAACCAAAATAATAATCAGTTGTTCAACTAAGATTACCTTGTTTATACTCGCACTGATTTTGACGTTTGTTTTGATAAAAACTTGCCTAATGTAGACACTAGGTAAATTTAGCAGATATTAACGCAGAGACCTGCGCCGAGCGTCTGAAATTCGGCTAAGCCGAGCCGCCGAGAAAAATTTGGAAGCCGCCGCCGCCGCAAAATTTTCGGCTTAACTCGGCTTAAAAGCAGCCGCCGTTTTTAAATTCTTTTTGTAAAAATATGCTAAAAATGAAAATTTTTTATTATTTTAATGCAGTATTTGCCATCAATTAAATATGAAAGAAAAATATTTGCATCATTTTGAACTTCAAATAATTATAAATCAGTCAAGTATTTTTGATGACTTATAATTGATTATTTTTGATGCAAATACTGTGAAAAAATAATATTAGCAGTTGCTAATAAATTTTAATGAGCCTTAATCGCCATTCTGCGAGAAATCTAAAAAAAACTCGTACGCAAGATTTTTTCAGCTAATAAATAAGTTCTATTCACTAGAGATATGTGGTTGGGAATTACCAAAATAATTGATATAAATTACACTATTTATTGCACTTTTTTATTTTTTAGCTTATCTTAATAATTGATATGTTTTTATATCGGTGCAGACCATTTCTCATTTTAATATGCGAACAATTATTCTAATCTTTTATGCAAAAATCCAAAAATATCCTTAGATCACTCCCATATTTTTTTCTTATACATATTCAATTAATTAATAATTCTTTTTATACTTTCGCTGGAAAAAATCTCGTCTTATTTTTATGAACAATGTTAATCAAAGGGTCATGAAAATATAAAATTTTTAATTAGAAAAATGTGTGTAATATCAGCCGGCTGACAGACGATTTTAAGCCACCGCCGAAGCTTTTTAATGCAAGCCGCCGCCGCCGATAAAATTCCTCGTTGCAGATCTCTGCTATGGAGTCTTCATTTCACTTTTCTGAATTTTTATTTATTTTTACATAAATGTTCATAAATTTTTAAATTGAAATCCAATTTCACTGATATAAAAAGCATTGAGATTATGTCCTATTTATTTTACTTTTTTCTTCAAAAGTGCATTCTTGAAAAATCTCCCTTTCATTTATAATTTTTTATTTTTATTTTATTTTGGTACTTTATTTATTAAACAATTTATTTTGGATTTTTTCTAATGGAAATTTTTAAAGTTTTTAATAATTTTTGAAAAAAAATATCCAAACTTTTTTTCATATAAAAAATATATATTTTTGTTTTCAAATATTTTGTTCAATTTAACATTTTAACGGTCATTAAAATTACGTCCCGTGTTTTGTGCACAAAGTTTACATGGACAGCCAACCGTCTACCCAGTCAGCGTTATAAACATCAGTACAAACGCATAATATCCCAACCACCTATGGTGGTGTAGGGTATAATAAAGCACTGTTCCAAAAATTATTCTTAAACTGAATCGAAATTCATCACAACTTTTCAAAACGTTCGTTTTGAAAACAATCGATTTCCATTATTCCTGATTATGTTGTTTTAAATTGAGTGCAAAGTTGTTTAATTATGTATAGATATTTTAACTTTCAAGAAGATTCAAAATTAATTAAAATTTTGTTTTATTTTCATTAACGATATCAATTCAGTTACGTTCACAACTAAATTGCAAAGTATATTTAAAAATTAATAAGATATTTTATCATAATTGTTTTTCTTATAACAAAAAAAATTATAGTTTACTTAATTGCCAAAATTTAGTTTAATAGTTTAAATGTTTGTAATTGTATTGGTATTTACAAAGTTTATTTTACTAACACACTCTTTAAAGATCGCATTAGTTACCATCGTTAAAGAACACCTAATTTTAATTCCAGTTTTTATTAAAAAAAAAAGCTAAAGAATGCCAAAAATAATTCGAAAAGTGCAGACATATGCAAAAAAACTAAACACAGCTTTACAAATCATTGTTAAGCAAAATTCTTTAAAGTTAGCTTAAATATAACAAAGGTATTTTAAATATTTAAAAGTAGTGATGAACATACATTAAACCTACTTTAAGCGACATTATGATTTGTTCTCATTTTTTTACATTTTGCAAAGTAAAGTCGCTTGAACCCTCCTATTCCAGTCTTCTATATATTCATTCTTCTTTAGATCGTCATGTTTAATCATTAAGGATGAACTTTTTGTCCTTGATAAATATTTAGAGGAAAAACTAAAAAAGTATGTATAAATGTACATAAAAAATAACAAATATTTTAGTGATGTAAATTCAATCAAAACAAATAAAATGAACTCGTTATTCGAATATTTGTGTTATTTATTTCAGAAAATTAACAGAGTTTATTATGTTACGCTTCTTGCATTTGTCTTATTTTTGTTTTTTATACTAAGTAATAATAATATTAGAAACAATATATTCTAAAAGGAATTAATCTTATGCTTAAACAATATAAAACTTTTTAATTAATTTGAATAACCGAATGAATCAATGTTCGGTAGTATACAGCTTTAACTATAAAGAGAGAAATAAAGTACAATTGTTGCCGTTTTCAAAATTCAAAAGCTTTGTATGTTAAAGCTATGTTTTTGCATACGTTTTCTTAACAAATGTTTGTCAGCCTCAAAGTGTTGGGTAACTAATGTGTCCTTGAAAGTAAAATTAATATTTTTTTTTTTTTTGTTTTGCATACGGCTGCTAAATTAGCAACACTGATTCCAATAGATGCCGACTAAAATTGTCTTCAAATTATGTTAAAATTATTTTTTTATTCCTGCAATAGTTTTGCGATTGTTCGGAAATTAGCGGCGTTCTTCTAACTTTTGTTTAAAGGAGGAAAAAATGTTTTTTTTTTGCATTCGGCTGTTAGGTGCTGTATTCATTTTTTTTCACGATAAATTAATTTAAAAAGTGCTAAATTAGCAACACTGATTCCAATACATTCCGGCAAAAATTGTCTTCAAATTTTGTTAACATTATTTTTTTATTCCTTCAATAGTTTTGCGATTGTTCTGAAATTAGAGGCGTCCTTCTAACTTTTGTTTTTTTCAACCAGTGAGGATCGATTGGGTTTACTTCTATTAAATAAACGGAACTTCATTAAAAATTAAGATGAACATAAAGTTTTCTTTAACATCAACAAATAAACATGTCGTGTGCACCCTGTGTGCGAAAAGAAACAGTTGGCAACACATCAGGTTGACAATTGTCAATTTGTATAAGTTAAGAACCAAAATATTTAAATACTTTAGGTCATTGCACGTTAAAGCTTACCTAAGCAAATTAACAACAAAGGTAATAATAAACTTATGTTGCAATACCTTTAAGCATAAGTAGAATATTGCTGACATTGCGTCTGGGTGAAGTTTATTGAAATTATTATTTTAAGTAAAGAGAAAAATTTAAGTTAGTTTAATTGTAACTCGCAACAATAAAACATAAAAAATAAAGAACGCTTCAGACAATAGTATGAAGCAAAATTTTTTTAAAAATAACTAAAATAAAAATTTAGTTTAATTGGCGCCCGAGCAGGGACCGCGGTTTCCAAAGTACGGGATTTAAACTAAACGTAAATCGTCCTACAAGTTTAGCACGTCGTTCCACGGTTTCCAAAAATAGTGAGATTATCGTGGTTCCCAAAGGATAGTTTACAGTACAGGTGTAAAACTAAAACGTAAGTCGTCCTGCAAGTTCAGCACGCCGCTCCGCGATTTCCTAGTAGAGTGAGTAGAAGGCCCCCTAGTAACTGGATCGATTAGACGAAAAGGATGTTGATAGGACTCAACTGCCGCTGCTCCGAAATAGTATTTAAGATGATAAGTTTTGTATTAATGTAAGTAAAAGGCATATTAAAGTTAAATTAACAAAAGTGTAATAAAACTAAAATATAAAAACACAATAACAAGACTCAAGTATTAAAATTATATCCTAGTTAAATCCTAGAAACAAGGTATTTTGTTATACAAAATTTAAAGTAAATTTTGAATTGAAAAAAAAAATATTAAAATAAGTATAATCAATATTTGTGGAAATTTTTTTTTTAAAGAAAGGAAAATTAAAAAAAAAATAAAATATAAAAGATAAATCAATATTGTGTGAAAACAAAATTGTTGAAGTAAAGTAAAGAAAAAATAAAAAATACAATATAAAAGATACAAGAGTATACACTAACACTAGACTTAAGAAGTATTAAACAATAATTAAATAAAAATCCCACGGGATTCAATAAAAAATAATATTCGAGGCTGCGATTCCTACGGGACCCTCCAGTTTCATAATAATAAAAAAAATCGAGGCTGCGATTCCTGCGGGACCCTCCAGTTTCATAATAATAAAAAAAAAATAATAATAAATAATAAAAATAACACTACATAATTGAAAAAAAAAAGTTAGCCATCTCATATTCCTTGTTAAAATGTCAAACACAAACAACCTAATTAGGCCACCTGTAGTGAACGTACAGGAGAATCAGGCACCATTTAATATGAGGGACTTAGAAATGGAAATTAGAAAAATGATCTCCGAGGCAATACAAGAACAAGTTAGAAATCCTGACAATGCTAGAAATCAAATAACTGACCAAGATCAAGTAATTGATCCGCAACATAGGACACAGCTAAATGATTTAGATAGGGTACCTGACGTAGTCAGAAGCCTAAGGGAATTTACAGGACAGCCAGGAGAATATAGTTCCTGGAGGAAATCTGTAGAAAGAATTTTAAATATTTATAAACATTTAAAGGGAACACCCAAATACTTTGGAATCCTTAGCGTAATAAGGAACAAAATTATTGGTAGTGCAGATGCCATATTAGAGTCTTACAATACACCCTTGAATTGGGAAAGTATATCTCGTTGCTTAACTCTACACTATGCAGATAAGAGGGATGTCAGTACTCTCGAATATCAATTAACTTCATTAATCCAGGGAACAGAAACTATTCAAGAATTCTACCAAAAGGTCTACAACCATTTATCCCTTATACTTAACAAAATTAGTGCTATGGACATAGGACAGGAATCATTGCACCTTTTGACACAAACTTATAGAGATAAGGCTCTGGACACCTTCATAAGAGGTTTGAAAGGAGATCTACCTAGACTTTTAGCCATGAAGGAACCAACAGATCTACCTAAGGCTTTACACTTGTGTCTAAAGCTGGAAAATCAAAACTTTAGAACTAATTATGCTCACAATAAGAAATTTATGTCTATTCCTACACGGAACCAACCCATATTTTATCCAGAATTAGCACACATTCCTCCACCACCTCGACCAAAGCAAATAAATAGGCAATTCCAAAGACAGCAACCTCCTTACGGATTGAGCCATTTCCGAAATCAAGGAGCCATTCCCAATACAATCAATATGACCAATATAACCAAAACCACCATACTAATTACACACCACCAAGACCTTTTATACCAAAACCACAACCAGAACCAATGGACATTGAGCAGAGTATGAGAACTAGGAACATAAACTATATGAACAGACCAGCGAACAACGGACTCTATGGCAAGCGACCACCTCCACCACACCCAGAAGCACGTAAGCAAAGTAGGAATTTCCATTTAAATCTAGGAACGAACAATGATTCAAATATACAAGAGACAGACGAAATCGACAACTATTTCAACAAAATAGATGTAGAAGATGATATTGACGGACAAACGTTTTACGAATACATAGATAACCAAGAGGACTATAAAAGAGACCATAATCAAAAATACGAATGTATCAACGAAATTCATTTTTTAGGTTAAATTCATCCACCTTGCCATATTTTGAGTGCAGGATGGATGACGGAACAATTATAAAAATCTTAATAGACACGGGATCGAATAAAAACTATATAACACCAAATATAGTAGAGAACCCTATTCCAAATAAAGAAAGTTTCTACGTAAATTCTGTAGGTGGACAGAATCAAATTAAATTTCACACAAATACATTCTATTTATTACCACAACTAAAAACATTTCAAGGCATTATTGGAAATGACACTTTAAAGGACCTAGACGCTATCATTTACACGAAGGACAATTATATGTTACTTGGAAATGGGAAAAGAATTGCTCTTAAACAGCTCCCATCAGACGCCATTCACATGACATCTCTTAGAACTAACCACATGACTCATGAACAAAAAGACAAATTAAAGGAAATTGTGTCGAAATATCACAACCTTTTTTCAGCTCCTGACGAAAAACTGACTTACACGACACGTATAACAGGCGAAATACGTACAAAGACAAATGACCCAATTTACTTAAAAACTTATCCGTACCCCATGAGCCTTAAGAAGGAAATTGAAGACCAAGTTAGAACATTATTTAAAGACGGCATAATTAGACCATCAAAATCGCCATACAATTCACCTGTGTGGATTGTTCCAAAAAAACTTGACGCAAGCGGGGAACCAAAGTTCAGGATGGTTATAGACTACAGGAAGTTAAATTCTATCACTATTTCGGTTAAATATCCATTGCCAGAAATTAATGAAGTACTTGCACAATTAGGAAAAAGTCGTTATTTTACTGTATTAGACTTGAAAAGTGGGTTTCACCAAATACCTTTAAAGCCCACGGATATTGAGAAGACAGCATTCTCCATTAATAATGGTAAATTTGAATTCACACGATTACCATTTGGGTTGAAGAACGCGCCAGCTATTTTTCAACGCGCGCTGGATGACATTTTGCGCCCACACATTGGAGAAAGATGCTATGTCTATATAGATGACATAATAATCTTTAGTCCAAATGAATATCAACATTTAAAGGACATTGCTGAAGTATTTAATACCTTACACCATGCAAATATGAAGGTTCAACTCGACAAATGCGAGTTTTTTAAAGACGAAGTTGAATTTCTAGGCTTCCTAGTGACTCGCAAGTGTATTCAAACTAACCCTAAGAAAGTCGAAGCAATTGTGAATTTCCCTTACCCAAACACATTAAAAGATCTTCGATCTTTTTTGGGATTATCCGGATACTATCGTCGGTTTGTAAAAGATTATGCTAAAATAGCTAAACCATTGACAAACCTTTTAAGAGGGGAAGAGGGACGAATATCCAGAAATCAATCAAGTAGAAAAAAAAATAGAATTAAACGAATCCGCAAAAATAGCATTTGACAAATTAAAAAAGATCTTATCCTCAAGAGATGTTATATTAGTTTACCCAGATTTTACTAAATATTTTGAATTAACAACAGATGCTTCAAACTATGCCATTGGAGCTGTCCTTAGTCAGGAAAACAGACCAATCACATTCATTTCTCGATCCCTGAGTAAAACAGAAGAGAATTATGCAGCCAACGAGAGGGAAATGTTGGCTATAATTTGGGCACTTGATTCATTCTGTGAATATTATGACGCCAAAGTCATAATATTCACAGACCACCAACCTCTTACATACGCCCTAAGTAATAAAAACAATAACGCAAAAATGAAGCGTTGGAAAGCAATATTGGAGGAATATAATTATGAACTCCATTATAAGCCCGGTAGAAGTAATGTGGTAGTAGATGCTCTTTCTAGACCACTACAAAATGACACCAATGTCAACTCTTTAACGGCTACAGTACACAGCGACGATAGCTCAGGAGAGAATCTAATTCCTTCAGTTGAATGTCTTATAAACGTCTTTAAAAATCAAATTTTTATTCTTATAGGAGAAACGACTGAATACCAATTTAAATTACCTTTCCCAACTTTTCATAGACACATTATTACAGCCCCAAACTTTTCGGGAGACACTCTTTTGGATATTCTTAAGAAATATCTTAATCCAAGTGTAGTGAATGGTTTGTTCACTTGCGAAAGTATAATGGGTAAGATACAATCAATATACCCTCTTCATTTTTCTAAATACAAAATAAGATATACGCAAACCCAAGTAAAAGATTTGGTTGACTCTTCTAGACAAGAAGAAGAATCTCTGAAAATACATAAAAGAGCCCACAGAAACGCTAAAGAAAATAAATCACAACTTTTAGAAAAATATTATTTCCCAAAGATGAGTGATACTCTAAATAGAATAATAAAACAATGTAAAGTCTGTAAAGAAGGAAAATACGATAGACACCCTAATAAGTCAAATATATCACCTACTCTAAATCCCACAATATGCAGGAGAAATATTACACATAGACATTTGGTCCACTGAAAAATATTTAACACTAACTGCAATAGACAAGCTTACAAAATATGCACAGGCAACAGTAATAAATTCTAAATCAATAGCAGACATTAGAGAACCATTAAGGAAAATAGTATTTAGTTTTGGCGTTCCCAGAATAATAGTTGTAGATAACGAAAAATCATTAAATTCAGATTCAATTTTGTTTATGCTTGAAGATCAGCTGAATATAAATTTTTCAAGACTCCCCCCTATAAAAGTACCGTTAACGGCCAAGTGGATCGATTTCATTCCACATTGTCGGAAATCATGCGTTGTCTTAAAACAGAGATGACACATAGGACTTTTGAAGAATTACTCGATAGAGTAGTTTATGAATATAATTACACTATACACTCAACAACAGGCAAAAAACCCATCGAATTATTCTTTGGGAGAAGAGTTAGTACTAGCCCAGAACAATATGAAAACGCAAGAAAAGAAAATATAGAAGCCATCGTTAGGAAACAAGAAAAATATATGGCAAATCATAATAAAAAACGGAGACCTCTTAAGGACTATACTTCAGGTCAGAAAATTTATGTAAAAATTAATAAAAGATTAGGATCTAAATTATCATCAAGATATAAAGAAGAAATATTCAAAGAAAATAACAGAAGTACGGTACTGACAGAATCTAATAGAATAGTTCATAAAGACCATATAAGGAATTAATATTTCAATTAAATTTGCATACTATTTTGTTTATAAATTATTCTTTTTGGTTACAGACTGTTGCTACCACTGCTTAAAGCAGAAGTTCAAATACTTAATTACACGGACTCACACGTTGTGATGATAGGTAACGGATACGGAAAAATTCAGGAAGGAACATTTAAATTTATACATCAAATAGATCTAAATTCTTATGAGGTTTTTTTACAAAAAACAAAAAAATATATTGAAACGTACATACCTGAGACGAATCCTCTACTTACAACCAACGCTAAAATATGAATTATATCAAACTATAGACTTATTAGAGACACTTAAGAACTACACACCAAAAAGACAATCTAGATCAATTAATGCATTAGGAAAAATTTGGAAGATTATTGCCGGATCACCCGATCATGACGACGCAGAATATATTTACAAAACATTAGATGAGCTAACAGATAATAATAATAAACAAGTAATAATTAATACTGACTTCAGTAATCAAATAAATAATATTACTAAATTAATCAATACATTTTCTAACTCCATAAGGAAAGATAATTTTATTTTAAATGAGAATATAGAAATAATGACAAACAAGATTAGATTAGCTAAGGAAGCAATTATAAATATTAAATATGCCATACAATGGGCAAAATATAATATAATTAACTCGTATTTGTTAAACAAAAAAGAAATTAACTTTGTAATTAATCAATTAAAAAAAGAAAATATGCCTTTCAACAACATAGAAGAAGCTTTAGAATTATCGAAAATAAGTGTTCTAAGCAATAACACAAATATTTTATATGTTATTAAAATTCCAATTACAAGTGAAATTTTATATAAAAAACTTATTGTAAAACCTATTATAAAGAATAACTCCATAATAAATTTAAATTTTACAGAAATGTTTTTAAATGGAGATCAGATTTATGCAATAAAAGAAAATTGTAAAATCTATAATAAAATCAAAATTTGTAATAAAATGTATTTATTAGATCTAAGTAATGATAATTGTATAACAAACATTATATTCAATAAACAATCCACATGCGCAAAAAGCAATGTTCACCATATTCCTCGTGTTGAAGAAATTGCAGACGGGATAATACTCCTGAATGATGTTAGCAAAACTGTTTCAACAGAAACAATTACCTATAAATTAAATGGAACATTTATAATTAAATTCGACAATACAACAATAAAAATAGATGACAAAATATATCAGAATCTAGAAGTAAACCAGATGACACCAATTCCAACCCTAATGCAAGATACTCCAATAGAACAAAAAAGTTTAAACATATTGTCATTAGAATCACTCCAAGAGTTACATTTTAACAATATAAAAAGATCACAAAAGAAACCTTTAACAACGTTCATTTTGCAACCCACAAAAATTCCACAGGTTGAAAAAAATCAAGCTGAAACACCTGTTACAAGAATACATGAAATACCTTATTTTTAAATCAATCGGGGACGATTGAATTTAAGGGCGGAGGAGTTAAGAACCAAAATATTTAAATACTTTAGGTCATTGCACGTTAAAGCTTACCTAAGCAAATTAACAACAAAGGTAATAATAAACTTATGTTGCAATACCTTTAAGCATAAGTAGAATATTGCTGACATTGCGTCTGGGTGAAGTTTATTGAAATTATTATTTTAAGTAAAGAGAAAAATTTAAGTTAGTTTAATTGTAACTCGCAACAATAAAACATAAAAAATAAAGAACGCTTCAGACAATAGTCTGAAGCAAAATTTTTTTAAAAATAACTAAAATAAAAATTTAGTTTAATTTATACAAAAAAAAAAAAAAGTAAATAAATAACAATGAAAAGTAGAAAAATTACATAGCCGCTTATGGCTGAAAGGTTTTCGAAAAAAAAGCAGGAGACGACATGTTGTGGCGTGGGCGAGGTGATATGTAAGGATGGAAGGAAAAAGTCGGTCTTTTTGATTTTCTTGGACCCAGAGGTAAGATGTGGCAAGTGGCACAACATCAGCAGCAGTAAAAATTATAAAATTTTAAAGAACAGAATAGAGTTTTAATAAAAGTGAAAAGTAAGATTGCTGTGTTTATAAAAAAATTAACTTTATTTAAATAAAAATTTCAGAATTTAAAAGTAAAAAAAAAAAAAAACTAAAATAAAAAAAAACTAGAACTTAAAAGAAAAAAAAAAGAAAATTTAAAACTTAAAACTTAAAAGTTCAAAAACTGAAATCTAACAGTTACAAACTAAAACGTGAAGTATTTAATTTTAATTTTGGGGTGTAATTAACCAAAACCTATAAACTAGAAATAAAAAAAGGAAATTTATTAAAATTAAAATTTAAAAATAAAAATAAAACAAATATATATAAACTAAACGAAAATCTAAGATACAGTTAAACTTTCAAATGAGAAATATAAAAACAATAAAAGGTATTATAAGCTGAAAAGAAATAAAATAAAAAAAAGAACCTGAAAAGAAATAAACTAAAAAAAAAAATTAATTTGAAAATAAATTTAAGACTAAAATAAAACCTATATAAAAAGAAAAGTATAAAGAAAAGGAAAAAAATAATAAATTACACAACATTAGCCATCAGTCACCACTGCCACATCCAACGAGGGATCCTACACTTGGGCCATCAGCTTAGCGCCTCCATCCCCGGGAGGCGCCAGGTATTCTGCCTTAAACAAGGACAACAAACGCACGACCGAAACGAATCTTTTAATATATATATCTTTTATTTCTTTGTTTTAGCAAGTAGGTAAAACATTAGTTTTTTTAGCCAGTCCCTTACAAAAATTAAGAGTAAGGTGCGCGATAGAAGGGTTGAGCTCAGGCCTAGGATTCGTTAGATTTGCCCCCACTTGTTTTAGTGTTTTCCTTTCCTGAGAAAAATAGAAAAAAAGGGAAAGAAAGGAAAGGAGATATATATTTCAAAACTTTTTTTATTACTTACCTGAACAGGACCAAATTTAGGACTTAGGACACGTAACGGACGGACGGCAGATTCCTCAGAGGATCACCTGTAAAAGAAAATAGAGGAGATATTCCCTTTTAAATTTTAAATTTGAGTTGATTTTGTTTAAAATTAAATAATTTTGTTAATTTTTTTTTAATTCCATATTTTTTAAATTAAATTAAATTAATTTCATAAACTTGTTACAATATAATGTGGATTAGCTTACCTTTTTTTATTTTACAATAAAATTCCAAATTTATAACGTTTTAAGAAATTTTTTTTTGCGTTCTCATTATGAGTGAATAACTCATTTTCGGGTAAGATGATAGGAGGCTAAGGGAATTAAGCTAAGGTGAGTTTGGGATGATTCAAAAGACATAGAATCATCAAGGTGGGATCCTTATGGATTCCTAGAGGGAGGGCCCAAAAGTTGGCAAAACAGCCGCCAACAGGAAGGGGTGCTACACTCATAAGATTTTTTTCATTTTTCTTTGGTTGTGGATTTATAGGTAAGGTAAGGTTCACTTCGGGTACCTCTTCAATTTTTTTTTCTTCTTTATTTTAGCTGCTATATATATTTTTTTTTTACTAGGCTACAGGCTATCAGACGAGCAAGAACTCCACCTTTATCCGGCGAGTTTTAGCCCGACTTCCGCCAGATACCAGCGTCGCTCAGCCTGGTAGCCCAAACCAAACAGCTGGTGAAAACCAACCCAGCCACACCATAGTACAGTACAAACATTACGAAAACTCTTTTAAATACATTACAAATGCTGCGGTAAATTAAAATTATCATATTTAAGTAACATTTAAATATTGAGCTCAAGCTCTTATCACTACGCAATAACTACACCCATCTAAGGAAAAAACACAAAACAAATCTTATAAATTAGTTTTAATTGAAATATTCAAGTGAAAACAACTACAAAAAATGAATTTTATAAATTATTACTGTAAATTTTTTGTAGTTGCAATAATTTTCCAAATCAATCCCATAGAAACCTTTGGACGCATGTATACATCAGATGCAAAAAATGAATATTATATCGAAAGCGAACAAAAGGTCAGTCTTAAGCTACGAATAATTATGAACAATTTTAATAAATTGATATTAAATTATTTTTAAGTACATCTGGGTTGAGGCCCTCATCAACTGCATGGAAATGAATATGAGTCTGGTGACAATTGATACCAGTAGTAAATCGAATGAAATTAATCGACTGGTAAAAACTACATTCGGCCGAAATATACGTCTTTGGGTAGGTGGCATTATGACTCGTTACCCCAGGAATCATTTTATTTGGCTATCAACGGGTAAACAATTTACTTTTAGCTTTTGGAACGGTAATAATCCAGATTTTGAATACAACATTGAAAACTGTCTTCAAATTGGTTGGGGTAACAATATGGAATGGAATGACAGATCATGTAATTATCAGCACGGTTTTGTATGTGAACACAATCAGCAACGTCTCGAGCAAGAGAAATTGAAACAAATATTACAACAAGAGATTGAAAAACAGCAAAAAATACAAGAGACAATAAAAGAGAAAGATAAGCAAGAGAAAATTTTGCAACAAGAATTAGATAATGTTAAAAATAAACTTAAGCAAATAGAAGAAAAAAATCTGGAAGAAAAAATAAAACTTAAAAAAGAGTTATTGGAAGAAAGCGAAAAACGTGAGAAAATATTACAAGAAGAAGTTGAAAACATGAATAATACACTAAAACAAAGGGAAGAACAAAATCTGAAAATGCAAGAAAAAGAAAAACAAAATAATATAATGCAACAGGAATTGGAGAATGTTAAAAATATCTTAAAACAACTGAAAGGAAAAAATTTGGAAATCCAAGAAAAAGAAACACAAGTGAAACTTTTAAAACAAGAATTGGAGAATGTTAAAAGTGAACTTAAACAAATAGAGGACAAAAATCTGGAAGCAGAAAAAAAGCTTAAACAAGAGCAATTGGAAAAAAGCGAAAAACGTGAAAAACTTCTACAAAAAGAATTAGAAAGTATGAAAAGCACACTAAAACAAATGGAAGAAAGAAATTTAGAAATACAAGAAAAAGAAAAACAAAATAAAATATTACAACAAGAATTGCAAAGTACTAAAAAAGCTTTAAAAATATTAGAAGAGCAACATCTACAAGCCAGATTTAATAGGGAAGTTGAAAATTATAGTCAGCCTCTTGCTGAAGAAAAAGAAGAAAAAAATCAAGAAAACAACGTCGAGGATACAAAAAAGAATAAGTTAAAGTTAAAACTTTTAAGTGCATTAAACGATAAAGGATATCGTGATATTAATGTGCACTTTCATCAAGATCATTATTTGCTAAATATACTAAACGAAAATTTCATTTAAATTGTGATATTCAGGTGTGTCGCAGAAATTTTTCGGAAGTGAAAATTTTCGTATAGTCGAATTCATAACGTTTTTGTTTTGCTTCTTCAGCTTTAATACGTTTTTGCAAATCCGAAAGAAATTAAAAACACATTTTTCCTTAAGAAAATGTGGCATCATTATATAACAGCTGATTAATAATAATAAACAAGGAAAATGAAAACAAAATAAGAGAATCAACAAATGAAATTAAAAGTGATATTTGTGTTTACTATTAAAAAGTTGATTTCAAAAGTGTAAACAAAATAGTTTTATAGGAATTTAAATATGCCTGGTGTTTCAATTGTGGCTGTATTAGATGAAAAAATAAATTAATATTTCCTTGGAAAAATCATTAAGGGACGCATCAGATCCTTTGTCTTTGAATTTTTACTAATTTTCTTTTGTTTGTATTCTTAAATGATGTTACCAAATCGTATTTGTTTACATTTTTATTAAATACATATGGTAACTATGCAAAAAAAACTTTATTGGTAGTACGAAATTATTTATTTTCACATTTTTTTGGCCACTTAAAATTAAATTTAAGAAAATTATTAATTTTTGGATAAAATTAGATTTTTTTTAAGTAAAATTAATAAATGAATAATTCATTGTTTATTTTCATTAACTTTTTGTGTTTTTTTATCTGTAAAGCGGTGAAAATATCTATTTCACTTTAACATTTTAAAGTGGATTGAAAACGAAAAATTTTTTCGTTTTCTGAAGAAGCTAAATACGATTTCATTTTCACTTTCGTACGAATTTGTGTTCTGCGACATACCTGATTGTTAATAATTTGATTATATTTTCAGTATACATTTAATTAATATTATTATTATTATTATTATTATTATTATTATTATAATTAATATTATAACTATTAATATTATTTTAAAATTTTATTATTATGTTTGAAATTTTTTATTAAATCTTTTTGCAAACTTCTAATAAATTTAAAAAAGAATTTTATTTCGGTTTTAATTTTCTTATTTAAACATTTTAAGATAAAAACTTGATTTTTACTTACATTTTTATACCCCATACTACTGGTGAAAACATTTGGAACCGAAATATTATTTCACCTTTACTTTTTTGTTTATCTTTACAAATATTTTTATAACCTACACCTCATAGGTGATTACGGTATTATGCGTTTGTGCTAATGTTTCTAACGCATAGGAAAAAAATATCCAACACCCACCTTAAAGTATACCAATCGACTCAGAATCCCGTCCTAAATCGATTTAAAGACATCCGTCCTTCCGACTGGCTGGACGGCTGGCTGTCCATGTAAACCTTGTGCACAAAGTGCAGGTAGCAATTTTAAAGATAATTCAATGAAATTTGACACGTGGTACTTTTATAATACAAGGACGAAGTCTATTGAAATTGGTTGTGCTCGGTCCATTATTTCACCCAGCCTCTATACAAATGTCCTCCCGGAATAGAGTTTAAACACTCCAAAATGCCTTAACAATAAGAATATTTTAATGAAATTCGGTGCAAAGAAGTTCTGTATAAGTATCAATCTTTGTTCCAAATTTTATGAAAATCGGTCCACAATTGATCGTAGCTCCCATAAAAATCCCTCTTCCGAAAATCACTTTAATGTGCATAAATCCCATGCAAATGTTAGTATCAAGCTAATATTCGACACAAATAAGTTTTATGTAAGTAAAAACAACATTGCCAAATTTTATGAGAATCAGTCCCTAATTTACCATAACTCTAGATGTTAATATCAATGCATTATTCTGTATTTATATAATTTATTTTACATTTAGTAAAATTGTTCACAGGTGTAATATAAGTCCCCTTGCCGAACTTTTATGCTCGTACACAATGGTTTAGGGTATCATATAGTCGGTCTTGACTGACTATGTACTTCTTTCTCGTTTATACCTAGTTTTTCGTATTTTCTAAAGCTTATCATTCCTTTAAATTATAGCAAAAAAAATATTTATTAGGATCGACGAAGTAAAAATGTTTAAAACATTTGAAACTTTTTGTCTCTCTTTCCAATTGATGCAATTTCTTTTTAGACATATTACATCGCAAAACATTTACAAATAATTTTTTCTCTCTTACGATTTTAAAAAACCTCTAATAATTTAAACGTTATTATTTCAAAAGCTGGACTGAAAGAAAAATGAATAAATAAATGTCGTGGCCACCATAATCTTTCGATCTGAAGCCGATTGAGAACATATATGTAAACCATTCCGAAATGGCGATGAACTTTTCGTAGAGCTGGAACAGTAGAAGAATTCTGCTACAGGTAACCCTTGATTTACGCGGCTTGTTTGGAATAAATACAAAATTATATTTTGGGACCAGAATTTCTAATTAATGCATATGTTAAATGAAAAATGTTAGTTTGGGACCTAAAAATCGCGTTAAATTAAAACGAATGAAATAATTATTATTATTTTTTTTTATATTGGTTTCACATAGAAAGAATTATTATTATTAACACAGTTGTTTCATTTTGCAACTAAATTTAATAAATGTATTCAAGTAGATATAAAATAAAATTAAAACAGATTTTTAATTCATTCAATTATTTACTTGATCGATTTAATAAATTTTTTAATTGAAAATTTTTTCTGTTTTTTACTTTTTTTGTTGAGAGGTGCAAATTAAAAAAAATGTTTAATTGAATGAATTGTTTATTAATATATTTGGTGATTGGTAACTTTTTTCTGTGCATTTCAATACATAGGACCTTTTTTCTTTTATTAATTGATTTAAAATAAGAAAATAAGATAACTAAACATCATCTCTACGCTGGACGTACGGACGGATGTAATTATAACACCAAATTTTTTTAAAATAATATGGGAAATATGTGATACACTATTATTACCGTAATAACTCTCTAAATTTTCATTATAATTATTCAAATGATTTCTCAGTTATTAATAAAAATGGCTTGATATCTACGATTTTTTTTTTTTTTTTTTTTGTACTAAAAAAAACTTATTCAGATTAAAATTTATTACTAATCACAATATATTTATTAATATCTCAAAATTTAATTAACACATCACTATAAAAATTTTAAGGAGATAATGCTAAATAATACCACAGATCATTGTGAAATAATATGATGGCCACATTATGTCTGTCCGCCTATCTCTCTTGAAAATTGACTTTCAACCCCGAATAGTTTTCTATTATAATGCTTTAAATTAATTAAAATATTTACACTAATTATTTAAGTGAAGGGCTTTAATATTCCTAACCATATTCCTGCTAATATCATAAATTTTTAATATAATTTAAAACAATGAAATCAAATAACAAGAAATTTCAAATTCAAAAAGAGTTTGCCAAATATTTTTGGATTTTGCTCATATTAACGAATGTTATGTAAAATATTCTCAAGATTATTGGTGAAAAATTTTATTCATTTAGTATTAAAGATTAAAAACTTACAGATATATGAACAGAAAATTACAAAAATTTCCCACTGTGCAGTGAGGTATAATTTAGGTATCAGTTATGTTTGTTCGATCTAGTATAAAACCTTTTTTTTTTTTTTTTGTCAGTTTTAATGAATTATTGTACAAAGCTATAGTGATCTAAAATTACGTTGTAAAATACAAGTTTCAGAATTACTTCCAAAATGTATTTTCAAAATGTATTTAAGATTGGGCCCAACATTAAAAGTAAAAACGTTACAATTTTAATTTCATTTTTTTAAATCACACGTTTCTATTGTTGACAGTGACAAATGTGCTTCTATTTTGCCCCATAAAGGCTGACAATTACTCTATTTTCTATCTCATCTTAGCGGTTCTATTTGTACTTGTTTTGATTTACCACAAGTAACATTTTTACTCGTTAATAGAAGTATGAGTGTCACAACAAGTTTCATGGCAAATGTAAAAGTCTGCAATGAAAATGTCGTTCATGTAAATCCCCAAAACGAAAAACTTATCACAATCATTTGCTAGAATTAGAAAAAATAAAAAAATGACTAAAAAGTAACGACAGCCTCTTTCCACTTATAATGCTCAAGGTTAGTGTGAAAATACTTTGACAAACCATAAAGAATCTAATTGCGTCACGTAAATCATTAGCTGTTTCAAAAATAATAAATACAAAAAAAAAAAACGCAAAAAAACAGTAATAGCGTTTGTTGAGATATGTTTTTTGCAATTGTATTTGGAAATTGTTATGTTTCTTTGTGGACTAAATTTTTTTTTCTTTTGGTTTCTTGATGAAAATACTTGCAAAATAAAATTAATTGCTTAGTTTACCGCTAAACATTAAACATCCCTCGAAATATTACCCTAAATTATTGGATGGTAAAAAAAGAAGTTTCGGTATTTGCAAGTTTTCTATAAAAGGAACATTTATCGAATAATTTCTAGAAAACTTTTCTTAAAATAGAAAATATTATTAAAATTTTTTATACAAGGAAAATTTAAGGAAAATTTTCTTTAAATTTCCTACGAAAATTTACTACTAAATGAAAATTTATGGGAAATTTACTATGAAAAAAAAATTTACCAAAAATTTTCTATGAAAAGAAAATTTATCGAAAATTTACTATCAAGAGAAAATTTATCAAAAATTTATTATGGAAAGAAAATTTATTGTGAAAGAAAATTTATCTAAAATTTACTGTGAAAAGAAAATTTATCAAAAACTTTCTATGAAAAGAAAATTAATCGAAAATTTACTATGAAAAGAAGATTGATCGAAAATTTATTATGAAAAGAAAATTCATCAGAACTTTACTATGAAAAGAAAATTTACTACGAAAGAAAATTTATCAAAAATTTTCTACGAAAAGAAAATTGATCGAAAATTTATTATGAAAAGAAAATTTATCAAAAATTTACTATGAAAAGAAAATTTACTATGAAAGAAAATTTATCAAAAATTTTCTATGAAAAAAAAATTTATCGAAAATTTACTATGAAAAGAAAATTTATCGAAAATTTATTATTATTATTGTGAAAGAAAATTTATCTAAAATTTACTGTGAAAAGAAAATTTATCAAAAACTTTCTATGAAAAGAAAATTAATCGAAAATTTACTATGAAAAGAAGATTGATCGAAAATTTATTATGAAAAGAAAATTCATCAGAACTTTACTATGAAAAGAAAATTTACTACGAAAGAAAATTTATCAAAAATTTTCTACGAAAAGAAAATTGATCGAAAATTTATTATGAAAAGAAAATTCATCAGAAATTTACTATGAAAGGAAAATTTACTACGAAAGAAAATTTATCAAAAATTTATTATGAAAAGAAAATTTATCAAAAATTTACTATGAAAAGAAAATTTACTATGAAAGAAAATTTATCAAAAATTTTCTATGAAAAAAAATTTATCGAAAATTTACTATGAAAAGAAAATTTATCGAAAATTTATTATGAAAAGAAAATTCATCAGAAATTTACTATGAAAGGAAAATTTACTACGAAAGAAAATTTATCAAAAATTTATTATGAAAAGAAAATTTATCAAAAATTTACTATGAAAAGAAAATTTACTATGAAAGAAAATTTATCGAAAATTTTCTATGGAAAAAAATTTTCTCTGGAAAGAAAATTATCGAAATTTTTTTATGCAAAGAAAATTTATCGAAAATTTTCTGTGCAAAGAAAACTTATCGAAAATTTTCTATGCAAAAAAAATCTATCAAAAATTTTCTATAAAAATAAAATTTTCTATAAAGGGAAAATTTATCGAAAATTTTCTATAAAGGGAAAATTTATCGAAAATTTTCTATAAAAAGAAAATTTATCGAAAATTTTCTATAAAGAGAAAATTTATCGAAAATTTTCTATAAAGGAAAATTTTCTATAAAAAGAAAATTTATCGGAAATTTTCTATAGAAAGAAAAAATATCGAATATTTTCTATAGAAAGAAAAAATCTATAGAAAATTTTCTATAAAAGAAAAATTTATTGAAATTTTTTTATAATTCAAAAATTAACTATAAATTTATTGACAATTTTACAAACGTTAAATTTATCGACAATTTTACAAACGTAAAATTTATCGACAATTTTACAAACGTAAAACTTAACGAAAATTTTCTATAAAAAGATTTTCCGATAAATTTTATTTTTGTAAAAAATTATATATAAAATAGAAAATATAACAAGAATTTTCTATAAAAAGAAAATTTATCGAAAATTTTTTATAGAAAGGAAAGTTATTGAGTTTTCTATAGAAAAAAAATTTACGAAAATTTTCCCCAGAAAGAGAATTTATCGAAAATTTTCTGTAAACGCAAAATTTATTGACAATTTTTTGCAAATTTTTCTATAAAGAGAAAATTTGTCGAAAATTTTTTATAAAAAGAAAATTTATCAAACATTTTTATAAAGAAAAATTTTATTAAAAATTTTCTATAAACATAAAATTTATATTTCTTGGCAATTACTTTCTTTCGTACCCAATATTTTTGTTTTTTATCTACATTTCTTCAAAATTTTTTAATTTCATTTTAAATTGTTTAGCATTTTCCTTAAGTGGCGTTGTTTTTCATGTTTACAAAATAAGTGAAGGTTTTAAATATTTTTTCTTTAAATAAATTTCTTTATCTATTTATCTTAAGTTCTTGATGAAAAATGACTTCATTCAAATGACTTCAGACAGTTTTAAACCGCAGCAATAAGCAAGTTATTTTGTTCTTTTTTTTTACTAGTTTATAAGAGATAAAATAATAATTAATTACATTATGAGTGAACGGCTGGCAAAATTATAAAAAAAATCGTCAAGTCAGGGTGTTCTTAAAGATGAATGTTTAGAAATATTTAAAAGTTATTAATAAGATTAAAAATGTTTACTTAAAATAAGAAAAATAATTTAAAGTATAAAATAAAACATTAATAATTTAAAATGTCTTGTTATTTAAATAAGAAGATAAAGCAAGTAAGTAATAGTGATAGTTGATAAATTAAACAAATTTCTATAAATTTAAAATATAACTAAAATTCCTTATCTGTTATTCGAGGTTAGTAATACATAAGTAATCACTAATATTAATATTCTAATTAGTTTTATTTTGTAGAGATGTTCAGCTAAAATTACTTTGCATTATTATGAACAATATAAAACGTGTCGTGAGATACATTGAGATGATTTCTATTTTCCGAAATTTACCTTTAAAAGTATTACCAATTATATTTAAATTTCTTTAAATATGTCCCTTCTCTTGACCTCACAATACAATTTGTGGTGTTACAAACTTATTACAATTCATGTTTCACACGAATTGTTGAATTGTTGGGGTGCGTAATAAATTGGCGTTCCCTTCAAAACTTATTGATACATAGCATCCATTTGAACACAATTCCTTCTTCCATTTATACCTTCCTTTTATAAATTTTTTGTATATTTATTTTATTGAACATGATTTAAAATTATAAATATTCTCTATCAAATTAATTAACATGGCGTCATATGTTAACGCCAACACATTAAATGTTGCTAATTTATTACAGTTGTTGTTTTTGTTTTTGGTGTTCATGCTGCGAAGTTGTTATTATAGAACCTTTTTACCTCAAACATTATTACAATATTTGAGGTAAAAAAAATGTTCACCAAATACACAGTTTTCGACAATAACCATAAGGGAAATTTAAATAATTTCTTTTTTGGAAAATTTATACTTTTTAAAGTATTTTTCTTTTTTGAAGATTAATATCTGTTTCGATATTTGACACTTATTTTAAGAAAATTTTTACTTCTTATAATTTTATACCCATTGTCAAAAAAGTTGGCACATTGGGTTTGTCATTCTGTGCGTAAAAACGAAATATTAGTCTAAAACCCCATAAGTAGAACACAATATAACTTGTCCTTCCATCTGCATGTCTGTATTTTAAAAAATTAGTTAGGAAAAAATAGTGTCCCTCGTAAATCACATTCATACTTTCCGTCAAAGTATCATAAAAAAATCATGTACTATGCAATGTAATTTCCTGCAAATAGTTAACGAATCGATATAAACTTAAAAACAAACAAGTTAGAGTACTCTATTCGGCTGTTCCGAATCTTACATACCCTTCGCCCATGTTGAGAAGTTATATGAAAAATTAATATATTTTAAAGTTGATGAAATAGAAACAATATCAAATGAAACACTAATTAAAAAAATTAAGATAACATTAATTAAAAAAAGGTTATTTTGAAAATTTATAGTCCAATCAGTTTGTTTTAAAAATTCAAAATTCGAGAAAAATATTTGCGACATAACTGTGCAAGAACAAAGTTCTTAGCTTAAATTGTGACTTCAAAAGCCCAAAAACTAATAAACTGGAAAAAATTCCAGAAATTTCTGTGAAAGATCGAAGGATCAGGCTTATATAGGAGCTTCAAAAAATTTAAAAAACCAAATAAGATATAGCTTATTGTTGTTGTTGTTGCTTTTTCAATAAATAAAAAAAATAAAAAATATGGACCGATTTGGTTGATTCAAAAAACCGAAATTCAAGAAAAATATTTGTGATCAATCTATATAACAGCCAAGTCCGTAGCTTATTTAGGACTTGGATATCTGCGTTGTGGTCGATATGTCTGTTACTAATGGATCGAATAAATTCATTTTTTCAGCACAAAAATTCAGAAAAAAAAATGCTTCCGTCTTTGTTTTGCAAAAGCTAAGTCTCTAACTCTTATAAGAGCTTCAGAAAGTCGAAAACCGGTTTTTTTTGAAACTGTTTTTTTTTCTAAATTTTAATAAAAAAAACTTCCGTAAATAATTTTTGATCTTTTTGATACATTGACGGACAGACATCGTCCTATCGACATTATTTCTTACAAGGATTCTGAAAATATTAACTTTTTTGCTCTCCAACGAAAATTGTGTAAATTAAAAACGGAATGACTCTTTACACCTGTAGTGAAGCGTATAAAAATGTACGTCGCCTCCCATCTGCAACAAAAAAGTTGCAGATGGAGGGTGTAATATATTCCTTATATATATATTATTCCTTAAAGCAATCTTCATCAAAATGTAAAAACTCATTTGAAGATATATGGCTTAACACCACTTCAGGATCAAAACATTTTTGCAGATCTATTCGGTTCGAATACCCAAGGGAGTCGAAGACAACAACAAAGGATTTAGTGGAATATATTAGAGATGAAATAAATGATTTGCAACCTCTTTCAAAGGACTAACATACCATTAATGGCAATTAATTGTAAGCACAAAATTAACTCTGCTCGATTTGGAGAATATGCAACAGAAATATCTAAACTACTTGTTTCTCTATATCCATGGAAAGAAATGACACCAACAGTACATAAAGTATTGTGCCATGGCGAAATTATAATTGAACGAAATATTCTTCCACTTGGAAAGCTTACAGAAGAGGCTCAAGAAGCAAGAAACAGAGATTTTAGGCGCGTTCAATTATTCAACTCCAGGAAATGCTCCAGAATGTCACAAAACGAGGATATTTTTAATAGCCTATTGTTATCATCAGACCCTGTACTATCATCAATGAGAAAACGTTGGATTTATTATGAGCCTTTATCAACTCCACAATACTGAAGACTTGAAGGACCTTTATTATCTTTTAGATATGTATACAGATATAACAGATTATTTTATAGAAAATTAGTAGTATAAGTTTAAAATATTAGAAAAATTTTCTACATAAATTTAATGTAAATAAGTATTAAAAAATCGAATTAGAAATAGAATATTTATTAAGGAAGATGATAAATACCAAAAATAATAATATTGATTAAGTTAATTAATATAGACATTTTTTGTTTGTTTTGTTATTTTAAATTCATTAATAGAAATGTATGAATGATTAGAAAAGGATAAAGATTTACTTAAATTTGGGAAATATGGCAACCCTATTAAAAATAAAAAATATTTATTAATTATTTTTATAAAAATATTTTGTGTATAGATATTAGTAAAAGTATACAGAAATATTCATAATTTTCTAAATAATTATTCACGCAAAACTAAAGGCAAAAGTTGCAAGTTTGTAAAAATATAATCATATATACAATAAATTGGAAATATAAAAGTTTAAAGGCACATATTTCTGAAACGAGGCATGATATTGACTTGAATCTTTTTGCAAAAGATCGGAAATTATATATGTTAACGGATGAGCTTAATTTGGAATACATATTTTTAAAATTTCTTTCGTTATTTATAAATAAACCAAACAAAAGGCACAATTTGGGGTTTTTGGAGAAAATACAAATTTTTTAATTGTAATAACATATTTGTTTATAAAGATATCTTAATGAAATTTGCAGAAAATGTGGATCTTATTAATATAAATAAAAGCGCGTTAACCAAATTTCAATCAGGGCTAGGGTTTTTCTGAATTCCCAAATAAACTAATCAAAATTTCCAAAAATGGTATTTTTTACATTTTTGGCTATAGAATCCACATTTTTCCGAAGTACCGTAGATTTTGATTTAAAACTTTTAACAACATATTGAAGATTCTTAAAATATATTCCGCTTGTCAATTCCTGCTTTGGGATTTGAGAAAATATGGTCTAAAATCAAAACTTTCATATAAATATATCGAATTCGGGAGGGTATGTACCATGACTAGTTGAGTTATTGGGTTTGTTTTTCATCTTAAAGACATCTCTGAGAAGTTACCTTTCAGAAAAGTGCAAAATTATTGTATGTTGCTAAAGAAAATTTTATTTTAGATAAAAAAGAGTGTAGATACTTTTTCGGCTAAAAAAAAAAACACAAAAAGTCGTCTTTTTTTCAATTTTCAAATTCAAAATCGTTTATTTTTGGACTCGGTAAAGATATCGACTTAAATTTTTTTTATTCAATAAATAATTTTGTTCTTTAACTTTATAAGAACTAATAAACTAATAAAACCGGTCGGAAATACAAGGATATATATGAAAAAAAAACTAGACCAAGAACATGCAAAATTATGGTGCTTAAAAATTCAAACGCAAATAACTCGAAAACTGTAAGAGATAAATAGAATATGTACGCATGTGTTTTATAGATCTTATCAGGTCCTACAATAATATATAAAAATATTTGAAATCGGACGAGAAACAAAAATTTTGCAAGCGATTAAAAATTTTTTATGTCAGAGGTACCTAACTTTTAGCCCCCTTAGCTCCGCCCCTGGGGGGATTGTTATGCTCCCCTTCCAAACATAACATTTTACACTCCTCTTCTACGCCTATACCAAATTTTATGAAAATCCAACAAGCCAATCAGAAAATACAGATTTATTTCCAAAAAATTTTGATTCTGCCCCACTGTGTAATATTGCAAGCATAGATTCTATCAATTTAGGAGGATCTTCAAATACTTCTAATCTAAAAAATGATCTTAATTTCTCACATTGTTCCAAAACTCGAACGATATAAGATTCTAAAGACAGCCATATAATAACAGATGGTGATAAAATTTTATGCAAATCAATTTGAAAATAATGCGGCTAAAATAAGCTAAAAGGTTTCGTTAAAGATCCTTTAAATGACCAGGAATTTTCAATGTAGATTTAGAGGCCACCAAATGTGCCATATGATAAGAGCACTTTATTGTCGCCATAAATAGTTTTTCTAATTTTTAATTACTTACAACAGAGTTGTTAAACAAGTTTGCAATCGTAAATTGAATTGTTGTCTCTGATTGGCAGTACTAAAGCAGAGTTTGTGGACTATAATTATACATGGCATACGTATTTTCTGTGCCGCTATACACTTCATCAGTATTAGTGGTGTCTTATCCATTTTGGTTTCGTTGAAATCTAAACTTGGTATCCGCCTTGCACTGGATGCCATTTAGGGGGACTCAGTTAGTAGTATCAGGCATTTTGGGCAAGTAAAAGATAGATTGAACCTAGCGTCCTAAACGGTATTATAGATGTCGTATTATTTAATGTCGTAAGCCGATATCCGGTTCGAAGGACCATAAACAATTTTGCAAACCCAAATTGCATTGTTGTCTCTGTTTCACAGTACCAAAGCAGAGTATGTGGACTATAATTAGACATCAGCAGAATGGAATAAGTATTTTCTGTGCCGCTATACACTTCATCAGCATTCGTGTTGTCTTATTCATTTTGGTTTAGTTGAAACCTAAACCTGGTATCCGCTTTGCACTGGATGCCATTTAGAGGGACTCAGTTAGCAGTACCAGGCATTTGGGGCAAGTAAAAGAGAGATTGAACCTAGCGTCCTAAACGCTGTTATAGATGTGTTTACAGTAATGTCGTAAGCCGACATCCGGTTCGAAGGACCATAAACAAGTTTGCAATCCCAAATTGCATTGTTGTCTCTGTTTGGAATTATCAAAGTTTGTGGACTATAATTAGACACCAGCAGAATGGAATAGGTATTTTCTGTGCCGCTATACGTATTTTCTCTGCCGTTATACACTTCATCATCATTCGTGGTATCTTATAAATTTTTATTTCGTTAAAATCTAAACAGTTATACTTGCCAAACATAACATTGGGAGTATCTGCCCCGAATTCAACTAGATTTTCAAATGGTATAGCTTTCTCCAAAATACAATTTTTCACTAGGATATAAATTTCTAACAAATTCGAAGCTTCATATTCTTTCAAATCGAAAAGCTAGTATTGTATTTTTAAAACACCACTATCAAAAAAAAAAAACAACAAACGCTATTTGTTTCTTTACACTTATGTCCGTTGTTTCGTTAATTAACATTGAAAAATAAGTTGTTTTTAATTTACAATATAATTCAGTTGCAAAACACGGTTCCAGTACATTATTTATGATGACTGTTGCGTTTGTACGCTGCATATTTAAATTTTTTAAAAATTCAGAATCTTTGAATAATTCTTTTAAAGTTAGTAATATATTCTCAATTGAAAGGAATGAAAAATTATTAACAGCCAACATTGCAACTTCTAAGGAATTATTTATGGTCATATTGTCTTTAATAGGACGAGGAATGTCTTTTTAAAACTTTTTTATGAGCCACCAATTACTTCTTACAAATTTTGCAAAATGCAATATTTTTGAAAAGCGGTTCCTCAACCCACTGGCTTTTAAATTTGTATTCCATAGTAAATGCGACAAACAGATATTCTGCGTATAATATTGTAAAAGGAATTAGTGTTGGAAAATGAAATAAATTAGAACAATGTTGTCAAATTAAAAAATGTATATATATATAAATTAAAAAATTTATTGTATTCAACATCTTTAATAATAGGAAGTAAATTTGTTTAATGAAATTATGGTGCAAAGTACTTATGAGGTCAAATTACACAAGAATTACACAAAATTTAAAATTTTCCTTTTGGATAATTACACAGAAATCGGCAACACTGAACGTATTGATGTAATGTAATTAGGTTACTCAACGTTTTTATGTGTTTTCATTTACGGTAGAGTAACGAAGCCTTAAATTTGGGAGGATACATTTGCAATATTTTTTATTTAATTGATTTTTTTATTTTAAAATTTTTTTTATTTATTTATTATTATTTTTTTTTCTTTTTTGTCATACAAATCGAGGCACTTTAATATACATAACACTCCCTATTTATATGTCGGAAACTTATATGTCTGAATTTAGTGAAATTATGGTGCAAAGTACTTATAAAGTCAAATTACACAAGAATTACGCAAAATTTTCATTATCCAAAAATTATCCAAGAAATTTAAAATTGTCCCATTTTTTGGATAATTACACAGAATTCGGCAACACTGAACGTACTTATCTAATGAAATTAGGTTGCTCTACATTTTTATGTGTTTTCATTACAATATGATTATAGAAAGAAGAAATTATTGAAAATAATTGAAAACTTTTATTAAAATGGAAGATACATGCAATGATTTTATTATAATTAACGTAACTTTTTACATTTCAATGTTTTTTTTTTTTTTTAGAAGGAGAACAAAATTATATTTATTTAGTATATCGATTGCAATTGGTTTAGGGTCCTTCCAAAAGTATGTTTGGAAGCCTTAACTTTAAGGGGATACATTTGAAATATTTTTTATTTTATTATTCTTTTATTATTATTATTATTATTATTTTTTTGTCATACAAATATAAAAACCAATAAAAACATTTTGGAAACAGTGTAAAATCAAACTAAAGTTTATTTAAAATTTTATACAGTGGTGCACCATGCTGTAAATTATATAAATAAAAAAGCCGCCCTTTTACATACATCTATACATCTTTATATTTTGTTATTTTCAGCATGTTAATAAAATTTAAGTAACAACAAACAAAAAAAAACGCCTCGATTCAGTGTATAAAACACAGTTCAGTTTGGTTATTCATAAATGTTTTGTGGTGTAAAGAAAAACATTATAAACTTTTGTAATTAACATACTGGCTGTCATGTAAGTATTTGTAGTTGTTTTACAGCTGAAGGTTTTTTTTTTTTTTTTTGTCTTTTTGCAATAAAAATCTATTTAATTACTGTAGCACTAAAAAAGGGGATGCTGGTTATTGGAATTTTAATTAAACTGAGGAAAACTAAAAAAATAGTAGACATACCTTAAGGCCAGCAGCTTAAATATTAGAGAGTATGGGAGACAGATAAAAATCTATCTAAATTTTAATTAGGATATAAAATTGATTGTAATTGAGTAATAGAAATTTTTTTAAGAACAGTGTATAAATAAGTTACTACACATTTGCGTAAAAGGCAATTATTGCAAAGTATTTCAATTATACATAGAACCTTTTTTGAGTTAGTAAAAATGAGAGGATTAATAAAGGGAAATAGCTATATTAATATAATAATATTAATGAAGAAAAAAATAAATTTTGTTATTACCATTAGAGAGTAAAATCAGGAAAGTGATAGGTAACGCAATTAAGTTTAATAAATATGTATAGAATTTTTGCATGTTCGGCTCAAGTTCATTGAATAATTGTATAAGAATATAGTGTAAAAGTTTTTATAGTACACTCGGCACGAAATATTTAATCCAAGAAGATAAGCCGCCGTGGCGGGGTCTTATTTGTACAACTACAAGCTCCGTTATGTTTTCACACTCGATGGAGTCAACTTTGGCCCACTGCAACGCGGTATATGCTTCAGTTACAGACTCCAACGAACACAAACTGTATCGATGTCTTGGGACATCGAAATTATATGTTTATTAAAATGTTAGATCTGTTTCCTAAATATTTTGTATTCCATACCACTGTACGCTTGTTATTTTTATTATATTCTTCTTAAATTTCCTCGATTTAAAATAAATCTCCTTCATACTTTATTTAGAAATACTTTTAAAATCGCACTGCTACTTATAAGATAATTTAAGCCTTTAGATTTTAAGTAAATACCCAGTTTTTCAACAGGGGTTTTTATACATATTTTTTTAAAAAATTAATATATCCGGAAGATCGAACCAAACGTATTGAAAATTATTTGAAAATTTATTTTTTATAATTTTTACCTAATTTTTCTTCTACATGCCAAAATTATTCATATGGAAAAAAGCGTGTTTCTAAAGAAATCCTTTGAAACGTATTAATTTGTTGAGTTGTGTAAATGATTACAAAATTTTAACATTGAAAACTTGTAGATCAGCCTACTAAGTTATGAATAATTTTTAACAATCGCCATGTGTAGCGATAACAATAATTTCAATTATGCACATTTATGACCTTGCATTTTAAAAGCAATTTTTTATGCTCTAATTAATTAAAAATAACCCCAAATCACTCGAATTTCCCATTAATTAAACGATTTAATTGCCAACAAAGAAAATTTGCATATTAAACGTCTCAGACCTTCATCAGCACTCTTCAGCGCCCCACCATGGTGTTCTCTGTAAAAAAAATTTTCGATAAATTAACTAATTTATTTTAATTTATTTCATGATCTATAATATCATAAAAAAATTAAAAATTATTTCTGATTTTATTCACTTATATTTCTACTTAGTTTATGTTTCTGGTGAATTTTGTAGACTCCTTAAAATTCTGAGTATTACGGCTAAATATCATATCTTCTGTTTAAAAATCAGGCACTCATATTTTCAGCTTTATCACTGGAAACTAGAGACATTTAATATTAATATATTAAATTAATATTAATTTGTTATTAAATCTTTCTTATTTTATTGTAAATGTATATTACCAGGAAGCTTTCAAAAACAAGAAAAAATTATAAGAAATTAAATTTTTCTCAATAAATTATTTAATGACCTTCAAAAAATTCAAAAAAAAAAATATTAAATTTTTTAGTGATACACAAGTATTAAATTTTTTATCTTAATTGTGTAAAAGATTATTATTTCTTTTCTCCCACTTTCATATACATTATATGTAGAGAATGCAATTCTCATGTACCCACTTTTTGTTTCCCGGGAATTTCAAAATGCACTTAAACTAAGAAATCTATGTTAATTTAAACAAAAAGTTGTCGTTCATTGCTTGCAAGAACGCCCAAAAATTTTCCTTATGTTTTCCGTTTTTTTTTTTTTTTAATATTCGGCATACGCATACCCTATGGAATCATTTTAATATTTTCATTTTTAGCTTTTTGAATTTTGAAAAGCTCGCAAATTTAATCACGATTTTAATTTTTTGAAAAGTAAATAAGAAAATATCGAAAAAGTGTATAACTTTAAACTTCAATATCTCTATAAAAGGATCTTATTTATTTAAATTATATATAGAAGAAGAATATGTCCACTTTAAACGCAGTTTTTTAAAAATAATACTATCACTTAAAAATGCATAAATAATGCAAAGTGCAATTTTGGGATGAATTTTTGAAAAATTTCTACCCTTTCAATTTTTGTCTACCTATGATATTATAAAAATTATAATGTTTACTAAAAATGTCAATATAAATTGTTTAGGGACAAAATGGTCCACTATTTATTCATAAAAAAAAAAAATATATATATATATATACACACTGCCTGCCACTTGAATAAGGAATCACATTTTTTTAAATTTAATTAAGTTTATCTCGTAAACTAAAGTTCAGCAAAAAAATAATTTTTTGCACAACCAAATTTCAATGTGTTGGCTTTAGTTTTCTGAAGAAATAAAAAATATAAATATTTTGTTATACTAAAATTATGCATTTATTTAAAGACATGTATTTCTGTGGTACTATTTCGTGTGTCACTTGAATAAGGAATTCTTTTAATATGAATCGGGAAGACTATGATTTGAATTTCTTTCAATATAAAGGGCTAGAGAATTTTTAATTTGATAGTTTTTAAATAGTTTTTATTCAAAATGGGAAAAAGGCTCTTAATAACTCTGAAAAAGAAAAAATTCTGATTTTGAAATCTCAGGGTCAGAATCTGGTCCAAATAGCCAAAAACATTAATAGAGGAAAGACAGTTGTATACAATTATTTAAATAACGTGGAAAGATATGGAAAAAACATGAAAGGGCGGAAGAAAATGGCAACAACACCAAAAGAAAGACGAAAAATTCTTAGAATTGCATCAAATTCTGCTATGTCGGTATCAAAAATACATGAATAAAGTAGAGTCAGTGCCAGTCTAAGAACAGTGCACTGTATTTTAAAGTCGTGCCTATACATAGTCTGATGAAAACTGCAAAAAAAAAAACACCACTTAATGAAAAACGCTAATCACAACGTCTACAGTTTGCCAAAAATACAATGACATGGTCCGACAAATGGTTTTAAGTTGTATTTTCCGATGAAAAAAAGTTTAATATTGATGGTACCGACGGGTATAACTATTACTTTTATGACTTAAATAAGGAGGAATTTTTTTTTTTTTTTTTTTTGAGCCGCAGACACAGCCGAGAGGTCGGAATAATGGTATGGGGTACCATTTCGTATTACGGTACCATAGAATTGGTTTTTGTGTCAAACAAAATGATTTCTTTGGACCTATACCTTGGACGTACCAACACGACAACGCTCCGATTCATACCGCCAGAGCAGTAAAACAATGGATTAATCAACAAGGTGTTCAACTTTTAGATTGGCCCCCATATTCACCAGACCTGAATCCAATGGAAAATGTCTAGAGTTGGCTTGCAAGAAAAGTTTATGAAGAAGGAAAACAATTTGAGATGATAGAATCCTTTAAGGATGCAATAACGGAAGCATGGAATGCAATTTCGCTAAGTTGCTTAGAGTCATTATAGAAGTCGATACCAAATCGCATTTTTGAGGTTATTTCTAAAAATTGCTAATAGAATGCTAGAAGATAATAACTTTCATTTTTATAACATAAAATTTAAAAATAAATTACAGTTTACTTAGTTTTAAAATATTCCTTATTCAAGCGACACACGAAAAAGTACCACAGAAATACATGCCTTTAAATAAATGCATAATTTTAGTATAACAAAATATGTATATTTTTTATTTCTTCAGGAAACTAAAGCCAACACTTTGAAATTTGGTTGAGCAAAAAACTATTTTTTCTTAACTTGAGTTTAGGAGATATACTTAATTAAAGTTAAAAAAAATGTAATTCCTTATTCAAGTGGCAGGCAGTGTATATATTGTTTTTGTTTGTTTTTTTGTTTCTTTTGTATGAAAAATCTGAAGGAAAATTTTTTAAATAGTGGTCCATTTTGTCCCTAAACTATTTATATTGAAATTTTTAGTAAAGATTATAATTTTTATAATATCAGAGGTAGACTAAAAAATATATATATATATATATTGTGAGTTTATTTTAAAATTAATTTTAGTCAAAGCATTTCATAATTTAGTATTTGTGGTATAATACTTTTTTTCCCAGAATAATTGCTTATGTACTCTGTAGTAAACATATTTGTCTTGAATATTAATCAAAAATATTTAAAATAAAAGGGGTGGAAATTACCTTAAAAATGCATCTGAAAATTGCATTCTTGGTGCGAGTGCATCTTTAGCAAAACCGTTATTTTTGAATTATATAATATCATTTACAATATTTATTATAATATACTTTATACTAGTTTTAAATCAATACAATCCGATGTATAATTAAAGACTTATGTACACTTAAAATTATAAAAATGAAAATAACAAAAACAAGTTTTTTTAAAATAGTGAATTATGAAAAAACGAATGCGCCTGTTCTCTATTTTGATTTTACGTTCTGTCACAAAAGTTATTCTCTAGGTCGATTTAACTTTTTGGTATATCATATACCTAAACCACATAAGGTTTATTATCTTGTTTACTTAATTACTTTGTTTTAAAGCAGAAAATTACAAATTTTCATGTGTTTTACTTCTGCTGCAAAAAATTAAAAATTGTGGTTACGGCCTTTCGCATTTTAGGTGACGATACAATTCTTGTCTGTAATGACGTATCTAAACAAAAAAATACAAATCACCTCTTTGTAAAACAAATGTGAAACATTTTCAGATTCAATTTTAATGTCTTTTTTAATGTATGTATGTGGCCAATTGGGACTTTATATCAATTGACCAACATACTAGAAATTGTGCATTAGTTTATTTAACGACTACAAACCTACTCCTAAACCGCATTACAAGGAACAATTACACTTTACAGTGCAATTCATTACTTTTCATTTTCTATACGGTAATAAAATTGTAGGTGACTGTTTTGACTGTTGAATCGACAACTATCGACTTACAGAATAATAAATTTTGAGTAAAATAATGTAATAAATTATCGTTATCAAAGATAAAAACCAAAAGAACAAAAAACGTTTAGTGGAATAGAGAATATGAAAATAAGCACTCAATAGAATTGCAGTCGGAAAACGACAAAAATTGACATACATAATCGGGACATAAATTTTTGTATGAAAAAACTGATGGTCATTTTTCAAAAAAAAAAAAAAAAAAAAAATATTAAAAGTATTAAAAATAGTAGATCGTCTTGTCCCAGACAATTATTACTTCATTTTGCAGTAAAGGAATTGCTTTTAAACATATGAAAAGAAAATTAAAAATGAAAGAGTAGAAATTTGTCAAAAATGCATTGTAAAACTGCAATTGCATGAGTGCATTTTTAAATAAATAATTTACCTTTGCCTTTAAATAGGTTTGCATTGGCCTTCATTGGAGTCTTGAATTATTAAAAATCATCTACATTGTAAACAGATATTAACATTTAAATTTACGTACTTAGTCGAATTAAACTTTCTAAAAATTTAAATCGTGAATAAATTCGCGATTTTTTTTTTATTGGAAAAAAAAATAATAAGAAAGACTAAATGGTCTCATAGGTTATACGCCTGCCAAATATGAACAAATTCTGATAACCCTTTTAAAAAAAATAGACATATTTTATAAATCTCTCGTGGACTGAACGTTATATATTTTAATTTTTTAAAGAAAATTAAACTAAAAATCCAGCTGGGAATTATATCTCAACAACAATTTCATTTTGTAGTAATTTTTTATGTATAATTCAATAAATGATATACATATATTGGATGACTCTGTGACATGAATTGAACTAAATATCTTAATGAAATGTCAGCACTAAAAACCAGCAAGTATAGACAACATGCGGAATTTGTCTCGTAGAAATTTTACAAAATATTAACAAAGTTAAGAGAAAAAGTTAGTAGCAAGTCCCACAAATCATTAATTGTTCATATAATTTTGAATTGGAAAGCTACAGAAAATATTCTGCGTTATGTTGAAGAACGTCTGATCGGATCTTTAACATGAAAGAGAGTGTTTTATAGCGGATACTATAAATATACAATAATAAATATTCACTTTGTGTGGCGGCTACTACCCCCTGTAAACCTATCCTACCTATTTTTATCTTAATTTTGGAATGTGACAAAAAAATTATTCTTCCAAAATCTCGAGACTTTCTTTGTAATAGTTCCTTAGTTATGCGATAATCAAGATTTATCTTGTATGTGGGCTAACATTTCCCCTGAAGCTACCCGCCCTATTTTCATCTCAGTTTTGACTCTTAATAGGAACATTATTCCCACACAATTTTGAAACTTTTGCTCTAATAGTTTTTCATTAAAGCGATAAATAATTTTTACTCCAATAATAATTACTATTTTGTTTGTATGGGAGGTACCATTCCCTCTGCTCCGATTCCAAAATAAAGTATCCTATTTGAATTATGTTGGTTTTTTTCAATTTGCTGGCTGGTTTAAAAACTTGAAAAATCTTACACTAAATGGTAATTTATTGTATTTTTTACAATTCAAAAACCTCTATATCACACATCAAATATTTTAAAAGTATAAAATCTTCTATCTCTCCTTAAAATTACCAAATTGTAAAATATGAAAAACAAATTTTATGTAAGATTTAGTCAGGATTTTAAATAAATATTGTAAAAGAAAATTTTTTAAATACTTGCAAAATAAGAGAAATAAACAGTTTTTTTCTGCTCTCCCGGAAAGTTTTGTTTTTCTATCTGTGTTCTTATAAAATGTTTACATTCTCTTATATCTCCAATAATCTACTTATTCAACATATCAATATTTAGTGATTATTTTCCTGAAGTTTGAAACAATATCTTATATTATACCTTTGTTTAAATCCGTTAGCAGGTCCAAGATTTCCTTTCGCATCAAGTTGTTTGTTATCTTTTCCAATGTCAGCATGGATTTAGAAAAGGATGTTCTATTACTACCAATCTTTTGCAGTTCACAACCTCAGTTATAACTTCATTTGAGTCTGGTTTACAGACAGACACAATATATACAAATTTCAGTAATGCTTTCGATAAAGTTAGTCATGATTTCTTGTTGTTCAAAATGGATAAACTCGGCTTTTCTCTTGTTTTCCTTAAATGTATTTCTATATATCCTAAAAATAGATACCAATATGTATTATTTAAAGATTGTATATCGAAAACCATTACTCTCTTATCCTGTGTTCCGCAAGATAGTCATCTCGGCCCCTTTCATATTCCTATAAATGATTTACCAGCTTGCAGCAATTCTTGAATATTAATGTATGCTGATGATGTAAATCTTACTCCAAACAGATCTTGTCAATCTTTATAATTGATGTATAATGAATCTAATGGTTCTGAATTTCAGAAATTGTAAACACATGATGTTCTACAGAAGAAGTCCAGTACTCTGTAGATACACAATATATAAATATTAACCTGATCTAGTCGAAATATTTCTTGATCTGGGTGTATTTCTTGATTTTAAACCATCCTTTAATTCCCACCTTTGACAAATCGTTAATAAAGCAAAAGGAGTTCTAGGTTTCCTCAAGCGCTGGAGAAGAGAATTTAATGATTCTTACGTTTTCAAGCAATTATTCACATCCCTCGTAAGACCAATCCTGGAATATGCTTACGTGGTCTGGGATCTTCAATAGGAAGAAAATTGAATCAGTCCAGAAACAGTTTCTCTTAATTTGTCTTCGTAGTCTTCCATGGAATCCTAATGTTAATTTACCATAATATGATAAGTCGATTACAGCTTATTGATCTTCCTACTGTTAAAAGTAAGAGAAAATATATGAATATTTCATTTATTATTAATTTAGTAAACACTTCAATTAATTCCAAGTTTCCGCTTCGTAAGTTCGAATTCGTAATATCAAATTCTCCAACTATAAATTATACTCCTTTAAAAATCATATATTTTCGAACCAAATATGCCAGCTTTAATCCCATGAGACGTATATGCAATCAAATTGAATAGTTTTTATACACTGATTTCTCAGTAAATCTAATCCGCATTAAGAGGAGTATTTTGAACTTAATTAAATAATAAGACTTTATTATTGAATGATTATGAAAAACATTTTATTGAAAATAACTTTAAGAATAATATATATATGCTAGCATGTAAGAAATTTTAATTTCATCAGCTATTAAATAAATATATAAATAGATATAAATAACAGTGTAACATCCTGTTCCAATCGTCGTAGGAAATTGAAATTTGGCGCTTCATAATTTTATGTATGTTTAAATGTGCGATGCCCTTTTGTTATTTATATACAATACTCGACCACCTTCCTGAAGCTACAAACAATTTTATAATGTTTAAAATCGTTTGAATCACCCCGAAGGATTTCGGAAAAAGTGATAATCAGCCACTACTTTTACAATTATTAAATTCTACAATTTTAAGTGAATTTTTAATAAATTAAATTATTAAAGAGATTGACGAAATATTCTTAAAAAAGTTTGAATAATTACAATGCCTGAGTAAATAACTCTGTATTTAATTTCTTTTTTCTTTCTCAAATACGATATTTTGTATGGTATATATCTTTAAAATAAGTATAACAGTATATTGTGGCGATAACCACAAAACTCTTTTACAATATAAAGATACTATGTCAGTATTCATTCGAATTGATTAAACAATAGATTAAGCAAACGATCACATTTCTTTTTCCCAGTACAATTACAAACCTGTTTTAAATCTGCTAATGCAAAGACTCATATCCTATTTGGGTCTCTTACTCAACTAATATTAGTAATGATGATCATAGTTTTTAATCCGGGATCCCGGGCAAAAAATTTTTCCCACTATCCTGGGAAATCAAAAAATCCAGGAAATTGCGACCCCTAATTATTTGCTACTCTAAAATGTATACAATTCGTAGAAATTTTGCTCTTAGCAATTAGTTTGCTAAAGGTTGCACACATTTCAAACTAAACCAATATTACAATACACAACACATAACAACGATAACGATGAAAGTCATCACTTTCATCATCAACCACTGCTGCATCAGTTGCATCATCATCATCATTATGCTACAAAGAAATACATCGTTTTCGTGTAGTTTAAACAACAACTGAGTTGAGTGGAAACAAAACAAAAGGTTAAATTACACTTTTACGTGTTAAGTTTTTGTAAAACGTACAAAACTGCTAATTGAATATATTGTGTTTTATCCTGGTAAAAGTACACAGATGCAGAAGGAGAAACAAATAAAAACTACTAAAAACTATATAAAGGGAATTCGAAAAATTTTTAAGCAACTTAAATCTATTAAAGTTTATTTAAGAGTAGAATTTTCGACTTCAGGTTATATTTGAAAAATTAAGAGAAGATAAAAATTTATTTTACAAAATTTAAATTCTAGACGATATATTTAACAAAAGTTTCCAGAGTAGTTAGAAAGAAATTAGAAAAGACACAAAAACCTAGATCAGTATAAAACCGGTCGTGGAACGAATCCAAAACTAAACGCAATTTAACTTTTGAAGGCTTTGGTAAAAAAAGAAAAATATTCAGAAAACTACGCACACCACAATGAAGCTTATAATGGGTGATTCAAGAAGAGATACCTTTTTCAATAGCCTTTTTTTGACAGATCACGCATGAGTCGTGTCATGCTGTCATGTTATTTTTGTTTAGTATTATTTGGCATTTCATAATGGAAAGATTTACGCCTGAACAACGTTTAAAAATCGATCAACTTTATTACGAAAATTCACGTTCTGTGGGGAATGTGTTTCGTGCACTTCGGTCAACTTATGGTCAACATAATCGGCATACTGAGAGTACTATTCGCAACACCATCATACATTATTCGATAATATTAACATTATTGGATAATATTCGACCGAATAGACCACGTCCAGCACGCTGTGAAGAAAATATAGCGGCCGTAGCTGAGAGTATACACGAAGACCGTTGAGAGTCGATTCGGCGCCGTTCACAGCAACTCGGACTGACGTATGGAACGACTTAACGCATTTTACGTCGAGATCTTAAATTGAATGCGTACAAAAGAAAGCTTGTGCAACAACTAAACCTTTCCAAGCTCTATGGGCTCTTGAAAAGTTTCAAGAAGATCCGACGTTTTCGAGGCAAATTTTGTTCAACGATGAGGCCCATTTCTGGCTCAATGGGTATGTAAACAAACAAAATTGCCGCATTTGGGACGAACTGCTACTTCATCCAGAAAAAACAACGGTTTGGTGTGGTTTGTGGGCCGGTGGAATCATCGGTCCATATTTCTTTAAAAATGATGCCGGTGCGAACGTAACCGTCAATGGCGACCGTTATCGTGCCATGATAACCGACTATTTGATGCCTGAAATTAAAGCTCGTGATCTCGGCGACATTTGGTTTCAGCAAGACGGCGCCACTTCCCACACATCGCATCAATCAATGGATTTATTGAGAGAACACTTCGGTGAGCACATAATTTCACGTTTTGCGCCGGTCGATTAGCCACCAATATAGTGTGATATCACACCGTTAGACTTTTTCCTGTGGGGATATGTAAAGTCTAAAGTTTATGCGGACAAAAACGCTTCGATTCAGGCCTTAGAGGAAAACATCACGCGTGTCATTCGCCAGTTACCAGTCGAAATGCTCGAACGAGTCATCGAAAATTTGACTCAACGGATGGACCATCTGCGACGTAGCAACGGCCAACATTTGATAGACATAATCTTCAAAAAATGAATGCCAAAGAATGTGCTTTCAAATGATAATAAACATTCCCCATTAAATTTAAATTTTCTGTGTTTTTTTTTTTTTTTTTTTTTTCTTTAAAAAAGTAGGGAACCTCGAAATAGATCACTCTTTATTAGGCATAATGCATTCAATGTCTAAAAAGTTTTAGATTAGTTAGAAAACATTACTCACTACTAAATGTTAGTAATGCATAGAAAAAAATTAAAATAAAACTTCAATTACGCAATTGTTCATATTAATTAAATTTTTAATTGATTTTGCTCCAATCATCAAAATAATAATATTAACTATTGATGTTGGTTTAAATTTCAATTATTAATTTTTTTTAATCAAATTAATTAGAATTATACTTGAATGTTTATCTAAAACAAACTAAACATTTTATTAATTCTATTAATTCAACGGTTACTTAAATCCTTCCATCAATAAAAACACATGAATTTTAATATACTTACTAATTAAATTTTTAAAAATATTTAAATAATGCAATGCAAGGAAAATTAAACGAAAGAAATAATAAAACTCCAAATTTAATTGGGGGAAATGAAACTTGCTACATTGTTTCATCTTAGCGTCTTATACATCTTGTTAAAATCATCGATAATTACATATACATCAGATTTTTGAAACCTTTAACTCATTCCAAAAAAGATTTTCATATAATCCTATCAGAGCGCCTTTACAAGTTAGGATGAGATACCAATAAAACATTAAAGAATATGATAGATGTCTGAACAAATCATCAAAATCGGTCAATAAAAATTGACCTTTTACATACAAATAATCTTTCATAGAACAGCTTTGATATAAACTTGAATCTTGAAATCAAATATAATCCCCGATACCAACGACGGGAACACTTACAAATGCATCGAAAGGATTAAAAATCTAATCATATATTTAAAATTCGTACTTATCAAATGTTTATATATCAAACGCGTTACCGAAAACTGAGCAAATCCTTACAAGATGTTTATATTGGCACCTAAAATGCAAAAGGATGTAACCATACTTTTTATTTTTTTACAGCAGAACCAAAAAACATTATGAAAATGCAAAAGTCTGTAAAAATAATTTTTAATCTTTTGCTTCAAAATTAAGCAATTAAATAAAATGTTTGAATCGTTAAAGCACTAAACAATTTTCAAACCAAATTTTTCTTAAATGGAACAAATTTTACAACTGTCTCGTTTATGAAGTTGATTTTAAGGCTTTTTGACTTTTGTTAACATTTGTGTAATTTTTGAAGATACACTGCCTGCCACTTGAATAAGGAATCACATTTTTTAACTCTAATTAAGTATATCTCCTAAACTAAAGTTCAGAAAAAAATAATTTTTTGCGCAACCAAATTTCAAAGTGTTGGCTTTAGTTTCCTGAAGAAATAAAAAATATACATATTTTGTTATACTAAAATTATGCATTTATTTAAAGACATATATTTCTGTGGTACTTTTTCGTATGTCACTTGAATAAGGAATATTTTAAAACTAAGCAAACTGTAATTTATTTTCAAATTTTAGGTTATAAAAATGAAACTTATTATCTTCTAGCATTCAATTAGTAATGAGTACTGCCACCATTTTTAGAAATAACCTCAAAACTGCGATTTGGCATCGACTTATATAATGAAATTGAACTCCATACTTCCGTTATTGCATACTTTAAGGATTCTATCGTCTCAAATTGTTTTCCTCCTTCATAAACTTTTTGCTTGCAAGTCAACCCAAGACAATTTCTATTGGATTCAGATCTGGTGAATATGGGGGCCAATCCAAAAGTTGATTAATCCATTGTTTTACTGCTCTGGCGGTATGAATCTGAGCGTTGTCGTGTTTGTACGTCCAAGGTATGGGTCCAAGGAAATCATTAAATTTTGGAAATTATTCCTCCAGAATGTTTTTGTAAGTCGTTGCAGTCATTTAGTTGGATACAAAAACCAATTTTATGGTACCGTAATAGGAAATGGCACCCCATACCATTATTCCGCCTTCTCGGCTTTGTCTGCGGCTCAAAAATAATTCCTCCTTATTTAGGTCATGGAAGTAACAGTTATACCCGTCGGGACCTTCAATATTAAATTTTTTTTATCGGAAAATACAACTTTAAATCATTTGTCGGACCATGTCATTGTATTTTTGGCAAACTGTAGACATTGTGATTTGGGTTTTTCATTAAGTGAAGTTTTTTTCAGTTTTCCTCGGACTATGTATGGACACGACTTTAAAATACGGTGCACTGTTCTTAGACTGGCACTGACTCCACTTTTTCCACGTATTTTTGATACCGACATGACAGAATTTGATGCAATTCTAAGAATTTTTCGTCTTTCTTTTGGAGTTGTTGCCACTTTATTTAAATAATTTTACACAACTGTCTTTCCTCTATTAATGTTTTTGGCTATTTTGACCGGATTCTGACCCTGAGATTTCAAAATCAGAATTTTTTCTTTTTCAGAGTTATTAAGAGCCTTACCACGCTCCATTTTGAATAAAAACTATTTAAAAACTATAAAATTAAATATTCTCTAGCCGTTTACATTGAAAGAAATTCAAATCATAGTCTTCCTGATTAATATTAAAAGAATTCCTTATTCAAGTGACACACGAAATAGTACCACAAAAATACATGTCTTTAAATAAATGCATAGTTTTAGTATAACAAAATATTTATATTTTTTATTTCTTCAGAAAACTAAAGAAAACACTTTGAAATTTGGTTGCGCATAAAATTATTTTTTTGCTGAACTTTAGTTTAGGAGATATACTTAATTAAAGTTAAAAAAAATGTGATTTCTTATCAAGCGGCAGGCAGTGTATAAATATGAAATTTTTTGTGTAGATGTAGTATGAATCAGTACATTATAATCCACTAAAAACATCAAGATTTGATTTTTCAGTGGTTATGATGGTTAGGTCACAGTGTTTTAAACGACAGAATAAGCCCAAATTGTCAAAAATGGTTGAAAATTCATTTTAAGTAATTTTATAACATTATATATATATATATATATATATATATACATATATATATATATATATATATATATATATATATATATATATATATTGAAATTACATTATTAATCAATATCTTGTATTGCTTGAAGTGTAACCAAACTTTATCTATTTACATTTATTCATATATAAATTAAAGAGTATTACAGTAAACTAACAAACAAACAAAAATGAAAAACAAAATATATTTAAAAACAAAGAAGTATTTAATTTTTCCACTAAGTTTGTGAAAAGGATTAGTTTTATATTTATGTGAAAGATTTTATTATCATAAGAATAACAATGTTAATATGGTTTAAAAACAGAATATGGCTTAAGAATAAGGAAATTATATTATATATTATGATAAAATGGGGCCATATTATGAAGATATGAAATTATAATATGATAAAATAGGATTATAATATGATAAAATGGGATTATAATATGATAAAATTGGATTATATTATGACAAAATACAGCAAATATTTAATGATTGTAGAACTAATTATATTTTTCATATTTATAAAATTTTATTTCTGGTAAAGATATTTAAAAACATATAATTGTTGCAGTGTATTGAGTGTAAACATTAAATGACAAAATTTAAACCAAAAAAAATTGTGATCACGAACATAGAGTTATAAAAATTCAAGAAAATTAACAATGAGAACATAATATTGTTGTAGTGGTGATGCTGTAACCATATCTTTTTCTACGTGTTGTTGGACACATTCCATTTTTAATAAATTATCTCTAAAATTTTGACATATTCTTTGTTCCAAATGGACAGTGGACAGCCAGACCAATAGTACTTGAGTAGCAACTTTTGTATTTTATATCCCTTATAATACATAAACTTGATAACAAATTTAACTTCTTTTCAAATGTCAACGATTTGAAGATAAATAATAAATTACTCAACAAGAAGTGTATTTCTTGTGGATTTCGGAAATATTTAAGATTTTAATTTGATATTAAAATGCAATTTATTTTACACTTTTTGTAAAATAAACCACAATTAGAATTCAGACTTAATATTTTAAACTTTGGTCAATGTTTGAATACTTTTTGAAGAAATATTTGATATCAAACATTATAATTGGGTTGCAATGTCTCAAGGGGGTCGTAAAGCTGTTGCTTATGAGAACCGCTGTTTTAAGCTAAACTTCACGCTATTAAATTTTGTGGAAAATGGCTGGGTATACATAAATAAAATTCTGAGTTTAAAGCAAAAATATTAAATAGTTCGTATAACGAACTTTGTCTAATAGAAATTTCTATCAAATACTATCTTCGAATATTTATTTAGTGGTACACATAGAGAAAAAACATTATTGCAACATTGTTATGTGAACAATATTATGTTTCCATAGTTATTTTTCATTGATTTAAATAATACTGTGTCCGTGATAACAACGTATTTATTTCATTTCTGAAATTTAATGGTTACCTTCAATCAAAATTTTAGTATGGTTGACTACAATAATAATATGTTCTAAAATATTTTTATTAGGAATCAAATTTTTTCAAAATACAGAAATAATATTATTTCTACAAGCATTTGTTTTTAAACCATATTTTGTTTTGTATAACTGTTGAATGTTTGTTTTTGGAACATGTTATGTTTTCCTAAAATAAAGAGTATTTGCTTTTAGATTATGTTTTGTTTTCCACAAATATTGAATGTTTGCTTTTGACCATATTTTTTTTCTGCACAGCTATTGAATACACATTTTTGTGTTTCAGATTAGTACTTTGTCAGTAAGCAATCAGTAAAGCTGTGAACAATAAGTTTTTATATATTTGTTTAAAATTCGTGGTGAATTAGAAAATATTTTTAAAAATAAATAAATGTGAATTAAATGCAAATGAAAAAGGTAAAAAATTTAAACCTTCAAGTGGCATTACAACATTGGAATCATATTTTACATGTTGTCGGTGCGTTGGCGAAGATTCCTTTAGGAGGGCTTCAGATTAATTAAAACTAATTTTGGAATTATTAAACGAATAGTTGGTGTCTATTTTGATGGAAAATATGACTATGACTTATTTTTAAAATAAGGTATCATTAGAAAAAAATCTAAGTAATACAAATTTTTGCAAGATTTTTTTTTTCGTTTGATTGCAGTAAAAAAGGTGTATATCTTGCAAAATGATGCAAAAGTGTTCGTCTTTTCGAAAGAATACATTTCAAGCCAGGACTTTTTATGAGATATACATTAAAGTAAGTACTGATAAAATATTTTCAAATTATTTACTACATATTTTTCAGACTCATGTTTTAACCCAAATGGGACATCAGAAAGTGTACACCCTTAAAGAATACAGAAGCACTGCATCATACATACATATCGCCACCTAAAATTCTTTTTATTGTATAATGATGTACTGATCCGAAATACATCTACACAAAAAAAATTCATATTCATATCTCCAAAAATGGCATCAATATTAACAAAAATCAAAAGGCCGTAACATAATAATGCAATAACTTAATTTTTATAGCTAATAAAAAGTTTTCCCTCTTATTTTGAAAACATGTAATATTCTCAATAAACAAATAATGAAAATAATAATTTCGAATTAATGTGTTTTATTTTATTATTATACAGAAAACACGTAATTTTGTATCATATTTTGTATATGATACAATAAAATTATAATATGGTAAAATGGACTTATAATATGATAGGATGAAATCCTATATGATAAACTTTATCATACAATATGATAGAATACAATAACAATAACATACATTATATCATATATTATGATAAAATGGGGTCATATTATGAATATATGAAATTATAATATGACAAAATGGGAATATAATATGATAAAATAGAATTATAATATGATAAAATGGAATTATAATATGATAAAATTGGATTATATTATGACAAAATGTCATTATGATATGAGGACAAGGGATCAAAATATGATAAAATGGAAACACGATAGGATATAATGGAATCAAAATATATTAGAATGGAATGACAATGTGATATGGTTGATTTACGATATGATAAAAGCACCCTAAATTATGATAAAATGATTTTATAATAAAATTTATTCTAATCATTCCATGATAAAACATGATAATATCGGGAGCAATATTATAAAAGAAGTTCATAATATTATTAAATAGAAACATTACATAATGAAAACTTATTACAGTATGATAAAATGGAAACATAATAATTATTTACAAACATACTAATTTTTAACTGTAATTATATAACCCAATCATATGTTACTCTTAGATTATATTCACCAGAACTATTCTCTGCGTGTAATATCCATTCAAGATTAAAAAATCCACAACAATCCCTTTATATGTTAGTCTGTCAATTATAAAAAAAAAAAAATGTAGAATTTAAAAGTGCAAAAAACGAGGAAAAAGATATAGTCGGTCAAGACTATGCATCATTGTGTACGAGCATAAAAATTCGCGAATTGGCCTCATATTACGCCTGTGGCCAATTTTACTAAATGTAAAATAAAATATACAAATACAGAATGATGCCTTGATACTAACATCTAGATGATTTTATGCACTTTAGGGCGATTCCTGGAAGTGGGTTTATATGGGAGCTATGGTCAATTGGGGATCGATCTTCATCAAATTTGTTTCGATCTAAATATCTTAAACTAAACTCAAATCACAAATGAATAAATGCGTATGAGATGACCAACTTTGTAGGTCTATTGACTAAATAGACAAATATCTTAAACTAAACTCAAATCACAAATGAATAAATGCGTATGAGATGACCAACTTTGTAGGTCTATTGACTCCCTTCCCGCTAGGAATCTATGCTCCTCCAAATCAACTTGAAAACACCTCGTCTCTAGCCTGGTGAAATTTTGTTGAGATATTTCTAACGGAATTATTTCCAAAAAAAGGGTTTTGAAACCACTGTGCAATGTTAATAAACCACAAGCGATCGGTGTCCTTAATTTCAACAAACCCATCATAGCTTAAATTTTGCTTGATCTATGCGCCAGAGTTATTGGAAATTAAATCTCTAAGATACTTTGGATAATATAATCATTACCACTTAAAATTCGAAACTTGCATTATTTAATTTTAGAATTCACCCATCCCTATTGGAAATTCTTTAAGCAGCAGTAAGAAGAGTAAACTTACTCTTCTTACTGCTGTTACTTTAAGTTTGATGATCACGAAAAAATACTGCTTTCTATTACATATTTCCGACCAGTTTTAACAGATTGACATTACGAGGAAAATATTATTTTTATTCCCAAAATCTCTCTTCTTTGAACAACGAAAACCTATTAAACAATACAAAAATGTCAATACAACTTACAAAAGTCGCCCCCTTAAGCTCCCAAATTCACACAATATTTTTTCTCCCTTTTTCTCCCTTCTTCTTCATTTAACCAGTCCGGTTCATTTCAATTTAGCAAATATAAAAACTACCACTCTTTTCCATTTCTTTGTAATCATTCTTTTAAAGAAGCAATTGACCCATTTAATTTGTAGTTGTTTCGTACAAGATTCACTTTGTAATTTTACATAAAAATCTCAAACAAACGGAGAAAAAATGTGAAAAGTCTCTTAATTTTTAAAAACAAAATAATAAAAATAAAATTAAAATGAAACTGGAAATAAAATCTTTTAAGCCACTTTACAATTAGCAGTATTTCTCACAGAACTTTTTTCTTTATTTTTCGTAATTTGGCCATCAACGTCGTCAAGTACTGCTGCTATCAGCCAACTTTTGAAAGTAAACAATACTCAAGATACTCTACAGTCCTGCAACTAAAAACAAAATCAAAAGAAAAGTACCAAAAATTAAAAGGAACAAAAAATATATACATAAGTGAAATAAAAAAAAAAAATAAATAAAAAAAATCTACACTAGTTTTAGTGTAAATATTTATGTAACCATGGGTGTTTGTAGCGGTTACACTAACACAAATATTGTAAAACTACTATAACTTTATAGTTGTTGTACTTTTAGTAGTGAAAAGCGGGGGAAAGTTGTTAAGAATAATTTTTTAAAACTAAAAGAATTTGTTTAAACCAACTTATTATTAAATACACCGAAAATAGTAAACTTTTTTTCTTAGTTGTAAGTAATTCAAACAAAAATAAAGAAAAAGTGATAAAGCAAAATGTGTAAAAGAAATTGATAAATTTGACCATAATTTCATAATAATAATTTTGCTTCAAAACAAAAAGGTAGGTATTATATATTTCTCAACCTATTTTCCAGCTAGAGATTTTTAGGAAAAACTTATTTTTAATAAGATTTTGATTACGTATTTTTTTACGGAGGTTTACCTTTTCACCGCAAACATTTTCTAGTTCCCGGTCGAGACAAGAATTTGAAATTTAATTTTTCATTTCTTTTGGGTAATTTTTCATTTGATTTGGGAGATTTTGCTTTAGGTCATTTTGCTGGCAGCCAGAATTAATACACAAAAATGCTTAAATGGATAATTCTGCAAAAATAAAATTAGTAAAAGCAAATAAGAAATTATTTTTTCTTTGTTGAAATATTAAAATTTTAGCCATTTCATGGCAATTTTAAGAATCAAAAAAGGCAAAGAAGAAAAAAATCTAGAAGCTAACACGAAAAATCCTGATACTAAAAGCTAAATTAAAAAACTAGATTAAGCTTTAAAAAGGCTAAACTGGCAACACTGAAAATGACATCAATATCAAGAGGTCGTAACATCAACTTCATAAAAGAAACAGTCGTAAAATTTGTTCCAATTAAGAAAATTTTGGTTTTAAGAGTGTTTAATGCTTTATCTATTTCTGCTTTAAGTGAACGATTATTTAAGTAAAAATTGTAGTCCTTTTGCATTTTCATAATGTTTTTTGTTTATGCTGAAAAAATTAAAAAATTTGGTTACGGCCTCTTGTATTTTAACTGACGATATACACATATTGGTTTATTGTTGGCAGACAATCTGTACACTTTTATATAATTTTAAACTTATTTCACATTTTCTCAAGAAAATAGTTTTATTTAAAAAAAAAAAAAAATCTAATTTTAAATTATTGTTTTTCAAATAATGTCGTCCTGTCTTTTCTAACGATATTCGTCATTAAAATATACTGACGAAAAACATCGTTAACTTATAGTATAGAATAGTAAAATCATTAAAACAGCCGAAATTTTTGCTTAGTTAACGATATTGATAGTAAATGAAAAAAATTTACAAAATTATGGTGCAGGTGTGTACAGCAAAATTATAAATATATTACAATTACCACTGTACTGTAAATATAATTCGTTTCTACTTAAAAAAATTCTTTACAACTACTAATTGGCAAAATATATCTTAACACTCTATCCATCAAGTGCAGTGCTAATTAAGAAACTTACAGAGTTGTGACAAATTTACTTTAACATAATTCAGTGACAAACCTTTCATAGAGAAGAAAAAAAGGAAAAAGGATAAATTAACAAATTACAAACACTTGAATAATAACACCAAAATGAAAATTAAAAATAATTTTCTGAAACTTAAAAAACTATTTTCCGTTTAAGGATTAAAAAAAAAGATATAACAAAGACAAACATTTTGTACTTTTGCCTTTCATTTCGTCCTTTTTATTGTCATGATTTTGACATAGTGTTGTCAATGGAAGGAAGTACTTAGTGTTGAAAAAGAGCTGCAGAAGTTATTTTTTTAACCCATGGTTGTCACTGATAGGATGTTCTTCATTTATAATTCTTGTTCATTGCTTTTGAAGTACTTCTCTTAAAACTATGTTTAGAAAATTTTTTTAATAATATAATTTTAGTTTTGTTAATAGATAATAAAACTACTTCTCCATTTCTGAAATTTTTATGTTCAACTTTTTGGAATTAATTTTATGTTGATTTCCAAAAAGTGCACAAAATATGCAGTTAGTTTTACTTTTGAAGTGGTGATAAAGTTCTTCTTTGTAAGCACTTGCTCGTTTTTTTGCTGGGCAGTTATTGCTTCAATTTTTATATTTATTTGCTTTCTTTTAACTTTAGATTTTTTTTAATCATTGTTTTTGTAGCTTTTGTTGTTTATTTTTGTATATCCGCTTCCGGTTAACTGGCTCAATTAAGTACGAGATAAGTATTTTGTTTATAATGCCGCTTGTTATTTCCGCTAAACCCCCATCACAAATACTTTGTCAACAGCAGCTGTTGTGATTTCCCAATAAGCAAAAGCCTTTGAAGTAGAATATTTATTCATTTGAAAACTATTTGAAATTTCTAGTACAAACTATGAGAATAGGCTTGAATTTCCTTTACTTTAAAATTTAAAACTGAGTCTTTTTGCAGTAAAAAGATTCTAATATAACAATTGCATTTTTCAAATGCTTTTATAATTTAAAACTGAGCTGTATATTTCAAATGTTTCTGAAATACTTTCAAAACGTTTCGTTTTAAATTCTAAAATATATTTGAATTAAACATGAACATATTTTTTTCTAAACTATTTTTATGTAAACTTCATATATAAGTTTGTCATTCCATTTGTAATTTTCACAATATTCGTCGGAGAGGAAATCAGTTTATATTTTTTGGATTCTTGTAAGAAATGATGTCGATAGGACGGTTGAAATGACTTTTATGAAGCCGATAACCGATAACTGCCATATATAATATATATATTAGACGTTTGAAAATCCTTTCGAGAATTTCGCTATTAAAATTCAGCTAGATCAGTTCAATAATTCGGAAACTATAGCTTTCTACTAGTATACGAAGGTATAGTTCGAGTGGATGATTTACGAAAGAAAAGATATCCCTTCAACTTTTAAATAAATGATTTTTTACAAAACATCAATTTTGTAAGCATCTCCTCATGGTCCCACTTCAAGCTTTTGTGAGCACTTAAGAGAAAAATTATATTTATTATATTTGAACTAAAACTAACTCTGAAGGTATACTGAGCCCTAATCGTCAAAATGTCGTAACCGACAACATTTTCGAAATTTGATTTTTAATGAAAATACATTATTTATGATCATCTGTAAAAATTTGATTGTCATACCAAGTACCGTTTAGGATTTATAGCAAAAACAATTGTATCTTAAGTGACATTTTCCATATACATAACAAAAAAGTACGAAAATGCTTCTGCAAAAAAGTTTTGTATTTTGCACTTAGGATATTTTCGCGGTTAGGGCTCAATATGGTTTTAAATTTAATGTATATAAAAAATTGGAAAAAAGTAAACTTTGAACCGCTACAAAAATGTTTTATAATAACGTAAAATATAAAAATATGTAATTCAGAGTTACTTAAAATAAAAGTTAACACGTTCAAGTATACAGGTGCGGGACATATGGCCGCAAAATAATGCTGATGTTGCACACGCGCAACCACTAACAATTACCGGTTGTCAACCAAATACGATACATTTCGTCTGCATAATTGAGTTATGGAATTCATTAATTTTAAAAAAATTGAAATATTTAATTATTTTAGATCCTAGGTCTTACTTGGGAAATCGACGTAAACGGTCGAGAATAAAATTATAACGAAATTTAAATTTCAAGTGTTTCATTTAACAGTGGACAGTTGTAGTCCATTATAAAATAATTTTTTTGTGAGAGTGTACAAGAAAAAGTTTAACTTAAATTTTAATTAAAAAGAAATAAGATATTTAGAATTAAAAATATTTTTTAATATTTTTTCTATTTTCCGAATAAAAAGCGATATATACCGGTATTTTTGTTTCGATACCGGTATTCGTTTCGTTTTCTAACCTTGATTTGAATCGATGTTTATTGGGTTCCTTTTATTTTTCTCTTTTAGTTATATAAATAAAAAAAAGTATTTTAACACAACAAAAACTTTATATAGAAAACCCACTTTATATAAAAAAGGAAAATCCATAATAATACTTCAAGATTTCCTTTGAATTCGAATTACTTTGAATAGCTTTATCAAAGAAAATAAAGCAGTAAATACTTATTTGTTCAAAGAATTTTTCAATGTTAAGCCATCGTTTGCTTGATTAATAAATAGTTCATATTAATTATATAATACGTTCATAAAGGAATCTATATATTCATTTATTAAGATACGATTTTATAATAAATCTAAGCTAAGGTTGATTTTTTTAATAACTATTTTCTAACACCCATAAAGAATCTCAAAAGAGGAATTGCAATCCATTCTGGAAACAATTGTAATTTGCTGCGAACGCTTCACTGAAGTACTTCACCCTTGAAAATATTAATTGCAGTGACGTACTTGGGATGATATTAGGTATGGATATTAATAAAAGACCAAGCTACGCCAATATCTCACCAAAATTGCAAGGAATGCCGAAAAGAAAGTGCTCCAATTTTATGCAATATTTTTAACAAAATGATTAATAATTCAGTTTATTCTGATACAGTGCAAGCTTGATTTTCGCAATTAATTAAAAACCAGACCTGTCGCGAAAACTGAATTTTCGCGATAACAGAACGCAAAATTTTATCGAAAAATTTTATGTAATTTTTAAAATTAGAGTTGTTTTTATTGATATATTTACATTTTAAACATTTTTAAAGAAATTGGAGATTTTGAGTTGCTTTTTTGGCAAATTATTTCTTAAAATAACACCTGAATCACGTAGTTCATATAGTGCCGTTTTCGGCTTATCATTTTCCAAAGCCCATTGTATGCATATGTTTATCGATGTTATACAATCGTCCACTTTAATTTTGCTTTCTTCATGACCACTATCGTATAAATCCTTCGATTCCGTAACTGATAATTCCATTTGTTTCTCATTACTTTCCACATTAAATTCTTCTTAAATCCAATTGTTTATGTCAGCATTCGTGAAAAGATGGTCCGTACCAATTTGAATTACAAATGTACCAATAGTTGAAAGATCTTCGTTTTCTTTCTGAATTATATTTTGTGACATATTTAAAATTGTTTTCTTCATGACCACTATCATGTAAATCCTCCGATTCCGTATCTGATAATTCCATTTGCTCCTCATTACTTTCCACATGAAATTCTTCTTGAATCCAATTGTTTATGTCAGCATTCGTGAAAAGATGTTCCGTACCAATTTGAGCTACAAGTGTACTACTAGTTGAAGGATCTTTGTTTTCTTCCTGAATTATATTTTGTAAAATATTTAAGAGCATGTTGTCCTCTTCACTCTATTCACTACCGAATTCGAGCAAGGCGTTCCAGGATTTTCGGATATTGGACACTGATATTTTATCCCAGGACGTAGCTAGAATCTGAACTGCATTTTTGAGATTGAAGTTTTTTAGTTTGATTTCCAAATTTGTTCCCTTCTTGCCAAGCAAGTAGGTGAGCAGTTGTTTTTTATAATTTAATTTGACCAAGTTGATAACGTTTCATTGGTTGGTAGTGTCATGGCTATAATTAAACCTTCATCACTTTTTAGTTCCTCAACTGGGTGAAACGTTGCGTTTTCTAAAAGCAAAACTGCTTTTTGCGGCAGACCTTTTGAAGCCAAAAATTCTCGGACCTAAAAAATGTTTACTTATGAACAACTTACTTTTACTAATTAGTGAAAATTAACTTAAGTGTGGAACAAATTCGTAATGGAACCAGTCCTTGAATATAAATGATGCCACCCAGGCTTTATTACTGGAGTTGTATATTACAGGATTATTGAAAAAGCATGTAAAGGCGCGTAGGTTTTTCGATTTTCCAACAACCAACAATTTTAGTTTGTCTGTACCATTTGCATTTGAACAGGCAAAAAAGTTATTCGCTCTTTAAATATTTTTCTTCCGGAAGAAATTTTCTCATTACATGTGACAAGAGTGTGAGTTGGAAGCATGCTACAATATAAACCGGTTTCACCGGCATTGTAGATTTGAAGAAGAGTCAACCCATGAACATTAACGTAATCCTTAAAATCTTTCACAAATAGATTAATAAGTTGAGGTTTCGAAGACAATTTCTCACTTCATGTCGACGTTTAAATTTCTTCAACTATCCTCTACTGGCATTGAAACCTGAATTGGTTTGATAAATTTTGGAATACAAATGACTGGCTTCTGATCGTAAAATCGCTAATGATATTGGAACATTTTCTTCCTTTGTTTTACAAACCAATTATAAAGCATTTTTTCTATTCTTGGGTACTCAACTTTCTTTAAGGTGCAACGTTTGCCAGGGCCACTTTCTATTGTACGTACGAATTTTTTTAATGAATTTTCTTGCTTTATAATGCGGTAAACCGAAGACTTATGCAACTTGTAATTCACGCAAATTGAATTTATGGAATCTCCACATTTAATTTTTTTTTTAATCTATAATTTTTGAAAAATCGTTGGCTTTAAAATATGTTGAACTTTTCCCATATTAAAAGATGTATTTATACAACAAATGACAGGAATAAACTAACATCATCCAAAAAGGTTAATATACCAAAATACGGGGATTTAAGTTTTTTGGTTGTAGACATTGTAATCAAATTTTAAAAAACAAATAAAAGTCGCGAAAATAGAACCCGTTTTTCCTAAACTGTCGCGATTATAGAACCTGCAATTTTAAAAATTAAGCCGTCGCGATAACCGGGATAATGGGTAGAGGCGAATACCGAGCTTGCACTGTATTTAAATGATATCAAAAACCTGAACTTAAGTGGTCAGCTGTGTACATTTGCTGATGATGTGTGCATGTAATGTATCCATATAAACATGATTTGGTACTTAAAATCCAAATTGAAAGGGATACTACACTTATTTTCGAATTTGCGATATTAAATCGATTACTGTTGAATTCTGATAAAACCAATCTTATTCGATTTAGACTACATTCTTTAAGTATTAATAATAATTTTAATGTATATGTTGAGGGAATAATTTTGCATGAGACCCATTCAATGAAGTATTTAGGAATTACTCTTCAAAGCAACTTATCATGAAAAGAGAGATAGTTCAAATTTTATATAAATTGATGAAAAAATTGGCAAAAATATCAAAACTGATGTTATATCATTCCTTGACTCAATCTCATTTGAATTACTTGGCTATTATATATGCTTACAATAAAAAAAAATAATTTACTTAAGCCTCTTTAATGCATACAAAACAAGGTATTACATAGAAAAAATTATAGAATAAAATTGGTTAATTAATTTTTTATTAGTTTCAAATTTCTATTCAATAAAATATATTTATTAATACTAATATTATAATTTGTTAACTTATAGATTGACTTAAATGTAAATTGAAAAAAGAAAGAAAATATTGAAAATACTCTGAAAATTAAAAAATATTTGGGAAAAAAATAAACATAAATGTATATTATGTATATTAAATGTAACGAATTTCAGATTTTTTAGGATTTTTTGGTGTGCTTTTATCCATAAGGATATTTTATGCGAAGAATTAGTAAGTACAGTAGGCGCTTGGAAATTCGAAGTCTCAGAAATTCGAATTTCCAGAAATTCGAATCAGTAATTTCATTACATTTATCGCTCTAAAATTAGAATCCAAAATTCGAATTTCCGAGCGGTTTTTTTCTTTTTTATTGTAAACACTTAAATTTATACAATTTAGTTTAATCAAATACAAAATAAAAAGGGGATTCCCATTTTAATAGATGATTTAATTGATTGTTGATGTTGTTAGAGTTTAAAAGTCAGTTTTTATTTTTTTTTTTTTTTTTGTTTATATATGTACATATGTATTTAAAGTCAAATGAACTGAATTGTTATTTTTTGTTATATTTCGTTAAGTTTTTTATAGTTTTTATGTTAAATGAACTAAAATGAAAAAACATAGTTTTTTATATTTTTATGGTCAAATTTTCCTAAATTTTTGTATAAAAAAAAACCGTCCAGAAATTCGAATAATTCGAAAATTCGAATCGCCCTAAAAACAAAGTGGTTCGAATTTCCGAGCGTGTACTGCATTCGCTTCGAATATTTGGTAGCATACATATTTATAGATTTATTGACGGATATGGTCTGTTATTTTAACTGTGGTGCATCAGATAAACTATAAAAACAGGACTTGGAGAAAAAAAATTCTGTGTGAGTAAACATTTTTAGCATTTTCATGATTTTGCACGAAATGTGTCTTATATTGTTTCGTCTTTTAGGAAGTTTGTAAAATGTTTAGTCTTCCATTGAAATTTCCATCCAAAGTTAATCCCATATATTGTTGAAGTTTCACTCAATACTGACAGAAAAAGGAAAGGATGTACACCTTTGTAAAATACATATCTGCAAAAATATAAGTAATTGCGAATTTCCAATCAAATGTATTTATTGTCCTTATATGTAGAGACGTCATCCATCTCCTTTGCTATAAATCCCATTTTGTCGGGCTATCTTCGAAATAGACATAAATAGGTTAAACACATACCCTAATATATATATATATATATATATATATATATATATATATATATATACTAATTACATGACATACATTAGTTGCAAAAATACATTAATTATAAATTTCTGATAAATACATTACATCTTAAATTAATTACAATATATTAATTTACAAATAATTATAATATTTCATTTACAAATATTGTTGTAAAATATTTCAATATAATTTATAATTTTGTAAAAAAAAATATAAATCCCATTTCTTATTTTAATTTGGTGGTAATAAATTCAAACATTTAGTTAGTTTTTTATTTAAATCAATTAATATTTTTCTTAATTTTGAGAAAATTTTCAATTATAAATATAATTTATTTGATAAATGAAATTAATTAAAGTTTACAAAAAAATCGATTATTTTATTTAATTAATATTATTATTTTGATGATTGGAGCAAAATCAAATAAAACGTTAATTAATATAAGCATTAATAATATTACGTGTACCATTCACGCAAAATCAAATGAATTTCAATACACCAAACTGAACAAATTTTAGAATTCCTAGATGCGGGTTAGAAACAACCAAACAGCGAATTGATTATATTGGTAGAATTAAATTAAATAATTTGCCTATAGCTTTAAAATTAATTCATCGAATTTCCATTTTTAATTCTTTTTTTTTAAGAAGATATATTTGTAATATATTCTATAAATTACTTTTTTACCTTATATTTTATTTTTACATTTAACTTTTGAATTGTTTTGCCAACTTGCCTCAATAATGCCTCTTGGCGCTGAACCCAAATTGAAATTTGTAAAATTTTTAGTTGTCAAAAAAAAAACTAGAGGCGCTAGACAAAGCCAAAAAAACTGTGGTCATTTCTATTTTTCCACAAAAACCGATTTTTTAGTCATAATTTAAAATTTTATAAGCAAACTAGAGGCTCTAAAGCAAAAATAATGAAAATCTGTCATCATCTATATTTCTCATCAAAAAATATATACATATATTAAAAAAAAAATTGTATTCCATTTTATACGGAATCAAAAAATTTTATTTTCTTTTTATTGAAAATCTGAAATTCTATTTTAAAGAAAAACTAGAAGCACAAGAGCAAAAATAAGCAAAATATGTGATCACTCATATTTCTCACTAAAAATTCATTTTTTATTGAAAATCTAAAATTCTGTTTTATAAGAAAGCTAGAGGCGCTAGAGCAAAAATGAGGAAAATTGTGATCACTCATATGGTTGCGGGAACCATAATCGAAGAGTAACATATTATGATTGAATCATATTGACATAAATGATAATAAATATGAACAATATAATGATAAAATAATCGAACTTTTCATGTTATGATCCGAGTTTTTGCATCTTGTATTTAAATATTTTATAGTATTATGATCCAGTTTTATAAAATTATGCTCTGATTTTCTCATATTATGATTCAGTTTCACCATATTATTTACCATAAAAGGTGTTCAAAATTACTCATAACATGTTTCATATTAATCATAATATGATCAATCATTATTTTTCATTAATTAATTTTATTTGATTTACATATATTGTGCCCGATAATACAAGATACTTTTTAGTAACTAATAATAGTTAATCAATATGTTATACTGCTTGAATCACACCAAATCTAATGAAACCTTCTCTACTTATATTTACTCATGAATAAACTAAATGAGAATTGTAATGAAGTTGAAAAACAAACATTAAAAACTAAATATATTCAAAAACAAACAAGTTAGGTGTTTTTCAATCATATTTATAATTATTTACAACTTTCAATTGTTATGGGAATAATAATATTAATATGGTTTAAAAACGAGATATGTTTTAAGAACAAAGGAAAATATTGGTAATATTTAATTATTGTAGAAATAATTATATTTTTTTAAATTAATAAAATTTAATAAAATTTTGTTTCTGTTAAAAATATTAAAAAACATAAGATTTTTGTAGACAACTATAATAAAATTTTGATTGAATGTAAACATTGAATGATAATACTGAAAGAAAAACATTCTTATCATGAAAACAGTTTTATTGAAATTTATGAAAATTAACAATGAGAACATAGTATTGTTATAGTGACAATGCCGTAACCATGTTTTTTCTCCGCATGCAAAAATAAAATTTTTTGTCGAAAACTAAAATTTCATTTTCTAAGGAAGCAATAGAGCAAAAATAACGAAAATATGTGATCCCTTATATTTCTGGCCGAAAATATAAAATTATATTTTCACTTCCCTCCAACAAATTCCAAGCTCGAACCCGTATTTGAATATTATACTTCTCACTAAAATAGATTTTCCTTAGAAAAAAAAATAATAATAATAAAATTTCATTTTATAAGAAACTACAGACGTAAGAACAAAAATAACGTTACGTATGTGGAATATTTTTTAAAAATATAAAAAACAGCATACGCTGCGGATATCTGTCTTAAAGTTATTAATAAAGTTTTTCTACAATTTTGTATATATGTACCTCAATATTGTTATTTTTGATTTTAGGTTTTTTTTTAATTTAGTGAATATTACGAAATTTATTTCTTACGTTTTTTTTTTCCTTTATAATTTAATTTATTAAACCCTAATGAAAGTTTTTTTCCTCTTAAATGGATATTGTTTTATTATAGTTGCTTTTACTTTTTTCCTACTACTAATAACAATAATAATAAAGTCTCTTTTGGAATTTTTTAGTCTTATGTCTATCATAAATAAATATTTAATAAAGTTATTTGGTAAATTAAGTTCTTAAAATGTTGTAGATAAATAATCTCTTTAAATGTATCTTTCTTTTATCTTAACGTATCTTTTCTGTTACTAGCTGCTGACAAATATAGAAAAATGTTACCATGTAATTTGGTTGCATGACACTGAAAAAATTAAAAACTAAATTACAGTCAAAAATAGAAATAAAACTCTTTGAAGTTTTTTTCATTTACTTACTATTGACTTTTTTGGCTGCTGGCATATTAAAATTATTCTTTGTTAATGAAAATTATTGAATTTATTCTATTACTTGCCACTATAGACCATAACAATTTCTCTTATTAATCCTTAAAAATATTTATTTATTTCATTTTTGCTAATTAATTGCTCTCAGCTGTAGCTATTTGAATTTCCAAAAAAAAAAATATATAAAATGCCAGTTTATATATGTATATCGTCATATTCTCTTAATAACAATAATAGCAATAAGCTTAAAATATGAAAAGTATAAAATTGTTGGTCCAGCTGAACTATACATAAATACAAGCAACATTATTACTCCCACCAGTGTTATCAGAAGTGGGGAAAATCGAACAGATTGCTAGTTTTCTTCAAAATGTAGGTACTTTTTCCAAAAGTCCACTTTTTTAAATAAAATAAATACAATATCAATAAAGAGAAAGTAACGAGAAAGAAAGATATAGTCGGTCAAGACCAACTATATGATACCCTACACCATTGTGTACGAGCATAAAAATTCGGGAAGGGGCCTTATATTACACCCTGTGTCCTGCAAATACAGAATAATGCGTTCATACTAACATCTAGATAATTTTATGCACTTTGGGGCGATTCCTGAAAGTGGGTTTATATGGGACCTATGGTAAATTATAGACCGATTGTCATAAAATTTGGCATTGTTGTTTCTACTTACATAAAAGTTATTTGTGTCGAATATTAACTTGACACTAACATTCGTGTGGGATTTATGCACTTTAAAGTGATTTTCGGAAGAGGGGTTTATATGAGAGCTACGGTCAATTGAGAACCGATCTTCATAAAATTTGGTACAAAGATTGATACTTGTATAGAACTTCTTTGCACCGAATTTTATTAAAAAATTCTTAATTTTAAGGCATTTTTCAGTGTTTAAACTCTATTCCGGGGGGACATTTGTATGGAGGCTAGGTGAAATAATGGACCTATCACAAGCAATTTCAATAACCTTCGTTCTTGTATCATAAAATTTCATCGAATTATCTTCAAAATTATGACCCGTATTTTGTACGCAATGTTTACATGGATAACCAGCCAGCCGTCCAGACAGCTAGACGGACATCGTTACATCGATTTAAAACGTGATTTTTAGTCGATTGGTATACTTTATGGTGGTGTAGGGTATCATGTAGTCGGTCTTAACCGACTATATTTTTCTTCCTCGTTTTTTTATTGCTCAAAGAATAAAACTTATTCCCAATTCTTAGTGAAAAAAATTTTCCTAAAAACCAAAATTTTTATAAAAATCGAAATTTTTCTTAAAAATCGAAATTTTTACCAAAAATCAAAATCTTCATTAATAATCTAAATTTTTAATAAAAACCATAATTTTTATTAAAAATCAAAATATTTACTAAAAATCAAAATTTTTTATATAAATATATATATATTTTTATTAAAAATGAAAATTTTTGTTAAAAATCTATATTATTATTAAAAATCAAAATTTTTACTAAAAGCCAAAATTATTCATTCGATTTTTTTTTTTTTTTTTTTGTAAACATTTATTTTTTTTGTAATAAATAATTTTTTGTAAAAAATTTTATTTTTTGTAATATTTATTATTTTTAATTTGACTTAGTGAAAAATCTGATATTTATAAGAAAATTACGATTTTTATAAAAAACTAGCGGACCCGTCGAACTTCGCCTCGCCCCAATTTTAAGCCTTCAGACAAACTTTAGAGTAATATAATATATATATATAAATTATTCCTTTAGGCTAAGAATTTTTTATTAAGGAATAATTCCACACAAAATTCCATACAAAAAATCTATGTTCAATTTTTTTGATAAACATTGTACTGAATTTCAATTGATTGTAATGCTTTTACTGTATATGGATATAATGCGTGATGTACGACAATCCGGAATCAGTTTAACAATACACAATAGACGTATAAATTGCAGGAAGAAAAATAGCACATTTACTGTAGAAAATTACAATGCCAAAATAAACACCTGTCAGATTGAGCAAAGTCTAAGACAACGTATAACGCCATTTATCGGATTTTGGCTGAGAACTTTCTATTTTTCATTTGGAAAGGCATTAAGGAATAATTGCACACAAAATTTCGTACAAAAAAATTAATTTTCGATTTTTGCGAGAGATTTTCCAATTTTCCGCATTTCGCATTTTCCGTAATTTTCCATGATTTACACTATGAACTTTCTATTGTTTGATTTGGAAAGCCATTAAGGAATAACTTCACATAAAATTTCATACAAATCTCGATTTTCGATTTTTCCAATTTTCCGACTTTTCCGGAGGGATTTTCCAAAATTTTCTTCCGTAAAAACGAACAACTGACAAAAAGTTCTACTGAAATCGGCCCAGCCGTTCTCATTTTATGAATTACTATACTTTTTTTACACCATTTTTATATATATAAGATTTTCATTTATAGTACAAATTTTGATTTTTAATAAAAAATTTGGATTTTCAATAATGTTTACACAAAATTAGAGAAAAGAAAATTATTTTTTTTTTTACTAAAAATCATTTCGCAACAATTTAAGTTTTTTTATGAGCAAAAAAATAAAATTCACATTATAAAACTCAAATCATTAAAATCAGAAATAATCATTAAAAGTTGAGCAAACAAATAAAACACCGAAATAATCATTAAAATTGGCATTTTAATACAAATCCAAAAAAATAATAATAATGATTCCGGATTTCGATAGAACTTGTTCTGAGAATTACATTTCTGTATTTAACACTTTTATCCGGTCGTTCCTTGTACCTTTTTTTTAAATTTCAAGAACAATGATTATTTTCTATCCTTGAATTTTATTCCAAATTAATTTCAAGCAACTTAAAATTTTATTATAAAAAGTACAAAATGATTTGAAATCATTTTATTTTATTTTGTAAAAATATAAATTGAATATAAAAGTAATTTATTTTTAACAAATACTTTGAATTAAAATATTCACAATAAACTTCTATGTAGGGTATTATATGGTCGATCTTGACCAACACTGCTTATTTTTATCCTTTCCTATTTGTTTTGATACTATCTTTAAAATAAAAGTATCAGAGCACTTAAAAATATTATAATTTGTTAGTAAAATTGTACTTACTGCTATAGGCAAACTGTTATAAATTTTGGTCCAATTGATATTCCATTTCTAAATTTTAACACTATAACGAAAAAATTATTCAAAAAAATATTCAAAAAATAATTAAAATTAAAAGACCATTTTACAGGATATCCTAGGATATTTTTTTAATTTTAGAGATCCTTGCGCCAGGAATATGTTCAACTTTTTTAATAATAAAGAGGAATATTAGTTCTTTCCACTGATACCAATTTTGTTAAAATCGAATAATGCGCATAAAAGTTATTTAACCTTAAATTTTGTCAATTGTTGAATAAAATGCCTGTGGTGTCCTGCTTTAGAGGTCGTTAACCGTAATGAACCGTCAACTATATAGAACTGATTAATACGCGTTGAAATGTACGATGACTAGTTTAAAAAACACCCCAAATTAAAAAAAATCAAAGATATAAATTTTTTTTTTTTTTAATGTAATTTTGGGTCGAAATTTTTTGGAATTACTCTATAATTAGTATTATTATACAGAAAGATTTATTTCCATTACAGAATGGCAATATTAAAAAAAAATATTTTAATATAATCTTAGTAGTATATTGTTAATTTTTATGCTACTTTTAATTAATTTGAGTAATTTAAATGTGTAGAGATTTTTTGCAAAGAAATTTTTGGACGCTTCGGAAAAAATCGGATTTTTTTCATTATATGGCAACACTGACTCCCACAGCCTTCCACTGATATCCTGATACACTGCCACTTTTATATACACACTAATATTCATTTTCTTTTTTTTAATTTTAATGAAAAATATACATAAATTTTTATCTTTTTGTTTTTAACATTAAAAAATATGAAACACCTGCTACCGTTTCGCTTTTGTTGTCAAGTACTTATTAGTGTTAGTGTTAGTGTACATCGTTTGCTTCATCGTAGTTGATTCAGTATTACGTGCATAACGGTACACGTAATGTTTACCGGTATTAGTTGTAGTTAGTTTTTTTTTACAGCTTTAAAAATGTGTAAACGAGTGTTTGATACTATTGTAGTAGATATACTTAATACTATAACAGTCAAATAGCAATGGATGGAATGGGGAAACTAGTTTTTAATTATTTTAAAAAAATGTGTATTTTACTATTTAGAAAATTAGAATTTTTAAATTTTTTAACTTATCTGGAGCTGTTATTAATATTTTATTTTCTGATAGAGTCCATTTAGATTTTATAGTAAATTAAAAAATATATATTTCATAGCTTTTTTTATACTTTTCGAATTTATTTTTGCAAAATTATGTCGCTTATGCAACATATGTAACATTAATTATTCCTTACTAGAGTAAAATGTATGGTAGAAACCATTTATTATAATGTTTTCATTTCTCCTGCTCTACTCACTACTTCCTACTGTTCAAGAACATATTTACTCTTATTCAAATAGAAAATGAATTTGACGTAAGTTACGAAACAAAAAAAGGATTATGTGGAGCACACAAATTCCAGAATTAGAAGTCAACTACTAATTTAGAATATTTAAAATATGACAAATTAATAAAGTAAAAAGCTTTTTAAAATGTTAAAATTTCATGTGTGCATAAATGTAGAGTGAAAGAGTTAACCTAGATGTAGGAAATAGTCAAGAATTTGTTTTCTCATTACTTACTGTTTGAAATTGTGTTGTTGGAAAAATATGTAACAATGGAATTTAAGTTAAATTTGAATTTTAAAAAGCAAGATTGAAATTAAATTTGTAATTCTGAAAGACATATGATTAAATTTGTATATAGGGTAATTCCAAAAAATTTCAACCCATAACTGCAATTTTGAAAACTTTATGTCTTTGAGTTTTTTTTCTTTTAATTTAGGATGTTTAGTAGGGTAGTTATCATGCATTTTATCACACATGAATCAGTTAAATATCGTTTAAGGTTCATATTTTATGGACCTCTAAAGTAGGACAGCTCGGACATTTTTGTCAAAAAAAAAAAAAAATTAAAAATTTAAGTTTAAATAGCTTTTATGTGCATTATCCAATTTCAACAAAGTTAGTATCATTGGAAAAAACTAATATTCCTTTTTATCATACAATCTTAAAAGTTACACATCATCCTGGCTCAAGGACCTCTAAAATGAAAAATTCCTTTTTTCCTAAGATATCCTGAAAAAGAGTCTTTTAAATTTCATTATTTTTTTCGCGTGTTGTTTTCAATCAATTTGTCGTCATAGTGTAAAAAAATTTCAAATGGAATCCCAATGGGATCAGAAATTATAACAGTTTGTCCATAGCAGTTAGTACAAATTTGCTAATAAATTAATATCTTTTAAGTATTCTGATACTTTTATTTTAAATTTAGTATCAAAACAAATAGGAAAGGATAAAAACAAACAAGTTGGTCAATATCGGTCATATAATACCCTACAAGAACTAAATGATTATCGGGAGAGGGCCTTATATGGGACCTATGGTCAATTGTGGAACGATCCTTATTAAATCTATTACAATAATTTATGAAAATTATTTGCGTAATATTTTATTTCCATATTGGCATTTATGTGAGATTTATGCACGTTTAAGTATTTTTCGGGAATGTGAGTTATATTGGAGCCCTTCAATTATGAACCGATCATTATGAAATTTAGTAAAGTGATCTATATTCGTACAAAACTTAGTTGTGTTAAATTTTAGCTCGATATTAATATTTATGTGAGATTTATTAAAGTTTAATTGATTTTCGGGAATGAGGCTTATATGGGAACCATGTTCAATTATGGACCTATTATTGTGAAATTGTGTATGATAATTTATACTTGTATAAATTTCAGATATATAAAATTTTCAATTGATGTTAACATTAATGTGGGTTTTATGCTTTTTTTAGTAATTATTAGGCAATGAAACCTACATGTAAGATATGATCAATTATGGACTTACTTTTATAAAATTTGGTGCAATGATCTATACTTATAAAAAATGTATGTGTGCTATAATTTCTTACGACATATTTCAAATATTTATATGTGTTAAACTACTATTCCGAGGAAAAAAAGTTGTATGAAGTATAGGTGAAAGAATGGACTGATCATGATCAATTTCAGTACATTTTGCCTTTGTAACCCCATGTATCAAATTTGAGTAAATAATCTTTAAAATCGTCACAATTCGACTGATTTTATAAGTTGGGCTACAGTAGGTCAAATTATTTTTTCGGGATCAGGAATGTGGTAATGTAATGTAATATTTGTAATATTAAAATTTTAATAAGTATATCAATATGCCTATAAACCACTTAATATTTAATAGGAAAGGTGTTAGTTAGTAAAGAAAAATTGCTGTAACTTCTGATCCCATTGTGATCCCATTTTTTACTTTTTACACTATAACGTCAAATTGATTGTAAGAAAATAATGAAAATTAAAAGATCTTTTTTCAGGATATCCAAGGATATTTTTTCAGGCCAGGAAGATGTTAAGTTGTTATAACTTTATGATAAAAAATAATCCCATTCCTTTCCAATGATACCAAGTTTGTTGAAATCTGATAATGCATATAAAAGCTATTCAAGCTTAAAATTTTTTCATTTTTAACAAAAAAGTTCGAGGTGCTGCACTTTAGAGGTTTATAATATATGAACCGTTAGCGATATGGTGCAAGTTAATACGCCATATAAAGCGCATAGATAGTTGATTATATGTGCTGAATTTCATTAAAATCGGTGATGGTCAAAATCCGAGGTGGGTCGAAATTTTTTGGAATTAGCTTATAGCGTTCAAAAAAAAGACACTCAATGAAGCTGAGTCTGGAGTTCATAAATTCTAATTATTGAAGCTAAATTTTGAATTTATATAGAATCAATATTAAAGGTTAGTTTGGAGTTCAAAATGGTCCACGATTTGAGCAGAATTCGGACTTCAAAATGCCTTTTTATTGAAGCCTAATTTCGACTTCATAAAGATTTATTTTAATGCTCAATTTCAAGTTTACAAAGACCCATGATTGAAGTTAAATTTTGAATTTATAACGCCCTAAGATGTAAACTTAATTTAAGCGTTACAAAAACTAATGATTGAAGCTAACCTAAATTTGAAGTTCATAAAGGCTGAACTTGGATTTCGGAAAGTTTTAAGAAAATCTCATTTTGAAGTTGGTAGAGACTCAATATAGAAGCTAAATTACAAAAAAACACAAAATACAAAAAAAAATACACACAAAAAAATACACAAAATTTAGACTCAATTTGGAGATCATGAAAATCCACTATTGAAGCCTTAATTGGAATTCGAAACGGCACTGAATTTGGAGTTCATGGATTTCAAAATAAACATTTGAATTTGAGGTTGTTAAACCTAAGATTCAAGCCTAATTTCGACTTAAATTCAAACTCAATTTGGAGTTATTCGAGACCCACTAATGAAGCTAAATTTGGAGTTCATAGAGATCTATGATGGAAACTAAATTTAAGTTTAATTTGGAGTTCATAAAGACCCAAGATTGAACTTTATTTTGGATATTATAAAGACTTATGATTAAAGGTAAATCTTGAGGTGATAAAGATTGACGATAAAGCTAAATTTAAAGTTCCTACAGAACTATATTAAATATTAAAGCTAAGGTTGAAGTTCAAAAACTCCCACGATTAAAATCGAATTTGAACTTTATAAAGACTTGTAATTGAAGCTGGATTTAGAGTTGATAGATATCAATTATTAAAAATAAATTTGAAATTCATAAGGGCCGACGATTAAACCTCAATTTGAAGATCATAAAGACCCAAAGTCAAACTAAATTTTAGAGTTCATAAAGACATATAATAGAAGCTAAAATTGAAGTTCATAGAAACTCACGATAAGAGATAAATTTGGAGTTTATAAAGACCAAAAATTTAAGAATATTTGGAGTTTATAAACAATGACGATTGGCGCCTAATTTGGTGTTAATGATTAAAATTCAATATGGATTTATATAGACCCTCTATGGAAGCTAAATTTAGAGTTCATAAACTTCAGGTTGAATTTAAACTTGTAAAATTTAAAGATTTATGATTTAAGCCCAACTTTAATTTCATAAAAACTGACGATTAAATTTAAATTTCAAGTTCATAAAGACCTAAGATTTAATTTCTGCTTCATTGAAGCGAAACTTTGAGTTCATCAAGACACAGGAATGAAGTTCATAAACTTCAACGACTAAAGTTAAATTTCGAGAAATTTCGACCTTACAAAATCCCTCGATTGAAACTTAATTTAGAGTTCATAAAGTCTCATGATTAAAATTAATTTTGGTTCTTGTAAACACTTTTATTTGAAACAAAATTTCTATGTTCTTTAATTCCTTGGTTAAAGCTATATTTAAAGTTTCAAATTCTATTAATAGTAACAAAATTTTAAGCTCATTTAGTTTTAAGATTGAAGCTTAATTTGGACTTAATAAAGACTTAAGATTGAAGGAAATTTCATGTTCATAGATATAGACGATTGGTCCACGATTTAAGCTAAATTGGAGTTCATAAATATCCAAGATTAAAGCTTAATTTTGACTCCATAAAGTCATATTACTAAAGAATAGTTTGAAGTGCATATAGGCTCACGAATAAATTTAAATTTTGGAGTTCATAAAACTTACCTTAAAGCTCATAAAGGCTGACGATTAAATCTAAATTTAAATCCTTCAAACACTAATAATTGAATTTAAATTTGATAATCACCAAGACCTATGATTAAAATTTAATTTGAACATCATACAGACTTAATTAAAACTATACGTTAAATTATTTTTTTAACTGAAAATCCAAATCAAATTTATCCTAACAAACATTAACAAATTTAGCATTTCATTTACTTTTATTAAAGGTAACAAAAACTCTTTCTTTACTTAATTGTTGCCTTTAATTTAAAACAATTACGGTCACATTTTAAAAAAAGAAAACTAAATAAATAGAAACCAAATAAATTTCTATGAACTTCCATTAAAATCAATTACACACATCGACGCCATTAATTTGTTTATGAAAAACGGAAAAATAACTAAAAGAAACAAAAGAACATCAAAAAACTATTGATTTGATTTTATTTGTTATTTAATTAAAGAACTTCAAGAGAACATGTACAAAATACTTTCGGTTAAATTAATTGAATTCACTAACGATGTTTTCAATTTTTTTTTTTTTTTTCTTATGAGAAATCCAAACAACTTTTTGAAAACAACACAACAACAAGTGAATTTGTACTATTGTACTTTTTTCTATTTAGTTTCAATAATAAAATTGAATTTTCTCCAATTAACATCAATTAAAAATGGGGTTTTTGTACATAGAAATGGAAACAAAAAAAAAAAAAAATTTAGAAAAATGGTGTACTTTCTTTTGAAAAAAAATAGAAGTGGCAAAACGAGTAAAATAAAGTGTGATAGGGGAAGGTAGGTATAAGTGAAGTAAACAATAATAATGAAGCAAAAAACATTAATAATTGATTTATTAACTATACTTGCACATTTGGGTTATTTCTCTGCTATTAAGAGTTATGGTAAAGCTTTGTGAATTCAAGACAAAATTCAGAAAAGCTTTAAATTTAGCTTCCCAGCAAAAACTTTGCTTTCCTGGTAAGCTAGCAGGTATAATTGGAAACAAAAATAAACTACTTATTTTTTGCCTGAATAACTAGTTACTTTTGTTCGACTTGTCCACAAATTCATGTAGTTATTTTTTGACTCTAGGGGTACTCAAAAATATGTACCTAAACGAAAACAAAAATAAAAAAAACTCGAACTTGGACACACACTAACCATTCGTTTTTACTGACTAACTTCTTACTCAGTACACCATCTCGCACATAGCATCCTAAGCGACAAAAACCCCATTTAGTTTAAAATATCTTTTTAGATATTTTGTTATAAAAAACTAACAGTTTCAGAATGGGGTTGAACCAACAACCTTCTGGTTGTTAATCCGGCACTATAGCCAACTCATCCACGTGATTGCAGTATTACTGCGCTATTTTAATATTAAGTACTTATTAATGTAATACACAGTAGGCAAATAATAATGACGCCTCATTACCAAGAAACTACTTTAATAAGTAGTTGTTATTACCGAAAACCAAAAAGTTTTTGCTGAGTTGTTATATATCTGGTATAATTTCATTCCAAGTACATACACGCAGAAAAAAACATGATTACGTCATTATGGCTACAACAATATTATGTTCTCATTGTTAATTTTCATTGATTTTAATAATACTGTGTTCATGATAATAATTTTTTTTTTTATTTTTTTTAGTTTTAGTTTTATCATTCAATGTTTACATTCAATCAAAGTTTTAATATATTTGACTAAAAATTTTCAATATTTTTACCAGAAAAAAAATTTTATTAATATAAAATATATCATTATTTCGACATATATCAAATATTAACAATGTTTTTCCTTACTCTTAAGCCATATTTTGTTTTCAAACCATATTAATATTATTATTACCATAACAATAAAATGGTACAAATAAATATGCTTTTTGCAAATATGGTTGAAAAATTCATAACTTAATTCTTTTCTTATTTAATTTATATACGAATTAATAATTCAAACAATATAAGATATTCATTAACTACTATTTATTAAAGGGTTTAGTTAATAAAAAAATATCTTGTATTTTCTTGCACAGCATATGATGGTACAAATAAATAAATTTAATTAATGAACAAATAATATGTAAATAATTTTTTACGATTAGTAAACACTTTTATCTATCATTTTGAAACAAATTTAATGGACTCAATTAACAATTTATAAAAATAATAATTTTGAATTAATGTGTTTTATTTTATTATATGAAAATATATATTAAAAATATGATAATATTATAAAATGGGATAATAATATGTTAAAATGGAACAATATTATAGAAAATGACAATAGTATGATATGGTGGCGTAATAATATGATAAAATGGAGTCATAATATGATAAGATGGATTTATAATAAAGTGATATCATATTCTGATGGAGTGGGATAATAATGTAATAAGATGGTATAATAATGTGAAAAACTCGAATCATAACATGAAAAAATGAACTATAAAATCGGACACAATATGATAATATGGAATCATAACAATTATTATTTATAATCATATCTATTTTCAGCTGTGACCATATGTTTCAATCATAATATATTGCTCTTAGATTATGGTCACTACAACTATATTTTTTTTCTGCGTGTATACATCAAGAATCTGAGCTTTTGTTGTTAAATTTAAAATTAAATTAAACATTTTTAAAGACCTACGATTATTTCTAAATTTTGACTTTAAAATTACACGAAAATTTTAAATTCGAAAAGACCATTGATTACGTTAAATTTTGACTACTAAAGCTTATGGTTAAAGCTAAATTTAAAATACAAAGAGAGCTTAATTTTTCATAAATAATCCAGGGGGTAATTTTCTAACTAAATTCGAAAGGAAAATCTTTCGAATTTGTATACATTATACATTGAAATTCGAAAGCGCTTTCTTTCCCCAAAAAAAAAAATACCTCTGATGTAGATTTAATTTGAGCTTCAGGAAGATCCACAATTTTGAAAAAAAATATTGAAAAGATTTATGGTTGAGGCAAAATTTAAAACAATTTATATTAAGAGCCACTATTTCTTTATAATTTTGATTTTTTCTTAATCCTATTTCACGATCTTCTATCTCAAATTGCCTTTTTGGTTCTGTTTTGCTATACCAAAGAAAATTTTGTAGAGTATAATTAGACAAAAGCAGAATGAAGTATCAGCTTTCATAGTATCTTATCTATTTAGCTTTCGTTGAAACTTAAACATCATAACAGATTATTTATTTTGATAACAGCTTTATTCTAAAATTAATGCAAAAGTCAGTCCTTTGAACTTTCCTTTTACCATTATTTGAAAGGTAAAGAATTCTGCTAACCTAAACTGACATGTCTTATCGTAGTATATCCTCTCGCTACAGAATTGATCAAATCATTTGATCAAATCTATTAATTCAACATTATTCTTTAGAAAGACGGCGGAAAAGTCATTGAGTACAGATATTATTTTTCCTTACAAATAAAGTGAAAGTATTTTTGGATAATGGGTAACATCGTGTTTTCATCTATATATATTTTAACTATAGTAAATATATATCATTTAAGATTTAAAATGAGGATATAATCAAGTCTAGTGACACAAAAAATAAAGTACAGTCATCGTTTGAGTCACTTGTATTTTGTGGAGATATTACGTATTATTTTAAGAAGATAAAAATCGAATCTTTTCAAGCTGCTATAGCGAGCTGATAGCTGGGAAATTTTATAAAATTGTTCTCGCTATAGAAAATCTAATAATTTTACTTTGTATAGAGATCCAAACAAAACTCTCTCGATTTTGTCCTCAAGAGAGAATTTCAATTTAGAGTAATATTTATGAAATACATCTCAATTTTATTTACACAAATGGCTTATTTGGAATAGCAAGAGTTTTATAAAATGATCTAAGGTATCACATGATTCAGTTATAAGTTTCTGGAGCTTAAGAGCGAAAATTGTTATTTGATTATATATTATCATACAAAGTTTTATCAGGAAAATAGAAAATTAAAAAATTAAAATTTTGAGGCTATAATTTTGTCAATTAATATTTAGGGATGCGAAAAATCTACTGTTCTTATAAACAAAATAATCTCTGATATAAAGTTTGATAGAAGATTCATTAACATTATAAAAAAAAATTGGGAGAAAGAATTGTTTTTACAGATCGTTTCCTCTTCTTAGTATGAACTTAATATGTTTATTTTCAATTTATTCAGTCGTAATCTCCACTTTATCATCCATTTATCGGCACGTCTAAGATTGACGCGACGCCGTGTATAGGCTTTAATAAAAAGTGAGAATTGCTTTGTTATCAAAAAATGTAGAAAAGTCAATCCATAACACATAGGGAAGAACACTTTCTTGTGTAACATTAGATTTTACCTTACTATACCCTCATTAATCGTTCAGATATATAGAACTACTCCTTTTTATGGGCACATGGTGGCAGCAAACATTTAATTTTAAATACAATTTAAATTTAAATTTAAATACAATTTTTTAATTTTAAATACCCTTATTCCATACTTTGTCAAAAGCTTAGGTGACATCTAAAAATATAACTCTGAAAAATACTTCCTCTTTTCTTTTTCAATTTCCAATTTTTTTAAATTGCTCAAACTTTATAGGAAGCTTAATTTTAGATACATTTGGTAGAATTTTACTTATGTATGATATTATTAAATCATATACATGTATTTTTTTATGTCCTTAAGGCTAACAACATCAAATAACATAGACTCTAGATTGAATTATAATGGCATAAGATAATTTATTCTAGAATTTATGCCCCTTTGGTACAACGACCGCTAATGGAATTAAATAGCGGAATGAATTAACCAGGATTCTCTGCATAATGACGAAGGTCGTTTTTTATATTAATAATAGGGATCAACTGACCCTGAAGGATGTTTAATGTGGTTTTCAGTACAATATTAAGTTTGATCTTTTGTCATACTTTAGAATATCAGCTATAATTCATAGTGAAGTAATCCAATTCATTAATTTTTGAGCCGATTAATTTTAGAGTTAAACAAAACGTTACGTTCTATATAATTTCTGAACAAGAACCTGGTACATTTTCATTATAAAACTTCTGAGTAGGGATCTTAAAATCATAATGTTTCTCATATACTTTAAAAACTAATTAAAAAATTGATTTAAAGTGTTTTACTACCAAAGGACTTTAAAAGTACTCTATTAAGAACTGTCAGTTTCAAGGAAATGCAAACAATTAAATTATGTTAATTTTCCCACAATTATGTAGTTCCGCAATAAAAATCATACACACCCTAAATTTATAAATGTGTGTACTGTATAAAGTCAATAAAGAATTCTCATAAAAACTAATTGCAATCTTTGTACCGCAATACATTACAAAAAAAAAAAAAACACCCACACTCTAAATCAACGGTTCTCAAATAGTGGTCCGCGACCCACAAGGGTCCGTAAGATGATTGTAAGGGGGTCGCAAAGAACTTTTGTTTGAACATAAGGTTTCAAAGATACTTATAGAATAAAATAATATTTATGAACTTAATATGTTTACTAATTTTACTATCATCCTGTACATTTTTGTTTGTTTTGCTCTGCTTTAGCATCGCCAAACAGAGACAACAAGGCAATTTACGATTGCGAACTTGTTTATGGTCCTTCGAAACAAATGTAACTACTGTAACCACATCTATAAATAAACGTTTACGATGCTAGGTTCTATCTCTCTTGAGTCCTTCAAAATAGCACACAGTGCAAGGCGGGCACCATGTATAGATTTCAACGAAACCAAAGGGGATAAGACAATACGAATGCTGATGAAGTGTGTAGCGGCACAGAAAATACGTATTACATTCTGCTGGTGTCTAATTACAGTCCATATATTCTGCTTTGGTATCACCAAACAGAGACAACAAGGCCATTTACGATTGCGAACTTGTTTAACGGGAAACAAAAATAAACTACTTATTTTTTGCCTGAATAACTAGTTATATTTGTTCGAGTTGTTCACAAATTCATGTAGTTATTTTTAGACTCTAGGGGTACTTAAAAATATGTATCTAAACAAAAATAAAAATAAAAAAACAAAAAAATGTTGCCGTCATTGAGATTTGAACTTGGCCATAAAATTAACCATTCATTTTTAATAACGAACATCTTACTCAATACACCACCTGGCACTTAATTTTCCTAGTAGCAAAAGCTTTTTTAGTATAAAATATTTTTTTAGACATTTTGTTAAAAAAAATAGTATCTGAACCTTCTGGTTGTTAATCTAGCGCTCTAGCCAATTGATCCAAGTGATTGAAATATTACTGTGCTATTATACTATTGAGTACTTATTTATGTAATATAGATTAGGCAAATAATTACCAAGAAACTACTTTAATAAGTAGTTGCCATTACCGAGAACCAAAAAGCTTTTGCTGAGTAATGACAAATTTTTCCACAAATACATCATATCTCGTTACCTTGTTAATTCCCATTTCGGACTTTAAACATAAATAAAAAATTTCAAGTTCTTCACAAAATAGTTTAGATTCTGATGCGATTAAAAGTTTATATTTTCGGAATTTTTTTTTTTTTTTTTAATACAATGAACTTTTTATACAACTTTTTTTCTGGTTATACGATTTAAAAACATTTTTGGACTCATATTCTTACCAAATAATTTTCGTTTCCTACTATTTTGGAAAAAGCATTTAATGATAATTCGTCCTCGGGTCAAGACAAAGGTTTTGTCTTAAATTTATAATTATTTGTAATCAAATATTTTTACTATTTTCTTAAATTTAGCCTGATTTGACAATAACATTTGATATCAAATTGAGAAAATACCATTTTTATTCTTTATTTTTTTTTTCTTTAAGAATTAATTTATTTTTAAATTTAAGAATTATTTAAGAATATGTTTTGATATCAAATTGGGAAATGAATATTTGAAAATATTAATTTTTCAGATGAATCACAATTTTAATTCAAACTTCAAATTCAATATGTATGTTTTTTCAAACATTTATATTTTGAGAATTATAAAATTTCAAACATTTCAATTTATAGGATATAGTTAATTTGTTACTCCAAAATTACTGTGGATCGTTTTCAAATTGTAACATCTCAAGTGGGTCGGGAAGCAAAAGCTTGTGAGAACCCCTGCTCTAAATAAAACCAGAAAAGATGAAAAATGAAAGATGATAAAAAGGAACAAATAAAAAACAGTAACAAAATAATGATTTTGTTGGTTCACATCATACAAACCACACAATATGTAGAAGGTAGCGGTATTGGTCGAAAAAGAGAAATTGTAAATGAATTTTTGATTGCTTAATATTTACCTTTTTTTCTATAGCTTCAACTTGTATAAAAACCGAAAAAAGTAACCAAAATGTATATATGTAAGTCTGGATATGTAAAAGGTAAGAGACAATGTTTAGATGGTGGAAACTTTTATACAAGGACTTTTTGGCAAAAAAAATAACTTTTTAATAAACGAAAAAAATTATTATCTTCCACTTGGCACCATAATTTATAACATTTAATTTTTCATTTTAGCCATTGATGTTGTTCTTTTTTTTGTGTTTTTATTGTTATTGTGGTTGTTAGTCTGTCCGTTTTGTTATAAACCCCTAGAGATTCATTACTTTCTAATATACATAAATTTAGCTTTAACTTGTTTTATTATTTTTTTTTTTTTTTTTTGCTAATTCAATAGAGGAAGGTATGCAATCATAAAAATTTCAGTTTAAAACAAATTTGGAAACCAATACCGATTAAATACCGTTTAAAATGGGTTACCGTAACTGATATCGTTACTGATATTACTTTCCAAAAATATCGGTATTCAAATACGGTTTCCCTCAATACTGCTACATGCCGGTATTTTAGTTTTGCTATTTTTGCTATGTATATGTTTTATAAAAATGATTTATCATATAATTAATAAGGGTCCTCATGAAAACGTGCAATACCCTCGCAAACTGTATGGAAATTCATTTGCAGAACACTTACAAACTTGCACTGTTTAATTGTGCAATCTTTTGTTTATATTTAAAAGCAGAGAAAAGATATAGTTGCAGTGACCATAATCTAAGAGCAACATATTACGATTAGAACATATGATCACAGCAAAAAATAGAAATGATTAAAATTAATAATTATTATTATTCCACTTTGTCATATTGTATCCGATTTTATGGTTTGTTTTTTCATATTACGATTATAGCTTTGCACATATAATCTTATTATATTATTATTCCACACTGTCATATTATGATTCCATTTTATCATATTATTACCTTATAAGATTGGTTATCCAATCTTATCATATTATTATTTCATCTTATCATATATTAATAAAAGTTATTATTATTTTCATAAAATAATAAATAAATAAATATGTATATATATATATATACATATATATATATATATATATATATATATATATATATATATATATATATATATATATACATATATTATAAACAAACAAGTAGTGAAGTTTTCCACTAAGTTTGCGAAAATGATAAATATTATATTTATTTGTAACATTTTATTGTTATAGGAATAATAATATTAATATGGTTTAAAAACAGAATATGGATTAATAATAAGGAAAAAGACTGCAAATATTTAATGATTGTAGAAGCAATGATATGATTCATATTAACAAAATTTTGTTTCTGGTAAAAATATTTAAAAACATGTAATTTTTGCAGTCAATCATATTAAAATTATTATTGAGTGCAAACATTAAAGGACAAAATTAAATCAAAATCATTGTTATCATGAACACAGAGTTATTACAATTCAATAAAATTAACAATGAGAACATAATATTGTTGTAGTGATAATGCTTTAACCATATTTTTCCTCTGCGTGCGTGATGCAAAAAATTATAGTTACATTAATTAAAATAAAATCATTGCATGTTCTGATTTCAACAAAATTTTTCAATTATTTACAATGATTTCTTATTTTCTTATCCTTATATTGCACAACATTTCATGAAACATGTCGCGCAAATATGCGCAATTGTACAAATGGGAAACTTAAGCGTTTAAATGAGTACCCTTAATAATTAACTGGCTTTAAAGAAGATGAAATTATTTTTTTATTTTATTTAATCTTCTTCTTATAGACCTTTCATAGTTTGTTTTTTTTTTTTTCTTTCATTAGATTTCCTAAAACGATTCGCATTAATCAGTATTAAGCTGATCAATTAAGAATATTAAAAAAATTTATCTTTAGTATACCAGCGATTAAAATGTCAAATGCTTAGTATATTTCGTTTAGCTTTTTGTTGTAAATAGATTTCCAAAAATTCTTAACAGAAATCAACAAAGTGGTAGAGAAAATTGTACCGCAAATAATTTTACGTAATTTATATCGCTTACCGAAATCGTTCAAATATATCCAAACAGGTTCAAAAGAGAAAGTCCTCATTCTGAAATATTTTTAGGCTACAAATTTGTTTTTTTTTTTGCGTTCCCTAGTTTTTAAGAATTTTTTACAATAAGAGAGAGTAAATTTTTAAATGCTCATTCTCATTTGTTAGCAAAAGTTAGTCAAATACAGCGAGTTAAATAAAAATTGTATATGACGTCACTGTTTTATTAGACAAGAATGTTTAATTTTGATATATTTTAAGAACTTTTGAATTTTAGCTCTTTGTGTATATCAAATCATAAAAGCTATTATGTTATTCAAGCTTCTTTTCATACATAATTTATGTTTGATTCTTTTCTGAATATTCTATGAAAGAATGAAACATTTTATTAAGAAAGATACAGTCAGGATCATCTTTAATTAGATCCAAAATACAACTATACATCCTTTAACTATTGAAGAAAATTTTTGTAAGACAATACTAGACATGGGATCTCAAAAATTTAAACAAAAATTCTACACTAACTGCCATCACTTTTTGCATAAATGCCGGATTATAGCCTTAAAAATTAATTTGACGATCATAAATTTTCTACCAAAGCGATTACAAAATGTTAATTACATTTGACCCATTCTAGCCCATTCTTATCCCTCCATTATAAATTTATTTTTTTTTTTTTTTTTTTTTTTTTTTGTTAGTAATACTGTCTACATATTTTTTACAGTGTGATTCTTACTGTTTTGTAATTTTCGTAATCTACGTTCATACATCATAACATCATTGTCACACGAGTCGTAAAGTATGTAGCTATGGGTTGTGGTACAACTCCCGCGTCGTTGTAATTATATCTTAAGTATAGCCAGCGGAAGCGAAGTTTGGCCTACGAGAACTTTAAGTCTTATTCTCACATTGGCTAAGTGTTTATCTATCGTCTAACTACACCGCGTTACAGTTTTCCTAGGCTTTTACATTTTTCATCTTACTTTTACATTGGATTATTGGTGGAGTACCATATAAAACTCAAAGGATTGATATTGGTGGAGACCATTAAACTCGGGGAGCTAAAATCGGTAACTATAGCTTTCTATACGAAGGTATGGTTCGAGTGGATGATTTACGAAGGAGAAGATATCCATGCCATTTAAACTTTTAAAATAAATGTTTTTTTTTACAAAACGTCAATTTTGTCAGCATGGTCCCACTCCATAAGGAGTTGCTACTAAAGCTTTTCTTTTTCATTTAGGAGAAAAATTATAAAGTTTTATTGAGTTTATTTGAATTAAAACTAACTCTGAAGGTATATCGAGCCCTAACCGCCAAAATGTCGTAACTGACCACATTTGCAAAATTCGTTTTATATGAGAATATATTATTCAGAATCATCCTCATCTTCTGTAAAAATTTTTTTGACGTACCAAGTACCGTTTAGGATTTATAGCGAAAGCAATTTTATTTTAAGTGATGTTTTCCATATACATATTAATATTTAATTAAATAAGCATAAAAATGCTTCTCCTGATAAGTTTTGTGAGCTCGATAAATTTTAAATAAAAACAAATAAAAGATATAACTTTTTAATGTTTTTGCTATTTTTCGAAAAAAAAAAAAAGGTATATACCGGTATATTTGTTTCGGTACCGGTATACCAATAGCCATATATTTTAAAATATCGTTATCGAAATAAAAATAAATTGAATAATGATACCGTTATTCGTTTCGGTTATCAACCTTGATTTAAATATAAAACAAATAATCACTTACTAAAAATATTTGAAAGAATTTTTGAGACATATTACAACACCTAAAAGTATGCAATATAATTAGTTATTAATTTTAATAAAAGTATAAAAAGAATAGCATAATACTACATACAGTTTAATAAAATAATATGCTATTATTTATAGAAGAGGGAGGATTTGGGTTGGTGTATGAAGTTAGTAAAGACATTAACCCAAAAAGAATATTTTTTCTAATTTTATAAAGTCGCGTATTCCTTTTTCACCCGGAGTTCTTTAAATAGTACGTAAGTGATAGAAAACACTCGTTTAAGTGACATCATCGTAATATAAAACGAGACAGAATGATATAGTAGATAAAGACCGACTATATGATACCCTACACCATTGTGCACGAAGATAAAAATTCGGGAAGGGGACTTATAATTACACCTGTGAACAATTTTACTAAATATAAAATAATATATACAAACAGAATAATGCGTTAATACTACTAATATCTAGATGATTTTATGTACTTTAGGGCGATTCCTGGAAATGGGGTTATATGGAAGCTATGGTAAATTATGGACCAATTTTCGTAAAATTTTGCAATGTTGTTTCTACTTACATAAAACTTATTTATATCGAATATTAATTTGATATTAACATTCGTACGGGATTTATGCACGTTAAAGCGATTTTCTGAAGAGTGGTTTATATGGGAGTTATGGTCAATTGTGGACGGATCAAACGCAACCACCTATGGTGGTTTAGGATATAAAAATGTATATAAAAAAATGATTCATATCAATTATAAAAAATTATTCATATCAATCAATGAAAAAGATTTCATTTTTGTTTTTCTTTTTTGAAGAGGGGAAAGAGAAGAGAGGAGGGTGAATAAGAGAAACAATTTAATTTATTTCTTTTTTTTTTTTTTTTTGAAGGGGTAGGGGCGCTTGTGGTATGGAGAATAAAATCGAGGTGTGGTGAATAAAAAAATTTACCATAGTGGGGCATCCATTGGCCTGTAAATGATGTGATTCACATATTCGTCAGTTGAGTAGTATGTAATTTCTGTAGCTAATAAAAACATATTCCAAACAAATCCCAACCTAAAAAATCAAATTAATTTATCTAAAAAATCTTATAGCTGGCATAACTTCCCCGTAAAATAAACTATGGCCGCCAGCTAAAAGACGCGTCAAATTTAAATTGGTTTCTCATTATTGCAATTTTAAAAATTAATGAATGCTTTTAATAAAACTGGCACGTTATTATTTATTTTATTTCAATGGATTTTTTTTTCTTTTTTGCTACATTTCTTATAATTTTATAAAGTATGAAACGAAGCAGAAACTAACAACCATAGAAAACAATTAGAAGTCCAACTTGCTCTAAAAAAAATACGTAACTCTGCTGTCAAAAAAAACCGAACTCTTTGTATGTTAGCAGAATTTTCTTCAAAACTAAATTATATGTAAGAAGAGAGTATTTTTGCTGAGCGAATTAAAAGAGTTGGAATTCTGGTTGTTTTCTATGCTAACTTTTTTTTTTCTAAAAAAAGCCAAAGTTTTGTTTGTGAGAAAATGTGTCCAATTAACAGCTATTTTGCTACAATATTCATTCCTACATTTTTAATCCATTTACTTATTCATTTTTGCTGTTTTTTTTTTTTTGGCAAATATCAAAAATATTTTAATAAAGTTTTTTTGCAAAGATGGTGGGTGATTACTTTTGTTGGTTGGCTGAAAGATGTATTTTTCTTATTTAATAGAATACTTTGACATTGTGGTTAGTGGCAGTGGTTTTGGGAGAATATGTGGGACAGATGCGTAAAATCGAAAAATTAGACTGAAAAATGTCATAAATTGTTGAACACATAATAAAAAGAAATGTGTAATTGAAGGAAAAGTCTTCTAACGTAATTTTCATTCGTGGTTTAGAAATTTTGAACAATTATATTTTAGGTACATATTTAGTTGAGGTGTGTAAATTAGTAATACATAAGAGAATAATAGATAAATAAATTCAAATGTTATAATGCTACTGAATCTTTTATAAACTTTCTCTAAACATTTTTTCAATTTATAAATATTTATATTGCAAAATGTAATTAATCACAAATCGAGCTCATTTTGATAATAATATACAGGATTTTAGTTTTCTTAGCATTTTTTACGAAAACTTAGATATTTGTTTATATCAAAATGTGGATAATCACAAATCGAGCTTATTTCCTCAATTTAATACTTATTTTAGAAAATACATAACATTTTAGTTTTTGATTTTGATTTTGAAAGAAAAATTTGATATTATTTTCTTAGTAGGACGCATTTTTTTAGAAGATATAGAGAATTTTTGTTTTAGCAAGATTTTTTTACCAAATTTTGAATTTTAGTGAAAAATATGAATGATTGCAAATTTTCGCAATTGGACGCTTATTTTAGGAGATGTAGAGGATTTAAGTTTAAGAAGAGTTTTTTGCAAATTTTAAATTTTATTTGAATTTTTTCCCAAATTTTGGATTTTATTGCAAAGTATGCTCATTTTCTCAATTGGACGCATATTTAAGAAGATACAGAGGATTTTAGTTTTAAAATAATCTTTTATTAAATTTTGAATTTTATTGAAAATATAATAGTAATCACAAGTCGAGCTTAATTACTCAATTGGGCGCTTATTTGAAAAGATATAATTTTATTGCAAAATATGAGTGATCAAAAATCGAGCTTATTTTCTCCATTAGACACTTATTTTAAAAGATACAGAGTATTTTACATTTAAAAGGATTTTTGACCAAATTTTTAATTTTAGTGAAAAATATAGGTGATCATAAATCGAGTTTATTTTTTCAATTGGATGCTTATTTTAGAAGATCTTAGTTTTGCAAGGATTTTTGACCAAATTTTGAATTTTATTGCAAAATGTGAATGATCACAAATCGAGGTTATTTTCTTAACTGAACGCTTATTTGAAAAGATACAGAGGATAAAAGGATTTTTATCAAATTTTTAATTTTATTGCAAAATATAAGTGATCATTAATCGAGCTTATTTCCTCAATTGAACAATTATTTTAGAAGATACAGAAGATTTTAGTTTTAGAAGGATGTTATAGCATGTTGTAGATTTTAGTGAAAAATATGGGTGATCACAAATCGAGCTTGATTTCTCAATTGAACGCTTATTTTAGAAGATACATAGGATTTTAGTTTTAGTACAAATTTTAATCAAATTTTTAATTTTATTGAAAAATATGAATGGCCACAAATCTAACTTATTTTCGCAATTGGGCGCTTATTTTCGAAGATACATAATATTTTAGTTTTAGAAGGATTTTTGACCAAATGTTGCATTTTAGTGAAAAATATGTGTGACCATAAATCAGGCTTGTTTTCTCAGGTGGATGATTATTTAAGAAGATATAGATGATTTTAGTTCTATAATGAATTTTCACCAATTTTTGAATTTTATTGAATAATATGAATGATTAAAAATCGAGCTTTTTTGTTTTCACAATTGGACGCTTATTTTAGAAGACACAGAAGATTTTTATATTTAAAAGGATTTTTGACCAACTTCAAGAAAACTTAAACTATAAGAAAATAATATTTATTTTTTGCGAGCATAATCATCGTATTTTATATAATGAACCCTTTTAAATTTTTTTTAATTTTTCGCTAATTTCCAAACCTACATATATTGATTCTTTTAAATTACAAGTGTAAAAGAAATAGGATTAGAATGTCCAAAAAACCGATTTTTTTAGGAAACCAGTTTTCAGTTTAACCGGAAAACCAGTTTTCCAGTTTTAGACTCTTGGAAAAACAGGTTTTCAGTCATTTAATTTTTTTTTAACAAAATATTTTTTTTTTTTTTGTAAATTATTAAAATAAATGCTTAAATTTATATATCATATAAGTTTTACATTGTGGTGTCGCAATTCATTTTGGCACTCATGCTTAAGAACTAATTCTATGTTACTTCTACATCACTTCTCTGAACAAATTACGGATTAATAAAAGAACTTAGAACTGTTTAAAAAACTGTAAAAAATATTAAAAAAATAGAAAAAATTAAAAAAAGAACAGAGCAACAAAACTAAATTGATTTAAAAAAATGGCTTTAATAAAATGGCTCATTATAACGGAAAATGAAATTAAAAAACAATTTATTTCAATAATTGGTTTTTGAACTGTTCCCTAACGCTTCTATAGAACTAGTTCTGGGGCTGACAATTTCGAACAAAAATCGAAGTAGAATGGCCACAAGTTATTTTGATGACTAGTTTTTCCTGGGATTGTTTTTTTTTTTGTATTTTCTTCTTTTTATTTATTTTACTTAATTAATTACCTTTCTTTAATATTTAATTTCTAATCCTAGTATTTTATAATATGTCTTTCCGTCTTAAAATAAAATTTATTTTGTGATCGAAATTACTTAGAAGTGCCAGAAGATGTAATTGGAAACATACTAAATCGTATACAACAATGCTAAATTATTTTGTAAAGAAAATTCATATTTTCGTTGCCCTTGTTTCTTGTAAAATTGAGTTCAAATGATAATTAAAAAAAAAATCAGCAGAATTATTTGTAATATTTAAAAAATTATAACTAATACTGTCATATTGTATTGAATTAAAAAAAATACTTCAAAATGTGCTAAAAAGCATTTAGCATATTTTTGTAAACTTTCAATGTGTTTTAAAATTTTTAAATGCTAAATTTAAAATGGCAACATTGGAGCACTAAGAAATTTAAGGTACACATTTTTTCGTGCGCTCTCAATAGTTCTATTTATTTCTACCATTTAAAAAGAATTGTCATTTTTATTGCATTTAGCAATTTCCATGAAACTTCCTATTTTTAGTTATGTAATTTTTTCCCCTTTTTGAACTCTTTTTCTGATTAAAATAACATAAAAAGCTAAATAAAATGTTGTTAAAAAAACGGTTAACCGCCTTTAAAAAGACCGGTTTCGAATGAAACCGAAAATTAGAAAAAACCGAAACCGACAGCGTTTGCAAAAAACCAGAAATCGCTTAACTGGCTTCCGGTTAACAAAATTGTTTGCACATAATTAGCTAAAAACTGTATTTATTATTTTAGAGCTTCTCGTTGACCACTTAAATTTTTTGAGGATAGTAGGAGTCCGTGGACTCAAATTAGAAGCCGTTAAATTATGTAGCTTAGATATATATAAAAATTACAAAACTTATATATATCCCTAACACCTCTGATGAAGGATTTTCAATGCTCGGCAATTTCTATTTTCGACACATTTTTTTTCACCCGCTAATGCATTTATTATATTTCATTCTTTAAAATTCATAAAATTACCTTATAAATTAACAGCAATTTTCCAATTTTCTTTTATTAAACACCTTTATTTTATGAACAATACTCTATTACTGATTTTATAAAATTAATATAACAAATACTTACACTTTTTTAACTAATTTCTGAAATTTTTATATAAAAACTAGAATTGCAAGCAAAAGATAAAAACGTATAATTTTTTCACAAACAGTAAAAGCTAACGGAAAATTTTAAAAATTAATGACAACTAATCGATAATTCACAATAAGCATCTGTGTTGATATTAACACATTACCGAAGCAATCACAATAAAAAAGTAACTGCAAATGAAAATAGAAGATACATATATACTATATATATATCTACATAAATTCTGTCATATTTCATTTTTAATTACTAAAAAATAATTATATTTATTTTTTAATTTATTAAATAAATGATAATTTATTAAATAACTTTTTATTTAGATGTATTTTTTTTATTTTGTTTCATGTTAAATGTCAAAATAATCGCTTTTTTTCTATAAAATCTACTTCAATCTATTAGTGACAGTGTTGCCAGTTTAGCCTTTTTAAGACTAAATCTAGCCTTTTTATTTTGCTTTTAGCCTCAAAATTTTTGTTTTAGCTTCTAGCTTTTTTCTAGCCTTTTTTGATTCTTAATTTTTCTTTTTTATTTTTAATTTTATATACCCATTTTAGTATAATTCATTAGCAATAGAAACTATTTAAGAATATAAATTTGAAAATATTCTTATAAAAGTGAAAAATCACCTAAAAATTTGGAAATTCCTAATTAAAAATTACAAAAAATCATTCCAAATCATTTCTTAATTGAAATATAACTCAAATACCTATGGGCTTTTTTGGGCGATTTTTTTAATAACATTTTGCTGGAAATCGTCCTGTGATTTATTTATAAATTTATTGCAATAGAGTAATATCATTTAAAATTTTAAAAAATTTCGACCTCGGTTACCGATTTGGATTATTTCACGTGTAGATTGATGTGCTGTTGCAAGTTGCTGAGTAGAGCCGCCGACGATTTTATAAAATTCACGGCCGCCGTTAAAATTGTTCGGCGGAGGTCTCTAGCCTAATGTCATTTTCTGTGTGTTTACGTAAATTTTAAGACACGATTTTATTTAATTTCTTTAAAGAAAAGTAAAAAACTAATTAAACTATAAAAAATGAATCAAGCCGAAGTTACCAAACTAATGTCACAACTGCGTTTTGCAGTTAGACCCAAAAAGCGCAATTTAAAAAATCCCGCAGGTGCGGAGGGACGTCTAATGAAATTGAGGAAAACAGTAACAGCTCTAGTCAAACATGAACGGATAGAATTGTATCATAATCGTGCGGATGAAGCCAGAGGCTATGTGGAACTGGTAAGAATTTTTTAAATAAATACAAAGGAAGAGATTAGTATACATTACATTCTTTTCAACAGCTCATTTCCGATGCCATACGTCATGGCGATCGTCATAAGGCTACCATGGAGTTAGCCGACTTTTGGTTGCTGGAAAAACAATTAGTACACAAATTATTCAAAGTTTTGGCACCTCGTTATGAAAACAGCACTGTTTCCTATACACGCATGTATAAAGCTCCCCGCGATTATCCCGGCATGTATTACCAAAAGGCTATACTAGAACTAAGAGGCAATCCTTATCCTTCGCTTTTGACGGATTTCTCACAAAATCGTAATTTTATACACAATATTTTATTAGACGAAGCTCGCAAAGATTATAGACGTGAGAAATTGGCTAACTTAGCAACAAAGATGGCCGATGAATCTACAGCAATGGAAAAAGATACAAAGGCGAATGATACAAAACCGGCTGTGGAAGAAAAAAAGGAATAGTATAAGTATTTTAAATAATTGCTTAGTTACTTTTTCTTTAAGAAAAGCTTTAAAATTAATTTTTAACAATGTAATAAAAACTAATTCAAAAACAAAAATGGATGTGTGTAGGAACTGTTGAAAAAGGATAACAAGGGACAGAATATAAATACGGCGAGTTGATAGTCATCATCTGATTGTTCCTAGTAAAGCATTAAAAGGAAATGTAAAAGTTTGCAATTTCTACAATATTCATTTGAAACTCCATAAAGTCCACATATAGGTCCGAATTACGAATCATAAGAAAATATGAAAATCATTGAAAAAATAAACTTTTAGGTTACTTTTTTTTAAAATTAGTAAGTACCTATCAATTTTCAGAAAATTTGTAACCGTATAGACTACATATTTTCTAATAAATAATATTAATTATAGAAATGCGTAATGCGTTCATTTAAAAGAAAATGCCAATCTTCAAAAAAGTTGTATCACTTCAAAAAACGTACTAATTTTCCATAAAAGGCATTGTTTAAATTAGATTGGTTTCAATTGTTTTTTTTTTTTTTTAGTATCACATCTATGTTAATCTATGATACTTATTTTCAGAAAAATAAAAAAAAGTTAAAAAAATTGTGCTAAATTTAAAAAAATATACCAAATTCCAAAAAAAAGTATAATTTTTGCAAAATGAAGTTGAAAAGTGCCGGAAACAAATTTTAAAAATTTTCAAAAAGGTACCAATTCTCATAAGAAAAAGCATAAATTAGGAATACTTCAACAAATTATTCTTAAAAAGAAATGGTTAATGATTCTATAGTACTTTTACTTGCGACAAAATTGATGTAAAAATTTTTGTCCGCTCGCTCTTAGTTTGCGAGTTCTGGGACTCTAAAGTTTTTATATATTTTTACATATATATGTACATATGTGATCTAACTTATATTGATGCCATTCGAAAGTACTTTTAAATACCTTTTCAAAGGTGTGTAACACGACTCCTTAGAAAGAAAACTGGTCATTATGCCCTACACCACCATAGGTGGTTGGGGTATTATGCGTTTGTGCTGATGTATGTAACGCATGGAAAAAGTTATCCAACACCCACCTTAAAGTATATCAATCCAATCAGAATCACTTTTTAAATCGATCTAACGATGTCCGCCCGTTCGTCAGTCTGGCTGGTAGGACGGCTGGCTTTCCGTCCGTGTAAACCTTGTGCACAAAGTACGGGTCGCAATTTTAAAGATAATTCAATGAAATTCGGCACGTGGGTCTTTTATGACATAAGGACGAAGCCTATTGAAATTGGTTGTGATTGGTCCACTATTTCACCTAACCACCTTACAAATTTCCCCCTGGAATAAAATTTAAACTCTCAAAAATGTGTTAAAAATAAGAATATTTTAATGAAATTCGGTGCAAAGGTCTTTACAAATATTAATCTTTGTACCAAATTTTATGAAGATCACTTAACAATTGCTCCCTTTAAAGTGCATAAATCACATACTAATGTTAGTACCAATTTAATATTCGTCACAAATAAGTATTATGTAAGTAGAAACAACTTGCCAAATTTTATGAAAATCGGTCCTTAATTTACCATTGCTCGCACATAAACCCACTTCCAGGAATCGCCCTAAATATATATGTAATATAAGTCCCCTTCCCGAATTCTTATGTTCGTACACAATGGTGTAGGGTATCATAAAGTCAGTCTTGACCGAATATATCTTTCTTTCTCGTTTTTATTTGATATAGCGATACTAAAGAATTTTTTTAATTCAAAATAAGTTTATTCTACGAAGCCAGTGTTCGACATACTCAGAAGGGAAACACCTTATCTAGTGTCTACATTAGGCAAATTTTTATCATAACAAACGTCAAAATCAGTCCGAATATATACAAGGTAACCTTAGTTAAACAGCTGATTATTATTTTGGGTGTTACAGTTGCCAAACTGCATATATAAAAAATAATAATAAATACGCCATATTGTTGTTTTTGTTAAACTGTGTAGACACTAGGTATTACAATCACAAAAAGAGGCATAATTACGAAGTGTCTATACTAGACAAATTTTTATCTTCCAAAATCATACTTTTAAGTCACTTCTCTAAGATAATACAATGACAATTCGAATTTAACAAAAACAGAATACAAAAAAAAAAAAAAAATTAATGTATACGAAATAAAAAAATCATGTATAACAATAATAATTTAACATAGGTACAGTTTAGCCGTAATATTATATACAGGAAGGCCAATTTTCCTGATAATTAAGTGTTTTATAATCAACAAAAAATATTCTAAAAAAGTAAGCATATCTTATTAACATTTTCTTTAGTAAAAATATACTTTTCTCTCAATTTAAATTCATTTTAGGAAAAACTAAGAAAACAAGTATTTGCATATTTTAAAAATCCAAACTTTGCCTATAAAAATGTTTTTTCGCATCCTTCGCATCGAAGGTAATCAAAATATAATTTAATTATAAAAATTATTATTTTTCCTTCTTTTAAAGGTATCGGAATTCACCAAAAGTTTCTAATGAGGATTTCGTTTTAGTTCCGTAAACACAAAATTAATTTTTATGTGAATTGTTTCTTTTGTATGTGTGAAATAAAAACAATTATGAAATATTACAAAAACAAACAATCTTAGTTATAAATACAGAAGTATTAGATCATCTTCTCGACGATACTGAGAAGACACTTCTGTGAGCATTGCCCGCATGACTATTTCATAAACTGCCAAAAGTAGTTGATTCCTGTCTGTGTAGTCTGCGATTTAAAGCAAGAAAAACACCGAATAAAAATTTGTTTCAAACAAGTCTAACCCCTATACAGCACACCCTATTCAAACATATGGGCACACATTGTAACAACCCTGTATTATTATCTACTGTTAGTAATTATTGTGAATTGTTTCTTTTACTTTCATTCATAAAAAAATAATGCTTTGCGTTTGTTTTCATTTGTAAGAAAATTTGTTAAATAAAATCCCAACAGAAAATGGAAAGTGACACAGAAAATGAAGAAGAATCCAATGTATTTTATTTTGAAAGTGACCATTTGGCTTTAAGAGGCAATCGGGATTATACGAATATGTTGCGTACCATTGCAGTCCTGGAGGCGCAAAAGATCCGCGTGCACCAACACATTGAAGAGTTGGCTTTGGCAAAAAAGCGCTATTTGGAAGAGCCAGAACTATTTTTAGCAAAAATTAAAAATAATGAAGAAATCATAAGCCCAAATTATATTACCATAGCTAATGTAGGAATCAGGTTGCAAATTAATACCATGCTAGCTTTAATTATTGATAATTTTTGTTTTAGATTCCAGAAATTGACCACTATGAAGATATGCCAGCAGAAGAAGTAAAATTCAAAGAAGAACCTAATACTTCATCGTCATTAGACAATAAAAATGATGTACAATTAAATAGAGGACGTCTGGTGGATGATACTAAACCAGAAACGTTCAATCAACTGTGGACGGTGGAAGAACAAAAACGTCTCGAAGAGCTGTTAATCAAATATCCCGAAGAACGTATTGAAATGCATAGATTTACTAAAATTGCTAAAGCCTTGGGTAATCGTACTGCACGACAAGTTTCCAGCAGAGTACAAAAATATTTTCAAAAACTATACAGTGCTGGCATGCCTATACCCGGTCGCATACCGAAAAATCGACGTGTGGGCCACGCAAAATCAAAACATTATTATCGGCCCTCAACATTTTTCCCCTCGCATAATGTACGCGTTCATATGCCAGAAGATGATTTCTTTTTGCAAGATTTACACATGCCCTCCACTAATACTAGCTCTAGCGAAAAAACACGCTCAAATTCTCTAGATACCATAAGTGAACTTAAAACTGAACCCTCAGAAGTACAGCAGCAAATTGTTAATTTATTAAAAATTATCAAACAGGAAAAGCTTTCTACGCCAGAGGGTTACAATCCTGATCCAATGGCTGCGAAATGTGAAGCCTGTCAATTTGCTTCTATTTCTCGTTTACACTGGCGTTGTAATACATGTTATTGTTCGTTGAATTTATGTGCAGACTGTTTGGTTCATCAGCTGGTTCAGCATAAATTTGATCATTTTTGTCATGATGTGGTGGCGGAAAGTGAAATGTGATTTTTTTCTCTTTTTAGTTAATTTTGTAGATATACTTATTTTTTATATTTTTGTAGATAAAATCAAGAAACAAAATTTTTAATACTCTATTATAGAGTATCTACAATCAAGATTCAAGATTTTTTTAAATTAATTTCACCTGTTCATCAATTTCAAGATTCAAGATTTCATTTCGTTTTATATTATTTGAAAAAGTGGTGAGTTTATTACTTTCATATTGTTTGTTTACAAAAATTGTCAAGTCCAGCTTATCTTAAATATACCAATTTTTCTTAGTAAATCATATACTATTCCTTCGTATAATTTTCCATTATAGAATTACTATCGAATTCTATGCTAACACATATATGAGAAATTTAAAAAAATTTTCGAAACTTTAAAACCGACTTTATTTATGTGTTTTGTACTTCTAAAGTTTGTTTCAAAAACAGGAAAACTGTTGATGCATTTTGGTAGACCTTACAAAATAACTAAGAAGTCCACAATTTTGGATCATTCACCTAAAATCTCAAAGAAATACAGTCATTTAAACCTAAAAAATATAAAAAATTGAGTTGAAATTTTCAAGGATTTTTTGACTTATTTAAGCTTTGCACTGACGCTTTACATCATTTAGTTTTTAACTATTAACCTTTCGAGAAACAACACTTAGGAAATTCATGTGTTGTATCTGATGAAAAGTTATGCGGTGATAAAAAATAAATTAAAAATTTAAGATCTTTTAAATTTTGTAGTCTTTTGACAGAAAATTTGTGCGCATAACTGAAATTAAATTTAGAGAACAGAATTGTAAAGAAGAAGTGTTTCTCTACAATTTGAGGTATTTCTCGTTGATGTCACGAAACCAAGAATGGGATAGCATCATCACAAACTTCTATCCATCTAATTGGCATAAATGAGCCGTTTGTTTTAAAAGTGGCCTAAGTCCCATCATCAAAAAAATCGAGTTAGTCATTAAAACAGTTAAACTTTTTACATAATAGTTTTATCCTAATTTAAGTTTTCTTCTTTATTCATTCAAAAATCTTAAGTTTTAATATAAAAGAAAAAATTAAATAAGAATAAAATAATTAAGTTAAAATTTACACATTTTCATACCAAATCTCATCACTTTTGTTTATGGACTTAGGCCGTTTTCAAAATAAACGGCTCAGATAATAGTAAAATGTACTGACAAATACCGCTTTTATAGATATTGTCAACAATATCGCTTAAAAAGAATTTTTTAAAAACTGACACTTCCGAGTCAAAATTTAAAAATGCAAACTTTGTATACAAATTTTCACCATATCTGGTCATATCTGGTTTTAAGACCAGATATGACTTATACTCATTTAAAGTATCTGTAAATAATCATATTAATATTAAAGATGTGAAAAAAAATGTAAGAAACATCATATAATCCGGTTTAGTGAAAGGTATAAAGTTAATAATCGATTCTCGATTTTTCGAATATTAATTTAAATTATTTTAATTATAATAAATTTAATTTTTAACTCATTTTTCGTTTTTGCTACTTTTTGTTTCCTGTTAATAATATAATTTTATATGTTGATGCAATGAATTTTCCATAAACAAATACTTCCATTTAAAAAAGCAGAAAATTTCTAAAACTTCAAAATATTTCCTTATTCTCCACATGTTTTCTATGCATGAATATTAAAGAAAAATAAAGTTGTTTTTGTGTTCAATTTAAGGTCAATTAAATTTCAATTTTACAATTGTTTATTTAACTTTATTTTTTCTTATAATATTTTCATTTTTATTTGCTTTTCTATAGTACACAAACCTACGACGCACGGTGAATTAAGCGCCAAAAATAGCGTATAGCATAGGGAAGGTGTATAGCGCTTTGTTTATAATTTTGGTACAATAATTAGCTCACTAATATATTAAAAAATACTTTTTGAATTTTAAACATTTTTAGCGTAAACTTCTGTATGTCTGGCTGTCCAAGCATTAAAAACCATAATTTCTGCTAATCTGTAGACCACAGTTTTAAAGGTAACTTTATGAAATTTTGTACTTGAGCTTATTTTGGGCCACTAACGTAACACAATAAAATTGGTTAAAATGTAATTATTATTTCACTTAGATCCGTATTAAAATTTTCCCGAAAATAGGTCAAATGCTCATAAATATCTTAAATATATATTTTATTTAAATAAAATTTATTATAGATGTGTTTTGTCTAGGCAAAAATCATTATAACAAATTTCATAGGGATCGATCTATAATTGACCATACCTCCCATACAGGAACCCCTCCCGTAATAACTTTAATAAGCTAAGTATTAATCTTACGCCAATTTCAGAAGGATCGGTCCGTAAATGATCATAGTTTCAATATAAGACCCTATTAAGCCAACGTAAATTCACAATTACGTTTGCGCATTAAAGTCACTTAATATGGTAAAATTTGCTCTACATTTCTATTTGTTTTAAGTATTTTCCGAAAATTCTGTGTATTCTTCTTAAATAACGCATGTAACCAAGTTAATAAAATATTTATTTAAAATTTTTATTACTTTAATTTTATTTAATTTTTGTTATGAAAACAAGCATATTTACCTTGAAAATTTTTTGAAAATATTTTTTTTCTTCCAAATCGTAAAAAGCCCGCAAATTTTTTTTTTTTTGGATTTTCATATTTCATCTATTAAGTAAAAATATAAAACTTTTATTTTCCAAAAACTTTTTGAATTTCTATAATAAAGTAAAAATTGCCCGTTTTTAGACCGATACAAAAAAAAAAAAAAAAAAAAAATATGTATATTTTTAATAAAAATTATGTAAATATGTTTCTAAATACCTATGCTTAACAACTTCATTAAAAAAACTACTTATTATAAAATAAAATATAAAAATATAAACTTGAAAATTTTCAATTTTCAGTTTTTACTACTATGAGTAAAAACTGCAAACAATGTGTGACTTTGACAGTGCACTACATTTAACACATAATGATGCTTCAATTTATCTATTTTTACCTAGAATCAATTACTTTTTTAAAATGTTAATTTTCAATTTTAAGTTAATCGCCATATTTCTCAATTTCAACCCACTGTAAGACGTTTTTAATATTCTTTAAAACATACATATATAAGTAAGTACATATATATATTTCTATGAGTTTGTGTACGAGTATTATGTTCATCTATTGTTTCAATTTTCCACTTCCTAGTAGAACCTTTGTAAACAATAGTCTCCCTATTTTATTATTAATACTCAATTTGGAACTAAAAGTCTGCTACATTTGTGAGAAGTAAAAAAACAAAAAAAGTTTATTAAAAAAGAAATCGACCAAAATGGAGTTGTTGGTGGCAGGTAGAGTGAACTCTATTAAATATTTACACAATTGTACTTAATTTTTTGCTCCATTGTTTAAAGTACATTTAAGTAAGAAATATATATATATATATATTAAGAAAATAATGTTGACTAAAAATAAATGAAAAGGTTACAACAATATTTACAATGTGTATAAAGCCAAGGTGTCATGGATTAAAGATTGTTTTATAAATAAATGATCAGAAATCTGTTTTAATTTATGTAATTGCTTTATAATATATGATATTTATTGTGGCCTTTACTATAATAAGGATTTTCTAATAGTATTTTGTTTTAATGGAGAAAAAACTTAAGTGAAAATATAAAATAAAATTGTATGTTAATTGACTTTAAAGTCCTTTTTTCAAAATTGCTATACAATGTTTCCCAAACCACTTTTTTAAAATATATACACAGATACTAGCAAATAAATAGGTTCACTTCTTTAACCCTTATAAATTTATTCTTAAAAAATAAAATACGAAGATTACAAAAAAAGTGATTTCAGTTGCAATGCTTTATGGCAGCCTTTGATAAATCATAACATTTGTTGGATTTAATAAGAGAAAGGGGAGATATACTTAAAATTTAAAAAAAAAAGTTTTGAAATTTGTCCAGCAAATAAGTTCATTTGAAAAAAAATTTATACTAACACAAAAATTGTTCGAGGGAGAAATATTTAGCTAAATATTTAGTTAATAAAAATGACTTATTTAATTTTGTTGGCATATAACAGAAATTTTAAAAACTGATATAGTTGAGATAAATTTATCTTAAAAATAAACAATGTTCTAAATTTATAACACCAGAAATCTAAATTTTGGTTAATCGCTTGTTCGACACAACTTATTCGGTTTAAACGTTATTCTAAAATAGACAATTTTAAATTATTCGACCATTAAATTGATCAAAATTAATAGGATAACCGAATGACGGTCAATCGATTGTATTCCCTAATTTAGAAAAATTTCATTGATATATGTATATTAGGATGGCCCCGTTTTCATGAAGAGAAAATAAGATATCGATGTTCCAAATGAAAATTTACTTCATTTTAAGATATATTTTCGCAAAATTTTCATCCTGACATTATCCTTTTGCGAGCTGGATCAAAATGAAAAAGTTCCTTTTTTTGGGGTTTTCGGATTTTTTTCATGCTTTTGGCAAAAGAACAATAGAAAATTTGGTATCACAAGAAAGGTCCTTGGGAGACGCATTTAATGATGTAATAAAAATTTGAGACCAGGTCCAACTGAATCCGAAATTTTGCAATTTTTCACAAAAAATTTTGATACTTGAATTTTTTATATATAAATATTAAAAAATATAAGACCAAAATTGTAAGCTATAATTCCCTAGCAGTTAAACTGAATTTCCTAGCAGTTAAAATTCGAATTTCTCGAATTATAATTTCCTTCATATACAAATGTTTCTATATAGCATCAAAATATGAAATTTATTTAAATGTCCTTTGTGTCTGGCGTTGATTAAATTTTTTGGCTCCAAAAAATATGCATCGACATCTCTTCCCCATATTCTTAAAAATGCAATGCTAATGTAATATATATATATATGTATATATATATATATATATATATATATATAAGAAACTCTTCCTTTTAAATGAAGTAAAATTGTTCCGACTTTTCGACTTTTTTTTTCTATTTTTGACTATTGGCTACAATAAAGTCGAAATCTCGAAAATCGTCAAACCAGAAAGTCGATTTTCACTTTTCGACTTTTTTCAACAAATGATCCATTATTCGATTACTGGAAAGTCAATTTGATGAACTGTAATAACAACAAAGCTACAAATAAAAGAACTTACCGAAAATTGCATTAAGAAATGCAATAACGTTTCAAAAGTGTTTAACATTAAAAAAAATGTCAAACCTAAAACAGAATGTATCATAAATAGTTATTTTAGTGGTTTTTATTTAGTTTTCAATAAAAACTATTTAAAAATGGTTTTTGATTTATATGGAAATACCAAACAAATTTATGTAGTTTTTTATTCAAAAACCAAAAAAGCCAAAAACCACTAGTTTTTGTTTGGTGTAAATGTTATATTATATCGATGTAATAAACATTCTAAATTGATGTTATTACTTTTCAAAACTATTGACAGCTTTTATAAATTTCAAAAAGTGAAAAAAATATTATTTTATATTATTATATTATTATATTATTATATTATTATATTATTATATTATTATATTATTATATTATTATATATGGAATATATAATATTCCATATTAAAATGCGATTTTGTGTCGACGATTTTTGGTTATTTTACTGAACTCAATTAATTGTTTGCTAAGATAAAACAGACAGCAATGGTGTATTCGATTTGGTGATATAAAATACAACAATTTTGCTAGTTACTCACTAAGAACATATTTTTTGTTACATTTTTCTTATTACTGAAACATTTTGACGTGTTATTCTAGACTTCTCGTCATTGATACTAGAAAGAATCAAGAACCTAATTTATCTTAAAAGAGATTATTTCTATATAAAATTCAAGTACACATTATTTATTTCGAACGGCTTGTCGAAATCAATCAATCAATCATTTACATATACTGAATGTCTTTATTGAAGTATCGTTATTTAAGTTACCCAGAGACATTTTTTTCCATTCAGTATGACGCAACGTCATAACGTCCCGCTACTGTAAGATCTTTCCATGAAATTAGTATCTGTGTTAAATTTTAAGGACACATAACTACTACACATATAACTTTTATATGTCATATTTTACATACATTTTACACATAATTACGTATGTACACCGCCTGCCACTTGAATAAGGAATCACATTTTTTGTAACTTTAATTAAGTATATCTCCTAAACTAAAGTTCAGAAAAAAATAATTTTTGCGCAACCAAATTTCAAAGTGTTGGCTTTAGTTTCCTGAAGAAATAAAAAATATACATATTTTGTTATACTAAAATTATGCATTTATTTAAAGACATGTATTTCTGTGGTACTTTTTCGTGTGTCACTCGAATAAAGAATATTTTAAAACTAAGCAAACTGTAATCTATTTTTAAATTTTAGGTTATAAAAATGAAAGTTATTATCTTCTGGTATTCAATTATTAATGAGTACTGAAACCATTTTTAGAAATAACCTCAAAAATGCGATTTGGCATCGACTTGTATAATGACTCTAAGTAATTTAGCGAAATTGAACTCAATGATAACGTTATTGCATCCTTTAAGGATTCTATCGTCTCAAATTGTTTTCCTTCTTCATAAACTTTTCTTGCAAGCCAACTCTAGACATTTTCCATTGGATTCAGGTCTGGTGAATATGGGGGCCAATCCAAAAGTTGAACACTTTGTTGATTAATCCATTGTTTTACTGCTCTGGCGGTATGAATCGGAGCTTTGTCTTATTGATACGTCCAAGGTATGGGTCCAAAGAAATCATTAAATTTTGGAAATGCTTCCTCCAGAATGTTTTTGTAAGTTGTTGCATTCATTTTGTTGGATACAAAAACCAATTCTATGGTACCGTAATACGAAATGGCACCCCATACCATTATTCCGCCTCTCGGCTATGTTTGCGGCTCAAAAATAATTCCTACTTATTTAGGTCATGGAAGTAATAGTTATACCCGTCGGGACCATCAATATTAAACTTTTTTTCATCGGAAAATAAAACTTTAAACCATTTGTCGGACCATGTCATAGTATTTTTGGCAAACTGTAGACGTTGTGATTTGCGTTTCTCATTAAGTGGTGTTTTTTTTGCAGTTTTCGTCGGACTATGTATAGGCAAGACTTTAAAATACGGTGCACTGTTCTTAGACTGGCACTGACTCCACTTTATTCACGACATGGCAGAATTTGATGCAATTCTAAGAATTTTTCGTCTTTCTTTTGGAGTTGTTGCCATTTTCTTCCACCCTTTCATGTTTATTCCATATCTTTCCACGTTATTTAAATAATTGTACACAACTGTCTTTTCTCTATTAATGTTTTTGGCTATTTGGACCGGATTCTGAACCTGAAATTTCAAAATCAGAATTTTTTCTTTTTCAGAGTTATTGAGAGCCTTACCACGTCCCATTTTGAATAAAAACTATTTAAAAACTATATAATCAAAAATTCTCTAGCCGTTTATATTGAAATAAATTCAAATCATAACCTTCCTAATTAATATTAAGAGAATTCCTTATTCAAGTGACACACAAAATAGTACCACAGAAATACATGTCTTTAAATAAATGCATCATGTATATTCTTTTTATTTCTTCAGGAAACTAAAGCCAACACTGAAATTTCGTTGCGCAAAAAATTATTTTTTGCTGAACTTTAGTTTAGGAGATATACTTAATTAAAGTTAAAATATGTGATTCCTTATTCAAGTGCCAGGCAGTGTATATCAATATTTTTGATACATTTTATTTGCACAGAGTTTTTGTAAAATGTTATAAATAATATTTGTAATTATGCTATAAAGAATTTAAATATATTTTATAGACTTTTATTAAGTAAAGTATTTTGAGCAATGGTAAATATTTAGTAGTATTTTTTTATTCATTAATAAATATATTAGTTAATTTTTAACAAAATTTCAATCATAAATTTAATTGATTTGATTTTAAAAATTAATTAACATTAATACAGAAAATCAATTATTTACACTTAATTAATTATTACTTTGATTATTGGAGCAAAGCCAAATAAAATTTTAATTAAATAAAATAAAAATTTAATTTCATAATTGAAATCCATTTTTATTTTTTTCTGTGTAGTATATATGAAAATCTAAGACGATTTACTTAGAATCCAATTGAGCACAATTGAGAACATCAATAAATTTAATTGTCTTCCACAAAGAAAAGTCTGATCTTATTAATAAAACAAATGTTATTATGTCGGATATACACATCTGCTCAAAATAATAGATACACCTTATAGTATGATATTAAAGTGGCGTAAACTATCTACTAGTCAATACGTAGACATTTTTATGTCGGCAATTGTCAAATTCTATCTCTCTATCTTTAAATTGTTACATGTGGACCAATAAGAAATCTATTGCGCAATTTATTTCGCAATTAATGTTTAAACATAAGGCTGAGCAATAATGTTTAACATAAGAAATCAAATTTATTGTTCTCTTTTTAAAATTTTGCCGTTTTTAGCAAGAGGAAAATTGCAAATAATTAATTTTGTTTTGAAAAGAAAAATAAGGAATAAAAATGTGAAATAAATTGAAATTTTCGATAAGAAAAGACAATTTAACATATAAATTTCTCATGTACATTTTCTCCACTCCTTAACACAAAGTTGGAAATAAAATTGTTTTCCCATCATTCTGCCGACGTTATTTATAATGTTAAGAAATAAAAATATCTTCGTATAGACGCAGAGTATGGAAATATCTTTGGAAATATTGTCAGTCCATTTCTTTTATATTAAAAATTTAATGTGGAAAATATATGCATTCAATTTTCTTTAAATATATGTTTTCGTTTTAATTTGTAATTTTTTATTGTCCTTTTTTTTTGCCGCTATTACATAATGCGGTAAGAGTAATTTTATTTTCAATATAAATGTTACAAAAAAAAAAAAAAAAAAAAAAAAAAAAACAGTTTTTTTTAATAGAGGTTAGGAAGAAACAATCATTGCGCCGAAGAGGAACGACAAATTGTTCAAGTCATAAGCGAACAGAGAAAGTCGTTGCGAGAAATAGCGAAAAATGCAAAATGCATTATAAACCACTTAAACAAGCCCAACAACAGAAACCCATTCATATTTTCAAAGGCTATTTCAGCAGAACTTGGTAATGAAATAAGTTCACCAACAGTTCGTCTTTAGCTTGTGCAAGACAAATTGCCTCGAAGAATTGCCAGAAAAGTTCCATAATGCTTGTAAAAAATTTAAGGATACGATTTGAATTTGTTAAATAACATTCAGTTTAGTCTGAATATGAAGGCGAAAAAACAAATGGAGAAACGTTTTATTTAGTGACGAAACGAAAACTAATTTATTTAAATTCACAAAGATGACTGTTTAACAGGAGGAGGAAACATAAATGTTTGGGTACAGGGACATATTGGAAAATGTTATGTTTCCATATGCCGCACAGAGGGATGAAATTAAGAAATATGGCGATTATTTGAAAAATAAAAATTAATATTTCGAAAACGTAATTGATTCTAGGAAAAAATAGATAAAATGATGCAACATTATCTGTTTAAAAAATATCTTTAACTTTTTTTCACTCTCCATGTCAAAGTCACACATTTTTTGCAATTTTTAATCACAGTGTAAAAACTGAAAATTTAAAATTTTCAAGTATTAATTTTTGTGTTTTATTTTATAAAAAGTAGTTGTTAAGTAGTTTAAAAATATATCTACGTATTTTTTGTTAAAGTTAATGTTGTAGAAATATCTTTAATATATATTTATTTTAAATCGGTCTAAAAATAGGCATTTTTTACTTTTATATAGAAATTCAAAAAGTTGTTAGACGAACTTGGGTGAAAATCCAAAAAAAAAAAAAATATCTTGCGAATTTTTTACGATTTGGGAGAAAAAAAAAAAAATATTTTCCAAAAAATTTCAAGGGAAATATGCTTGTTTTCCTAACAAAAACTAAATAAAATTAAAGTAATAAAAATTTAAAATACATATTTTATTAACTTGATTATTTGCATTATTTAAGAGGTCAATTATAGATCGATCCTTAAGAAACTTGTTATAATGATATTTGATTAGACAGAACTCAACTATGACAAATTTTATTTAAATAAGGATATATTTAAGACATTTATGACCATTTGACTTATTTTCGGGAAAAATTTTATTTGGGGGCTGAGTGAAATAATGATTACATTTTAATCAATTTTATTGCGTTACGTTATTGGCCCAAAATAAGCTCAAATACCGAATTTAATAAAGTTACCTTTAAAACTACGATCTACAGATTAACAGAAATTGTGGTTTTAGATGATTTGATAGCCGAACGGAAAATTCAAAAAGTATTAACAAAGCGCTACATACCTTCCCCGAATTAAGCATAATTTTTGGCGATTCTATCCCATTATGTGCCGCAGTGAGTATGGTACTACTTTTGCCATTACATATTTTGAGGTTAGTAAAGAATAGGTTCTCCCAGAATAATGTCCGTGTTTTAAGCTCTTCAAGTCAATCTCCGTATATAAAAACCTATAGAGAACTTGTGGAACGATTTTAAGAAAAAGCAATCGAAAGAAGTTTTAAAAAATAGATATGAACTAACTATAGGGAAAAACATAAAAAATATTATACGAGATTTATGTATTTTTCTTTAAATACACACTGGTGCATATTCCTATAAACGCGCATCAATTTTTTTAATCAACTTTACCAAAAATGGGACTAAAAAATAATTAAGATGCTACAAATTAATTTTTAAAATTATTTATTAACTTCACTTAAAAAATTTATACTAAAAACTTAAAATGTACATTACTGCAATTTTAGTAGTTTAATGTCATTTATTATGGCATTTTCACATGTACACTCTTAAACTAATGAACCAATTTAGCATTATTAATAGTGTGTTGATGCCCTTTGTTTTGGATAACTTCAAAAATTCAGTCTGGCATTGATTCGGCGAATTTTTGAAGAAAATCACTGTCAATTTTTTCCCAGACTTGCTTAATTTTTAGTTTTCACTCCGCTATTGTCACTGTGGCTTCATTTCTTGAGTAAACTTTACATGCCATGTACTCCCACAGATTCTCCTGTTCATTTTAGTTGGAACAAAACATATTTTTGATTTTACTGCACCAGAAAAGGCTGCTCAAAATATAACACTGCCTCCACCGAAATATGAATTTGGTTCGACCTCAAATCATGCTAACAGCAAGAATATGAATTTGAACCGCCTAAATTGAATTTCTTTTCATCAGAAAATATTAATTTATTCCACTCATCTGTCCATTTCATATATTTATGTACAAATTTTAAACGATTTTCCTTATAATGATGTTTTAACGTTGTCTTACATTTTGGTTTCTTCCATTTTATGTTACCACCTGTTCGCAAAATGTGTATGTGCATAAATATAAGAATTTACATTCATTAATTTTAGTTCATAATATTTAAGAATAATTCCTTAAATATTAACACTTTTTTACATTTTTTGAAATGAATCAAAAGTCAAGAAGTCTTAATCAAATTGTTTAAATTTTCTTTTATATTTTCAATTTGTAAATGTAAAAGTTTTGAAATTTTCTTTACATAATTTTTGGTTTTTAATGATTTTTAGGCTCATATTGGGGGCAGAATAACACAGCAGATGTGTTTTTTATTACAATGATGCTTGTGCTATAGAATGGGATCAAATTTAAGAAAATTTCTAATCGTTACTTTTAACAGCTTTTCATTGGAAAATTGCCATTTAAAGGAATTTATTGTTAATATTATCTATTAATCTAATAAAACTAAATTAAAATTTAAGAACATGTTTGCAAACTTCGCAAAATTATCATTAAGTACTATTTAATAATATCTATGAACAAAATTTTGTTTTTTATGAAAAAAAGTAACTTTTTAGAAAAAATTTTCTCGACTGTTTATAGGAACATTCCTGGTGTGTTCCTGATATATTCTGATTGCTAAATTAAAGAAAATAACAAAGGAAAGAAATAAATATTTCTTACATAAAACAAGTACCGTTATATCGCGAGTTATTGTAACAACACAACATTGTTTTTGGTTAAGAGTAACGAATATACCTCAAAGAAAAACAACAATTTTAAATGCGTTTATATGAATATGGACCAGTGTGTATTATTATATAGTAATGCAATAGTCACATTAACATACAATATTATATTATTTATTTATAATATTATTTATATTTATTTTAGCTTTCATTTTACTTTCTTAATTGACAAAAATAAGTATAGACAAATTTTTTATTTTTAATGAACGAAAACGTGTTTATTTTCTTTATATAAAGCGGTACATACGCTCTGTGTTATATAAAGTATAACACTGAGCGTATGATTTACATACAAATATTAATCATACGCACTTAGGGTACCTTTCTAAAATTAATTAATTAAATTACTAGAGGGCGAAATTATATGCATCTATACGTAAAAAATAAGTCCCTAAAGTATGCTTTCAGAAATTTACACTTACATATGTGTAAATTATTAAACACTGTAGTGCATATTATACCATATTTTAGGGGCTCATTTTAAAAAGAGTAAATTAATAAAAATTCAACCTCTAATTATTTTTCCCCCTATTGCCCATTAAAAACGAAAATTAATAAATATTTTTTCAAACAGAAAAACAAAATATTTGGCTTTAAAAAGCTGATTTAATAAATTTATTGATTTAAAATAAACCCCCAAAATATGTTTTAAAAATGTATATTATGCACTAAAACTTTTAATAATTACCACGTATATAAATTTCGAGAAGCATATTTTAGGGGCTTATTTTTTAAGTATTAATAATGCATGTAACTCCACGCCCTATGAATTACAGTTTTAAACAACAATTAATATCACTGTGCTAGTCGCAAATTTTCACAAGATGGGCATCCTACTGTTAAAGCTATTTCAAGTACATTGAAATGGTGGCAGCCGTTTTTCTAAATAAGCGCTCGTATTCGCGATTTTTGGTTTTAAACTTTATTATGAAAGTAGCACAAATAATAGAAAATTAGAAATAGAAGCGACATTATTTATGTAATTTAAACAAATTGATGATAAAAATCGATAAATCGATGAATATATACTGCAATTATAAAATAAATCAATTTCTGCCCGATTTGTAATGTATTTATTTTTTTGTTTGTAATTTTGCTCATTGGTAACATTAGTTAGCTTAGTAATGGAATTGTGTTACGATATTTTGTTAGTTTAAACTTTTGTAATTTAGCGCTTAAAGTATACTTCATATTAAGAATACGTGAATTCTTCAATAGAATCTTAATTCTTTATTTTGTTTTAATTTCACAACTAAATTACTAAATTTAAGCAAAATAACTTAATTTTTATAACCTTTTTCTTAGCTTTTCAAAGTTAAATATCACAAAAACGAACGCTAATGTTAAAAAATTTAGCATTGTCGAATTAATTTTACCCAAAGGGTGCCCGTTTTGCTAACAAAAAATAAGTGTCATTTCTAGTACAGTCTATTTATTAAAGTCTTTAAATATCAAGAAATAATAAATAAAATTTATTGGGTCTATTATATTATTATTATTATTATATACATCTGAAAAAGACTATAAATACATTATACAATTTTCATGCACAATTTATTTTGATTCAATAAAAAATATGTCTCAATAAATTGCTAATATGTAGTCATAGTTAGCTTTATTACAAATACTATAGTTAACAATGCATACAATACATATAAATTTCAAAGATACTTCTTTTATTTATTAATAAATCCCCTAAAGTATGCTTACATTTTTTTGCAGCGACAAATATGTAAGAACTTTTACTTATTTAATAAAATTAAGAATTCTCTTTATAAACTAAACACATTAAAGAATAAACAATATATATATATATATTATATTATATGTACATAACCACCATATGTATGTATGAATAACTAAGTATATACAGTTTAACATAATATAAATTAAAAATTTAATTCTCATGAAATTTTTCAATTCGATTAAATTATCTTTAGCACACACTATTCTTTATTTGAAGCTTCTATATAAACAAATATTAAAACGTTTGTTATTCAAATACAAATGGAATTAGTGTATAATTGACAGACTTAAATGGATATAGAGACTATGTATGTACATATGTATGTAATAACATTAACATTTTATCATAATAAATATTTAAATTTCAATCAACACACCATTTTTGGCATCAACAAATTCAATAATATCAAAACAAAAAAAGTAAATAACAACATACTAATACAAATTTAATAAATACAGACACACATCAATACAGTTAAACAAAAATAAAAAAGCAGACTGAAAAAAGCCTTATAATTTCTATAAATCAGCGAAAAGATTTTTACAAAAACTATTGCAATTCTATAGTTTTTAAAAAACTTTTGAAATTGCTATCGTATGTCCATGTGAAAAGAAAAAAACAAAAACAAAAAAAGCTAAATCAAAACGTGGCGCCATTCATACAATTCTCGCGCGATGAAGAGGACATTAATAATAAACAGCAGCAACAATAATAATAACAGCAATAATACACAACAAAAACAACTCGAACACCAGCATAGTTGCCAGATAAATTAGGTGAAAAATCGTCAAAATCATTAATATCAAAAATCTTTTATATGTTAATGAACATTTTCTATGTTTTTTTTAATGTTTTATTTATGATTAAGTTTTAAATTGCACAAAAAAATACACTTATTTCATATTGTCGGCCTATTATAAAAGCCTGGCGTATCTAATAAGTCCAAAGATATGGGCTAATATCAAAAATTTTTTGCCTGTCTGAAACTGACTTTAATCTTAAATAAGTTTTGTGGTAAAACTATTTTAAACAAACGGGTTACAGATCTGTACTCACAAGACTTTTTCTCATTCCTCTATACATTTTGTTCGCGAGTTCATGCGATCTTATAAAAACTAATTGGAAAATTCTACATCTTCTTTGTTGTTGTGCAGACTTTTAACAGTTACATACAGGGTAGTAAATTTTTGCTGAGGGGTCTGTGCCCCCCAATGAAATACAAGTTTTGATACAAGGATTGATACTTGTTGTAATTATGCGTTTTTTTTGTTATATCTCGCTCATATGACGCAGTAGATAGTCTCAAATTTTGGAAAACAAGAGCGAAAATTTCTAAAAAGTTAGTTTTATTGCGGGGCACATTCACAGTTCCTAATGGAATAGCAGGGATTACTGCGTGAATTTAGTTTTTTGTTATATTATACAATAAAATCTTAAGAGCATTAAAAAGAAATTTAATAAAAAAAAAAAATTATTACGCACTTTTTGTTTTTGTATTTTTATATAGCAAATTGCGATAGGAACAAATCTTGTATACATAGATATAGGAACGACAAAAAATATTATTAATTAATCGGGACCATAAACTTAAGTCAAAAATCGCATGGACAGCACGAATTGAGTCGGAGTTTGTAATGCTTAACGGAAATGTATAGGCGCATGAAAAAATTTGAAAGATAAACTTTTTATAGACTAAAAAAAAAAAATTTACTTGGGTTAAAAAAGGATCTCAATATTAATCAACATTTCTTTATAATAAACTTCAATAAAATATGTTTTCGTAATATATATGGAAAAATAACTTGGATTCGATCCGCATTTTTTAAAAATTTTTCAAAATTGCGATTTTGAGTATGATGACAATTTTTTAAGTTTTACTAGGAAACCCTACAGTATGCCACAATAATACCATCAAACACTGAAATTATCATAAATTTTATTTAAATAACTCAGTAGGTTTTGATAATACGTGTAGTTTTTTCCAGAATTGTACATAAACTTCTAGTTTCTGAAAATTTTTAAATGTTCATCTTAAAACCTCCATAACTTTCGAGCCGCCTGAGCGGTTTTAAGTTGAATATTTAAAAATTGTCACAGTTTATGTATGATAAATATTACGCGTAATATCAAAACCTACTATATGCTTATAAAAATGGTGGATATGTAATATTGTATGAATTTCAAACAATAAATAAATTTTTTAGCAAGTCTCTTGAAAATTTTGAAAAAATACTTAGACCTTTTTGTAGGCGCTTCGATTATACAAAATTTTATACAAAATTTACTTTTAAATAAATTTATCAAAAATGTATTTCGTTTAATTTAGTGTAGTGATAACAAGTAGATATTGCCTTTTAAGGAATTCTATTGCCTTGATTATGAAATAAAAAGTTTTTAAAAAGATTACAAAAAAGGGTTTATAATAATAACGTATATGTAATGAATCGAATATTATAATGGATTGGTTCTAATATTTATTTTCTATAAATGACTAGCAATTTCGAGAAGAGTTTTATTTTAATTGTCTTAATTTATGTATGAATTTTTTTCTTTAAAGAGAAGAAACATAAACGAAATTTCGCAAATAGTTCTGAATCTCTTTTTAGAAAAAAAAAATCACCAAATTTAGGGTAAAAATCGTCAAATCGTCTACAGACCATTTTTGGCAACAAAAATCGTCAAAACGACGATAAATTGTGAAATCTGGCAACAATGAACACAAGCACAATATACAAAATAAAAACATTTACAACAATACTAGTACAAGTGAGTACTAGTGTATGTCATAGTAATTCTCACAACAAACAAAAAATAACTCACAAATAAACATTAAGCTTTTTACAAATACCAAAACATAATTCCTTAAAAAAAGCTATAAATCTTATTAGCTCTTACTCTCCTAATACTTTTTCTCTATCCTTTTATCTCTCTCTATTTTTTCTATGTAAACATAAAAACGCACTCTGTCACACTTACACACAGCTTTAAATTTTAAAACAAATATAGTACATCAAAAAGCAACAAACGTAAATAGAGTGAAAAAGTCAACAGCAACAACAATTAGAAAATTTAATTAAAAGCCGCTTATAAAGGAACTTGCAAAATATGTAACAACACTCAGCCAGCAGCTCTTAGTTCTTACTTTTGACACTCTTATTTTTTTTTGTATTTGTACACAGCTTCTCAACATATGGTATTGGGAATATATGTTGCCATGTATTTAGAGGGAATTTTTGTAGGAAATTAAAATATGACTATAAAAAAATTTAACTCAATGATTTCATGTATCACAAAAAGAAAAACATTTCTCCAATAAGAACTAAGTGTTAAAATCAAAGCTCCTAAAGCTCTCTTTCAGCATTAAGAAATTTCTATAGCTTTGGTCCTTCGAAAGACTGCTATCCGTTGAAGATTATTATTTGAAATTATATGTTTACTGTACGATGAGTTCATCAACTTTAGAATGCAATCACTTTAGAATGTAGCGAAATCTCTACCGCAGTTATTAATGTAAAAAAATAAAATAACTAAAAGAAAAATGTAAAAAAAATAATAATATTCAACAGAAAGTGGAACTGCTAAACGAAACTTTAAAGATGTTGACATCTTGGTGCCATTCATGTGGAGACTTTTACTTCATATTACTGGAAATTCCGAGCTATGATTAACACGTCTTTAAAAACAAGGCAAAAGAGTGGTATCCGATTGAAGACTATAAGTTCACAAAATGTGAACTTTCTGCAAAAGATTAATATACTAGCACTATATAAAGTTAACAGAAAATGTGTTTAAAAAAATATAGGAGCAGTGGTGTATATAAGATCGAAATACATAAGCCAAAATATAGGTGAATAATAAATACAGTCAAACAGTTAAGAAATCGACTCTAACTTTAATTGATAAAATCTTGAAATAATCTTAGCTCCAGATCAACAGGGCTTTAACGAAAATGAGAATAGGATTATAATGGAAAATTTTTAACGCTTTCAAAATTTTACAAATGAACTTAAAAACTATTTTTGTATTAAATGGTCACAGTTAGGAGCTCTTTAAATTCTTATGGGAACTTTTGACAACACGACAATAAAAAATATGAGAAAGATGAAAAAACTCTAGAACAATGCCTATGCCAATGTCTTGCATTTGGTAGATTTACCTAAGGATAACATGTTAAATTTGAAACATTTTATAGACTTTCAACAAATTATATTGATTATTCAAAATACAGATCGTAAGAAAGAAAACAAACCAATATATCCAAATTTTATGTAATCTCTTTTCGCCGATCAATGCTCTAAATAATGTTATTTTGTCTATTCCATATCGCAGATCCATTGTTATATACTTTCCCGTTATTGTTCGCATCAAAAAAAAAAAAAAAAATATTGATGATGAAGATTGATGTTTACGAAGTCATTTCTGCTACTGATTTTAATAGAGTTTCAAATAAAGCCATGAGAGTTTGAAGTATAACATTAGGGTGGGTCGAAAAAAAGTTGTGCCAGTCATCCCCTAGAGTAAAAGAATATTTAGTAAAATTATTTTTTTGTCACGCCCCAAAATACCGCCCTTTTTGTTTTTTGTGCATGTCGTCGCCATTTTAAGTTCGATAGTAAAATGTTGTATGTCGTTGTTAATGGCATGATAACCGCTTTAATTAACTCTTTGGTGATTTTTGAATTCCACATCAAATCCTCAATGTTCCTTCTGGTATCTCGGATACATCTCCCCTAATATCCAATTATTTTCATATGTAACCATAGCCCTTTGTTAACCTATTATATTTATTTTTTAAAGTATTTCATTTTACGTATTTCATTCTAGGGGGTGATTGGCATAATTTATTATTTTTTATTATTATTATGAATATTTTTTTTTTGTATGGAGACCGACCCGCTCTAGTATAACAGTAACAAAAAGGTGTCCTACTAAAAAATATCAGGAGATTGTTACTTCTACGCTATCAAACGAAATAAGCAACAATCTGTGTAGCAAGAACTATGCCTTGTATGTTTTTCAAAATCAGAACCGACTCATTACATTGCACAGAGGGGTAGAATCAAAATCGAAATTGCATTCCGTTCGTAAGTCCATGCTTTGGGGTTTTAGAACATATAGGCTAAAGTGAACATTTCGATATAAAATAAGTCAAGTTCGGCAGTATCTGTAATTAGCCCTATTGGGTGATTGGGATCATTTTCAACTTTTAAAACATTTGCATGAAGATAACTTTCAGAAAAGTATAAAATAATTATATGTTCTAAAAGAAAATTCTATTAAAAAAAAAGAAAAAAAAAATGAGTGTAGAAACCTTACCGGCAAAAAAAAAATCCCAATGTGTGCAATTTTCAAATTCAAAATCGTAGATTATTTTCTTTCTTTAACTAATTATAGAAAAATTTAACAAAATCGGTCGGAAATATTGTGCTATATATGAAAAAAACTAGACCAATATATTGCAAAAAAAAAAATAAATAATAATAATAATAACAATATGATAAGAAACAAAAATTTGTTAAGCGGTTAAAAATCTTCTATGTCAGAGGTACTCTATTCTAATAGTTCCGCTCCTGTGGAGTCTGTGAGGCCCCCATTCCAAACTTAAAATTATAGACGCCTCTGCTACGTATTATACTTTCGTCCAAAATTCCAATTTTATTATCTAAAGATGTCATTATTAGAAATTTCCCCCAAAAAAATCTCCAAAATATTTTAGATATCCCCAACAAATTCCCCACTCCCCAAATTTTTGGGTTTAAAACCCATAATCTGGCAGTCCTGTCTGGCAATGAGGGAATTTACATTTTCTCAATGAGAAAACATAAAAATGCCCCAAAAGAGAGAGAGAGAGAGAGGAAGATAATATTCTAACTTGTTTATTTCTTTTTGTAATAATGTATTTCATATTAAAAAAATGTAGAGCAAACACCATGTCAATGGTGTGTATATGAGTGGATACCTCTGTGTATGTGTTTGTTGTTTTGTTGTGTTTGGTCCATGAAGGTAGTAAAAAAACCTAAAACAAGAGTTAATCAGTGTCAGTGTAAATGAAAGAGAGTGTTGATATGTTCACAGTAAAAGAACACGTACATATACACACACCCAAATACAAAAGAACCAACAGCACATGTATAGTAGTATGTTGTAAAATAAAGAGAATATTTTCTTATACTGGTTGGCTACTGATGATGGATGCTGCTGAAATACAAATCTGTTCACAGTTTCTTCATTTGTATTTTTGCGTGTGTACGTGTATAAATTGTTTGTGTATGTGAAGAGGATTCTTCTTAAATTCGTTTGTAGTGCTGAAAAAAAGCTTCAAAGGACAATTCAGTTCAGTTCAATCGTCAACCTTCATACAGCTGTGTGATACTTGTAAATCGTGGATAATATTTAAAAATATTTTGAAAATAAAAGTTAAAGAATTAAATAAAAAAAATAAAGTGTTAAATAAAAAAATAAATATACAACAAAAAAGAAAAGCAGGAAAAGAAAAAAAAAATATATAACTACATATATTTTAGAGCTGTATATATGAATGAATGCAAAGAAAGTGTACGATTTTCGTTTACTTTACGGTCTTAAGCTTTTTTTCCTTCTTAACGAGTGTTTAAACGAAATGAAATATAAAAAAATACATAATAATTGTGAAAAGTATTAATATAAATTACAAATGCCATCATTTACAGCTTAAATAAATAAAAGTGAAAATGTTTTCTAACATTAAAATGAAAGATACATTTAAAATTTGTAATTCAAATAAGTTTCTTTTAAACGTTGCTGCTTTTTGTGGAAATTGTTAAAACGTGTTGTGAAATAACTCTCGTTGTATGTATTATACATTTGGGTGTGTGCGTTAACAATGTATGACAACACGTATACATTTATACTACTTGTATGTATGTTGTTTATGCATACATACATCCTGTCACAATTACATACATACATACATACATACATACATATGTCCGCATCGTATATCATTTTTTAAGTAAGAGGAGAAATTTATGTGATATTGAGTGTAAAGAGTGCTGCGTCTGTTACAAAAATTTTAAAAATGATGCCAATTTTTTTCGGTTTTGTTTTGTCATTTATCGTTTCATATAAAATTCCTTTAAATTAAGACCACAAACATTTTTGTGTCTGTAATATTTTCTAAATATTATTGAATTTATTGCGAAAAAGAAAAAAGAAAAAAAGGAAATGGCAACAAGAGGATTCTTTAGTGAATACTTTGTAATAGAAAATCATTTATGTCTTGCTTTGTTTTATTTATGAAATGTCAAATCAATATTTAACACGTGTATTGTATACAGTTTGTCTGCTACAATTTGACTGATACATAAATCTAAAAAAGACCAGTCACTAAAGATTATTTGATAGTTTCATTTAAACGTTTCATAAATGTGCATGAAAATCTAAAAGTGCATATTATAGGTAGACAATTAGAATTTTATTTTAAGGACCAGTATCATTAAAATTATGCTACAATAATTATTGTTTACTTGTGTGAGTTGAATTCGATTTTATAAAAATATGTTATTTGTAAACATTTGTTGTGTAAAATTTGTGATTTAGGTGGAATTAGTGTTTTTGATGAAATTAAAATTTTTTATAGAATCTTTTTTCTGAAATTATATCCAGAGAAATAACGTCGACCTACGTGTACAAAACAATACCATTAAGTGTCAATAGTGTATCAAATTATTAACAAAAATTGATAACGCCTCAGTATCAACATGAAACATAGTGAATCATTCAGAGTAAAAAAATTTTGTCACTTTTACCATTAGATATTTTTGTCAAAAATATATCAAAGAAAAGCGAAGAGTCTGTGTTTTTTTTTAATATATATTTCAGCTTACTATACTTTAACTAGCACAGTATTTATAACCTCGCGAACTTAAAATTTAATAAACTAAATTTTTATTGTGCAAAGGTCTAGTTTATTGATGCAATATAATCTAGAGTCATGTGTGTCATAAAGCAAAATATTTTAAAATATTGACAAAAATTGATCTGGAATAACATCTCAAAAATTGGACAATAAAAATCAATTTTTTACAAAAATTTTGTAGACATTTCAGTCTTGAAATAAAATATTATTGGATTTTAAACTTTTTTTTGTGTATGTTATATTTGAATGTCATAACTAAAGTATCCATATCACACAAAATGAACTGTCTAGTGAAAAAAAGCCCGAAAACCTTTTTTAAAATTTAATAATAAAATTTCAACATTCAAGATATGTTTCATGTTTTATTGTGCATCTAGTCTGCATAAAATAGGACGACTCTAATATTTCAAGAAATGTAACTTTGGCTAAATATCAAACATTTTATAAAATATTGTCAAATTTAATGGACCAGCAAAAAAAAAAATGCACAATGGAAAACAACTTAAGTCTGAATGGTGTCCAATATTTTGAAATGTGTTCTATATAGCCGATATTAAATTAAAAAATTATAAATATTAAAGATTTTGTATTAAATGTTTCAAGATTTTCGATTTATCTATTAAAAATATTAAAATTAGAGGCTATTGTAATGAATGCAATCCTAAGATACTTTAGGAAGTTTTTGCAAAACAACCAAAAACAATCGTGATTTTAATAGAAAAATTAGAAAAGGAAATACGAATGAAAATCAAATGATCAAACGTTTAAATCCTGAAGTAACAGTACATCGAATCATAACAAATCAAAATAACAGTATTAATAACTATTAAGTAACCAGTAATTTCGTATTTTGCGAATATTGTTATTTAGTGGGGTAATCATACAGAAAACTAACAAGACAAAAAAAGTTAAAGGCAAAAAAGTTAAAAAATGAATTAATATTTTTATTATATTCAAAAAAACACTATGGCAGCACTGATTAATAAAAAAGGGAAATAATTTTTGTGAAAAATACCATAATTAAAATTTGTTTGTGTATCACAATAGATATTTGACTCTTAAAAAACTTAATTTCTAAAAGAGGGTATTTCGGGTAATTTATTAATCCAATACAGGCAAAATATTAAAAATTGTTAAAATATAAAAAATTTTTCATAAATAGACATATACTAAATTTCACTGTTGTACCTAGTTTCTTTCTATTTTTTTAAAATTTTTATATGGGCTCAGTCACTGTGTGATATAAAAAAACCAAAATTTTCCTGATAAATATTATTTTTTTATTTTTATTTTTAGAAACAAATTTTCAATTTTTAAAATTTTACTCAAATTTAGTAGGTGTTAGAAGTTCTAATGTTTATCCCCACAACAAAATAATCGAAAAGCGTAACGGCAAAAAAATTTTTCTATTCAAAATTTTGGAAAAAATTACCAAAGTTGGAAAGAAATAATTAAATTTAAAAAATTCTAAATAATTATTATAAAAATTAATATAATCTTAATATATGTATTCTGGTTTTAAATACTTTGTAATTAATCATAAACTTTAATTAGTCTTTTGGAGAAAAAAGTGTTTAAAATTATTTAATTATTAAATTAACTATTTAATCAAAATGTTATATCAAAATGTGATCCCTGATCCAATTTTATAGGGGGCCAGGTTATAAAGTTTAACAATAAAAATTTAATTATTCTCACGTCCTTATGATATGTTAACGAAAACAAAACAGATTGTAATAAATTTAGAATTGCACAACAGCTGGGTGGAGTAGTAATAGAAAATAAGGTTGATTTTTACAATTATATGTTTGCAGAAAAAGAATGCAATTATTTGCATATTGTCTTGCACAGTTTTAATAACTGAACAAGGTAAATTTTATATTCCCAACAGCACGATATTGGGGAGCCCCCTAAAATATACCAATCGACTCAGAATCTCCTTAACTGGTCGAAATTGGTTCATTATTTTACCTAGTCTAAATCTATATTTCCTAAACTACTGGAGGGATTGAATTGAAATGTATAGGAGAGTCTTGGAGGAGGTCTTAAGCATTCACAAAAATAATCTTGTGGTCACCCTGTAATAACACGAGGTGTCAATGCTGACCACCTCGAGTATGAAAATTTAAAATAATCGTAACTACTAAAAATCAATATAAAGAAATTTGTAAAGAATCTGATGATATCTATTATGGTTAAAAAGATATTTGTGCTTGAATTCGGAAATTTCGGTTTTTTGCGTGGACCTTTTTTGGTTTTTCTCAAATAATTTCCGTAATGTGGGAGTGAAGATTTTTTTTAAATATCCCAAAATTCCCAATACATTGCAAAATAATTTATTGAACATTATTTTGAATTATCTCAATTCGTCTAGTTGTGAAAAATGATAAAATTCAAGACTTTAAATTGAGTACAGGAAGCAGTTTAGTACAAAATCGATCTATAGATATTTTGTAATTTAACAGCGTGACATTTTTTTTTTCACTAATCGATAAACATGAATTTTTTTCTAAAATTAACTATTTTCGATGGTACAAATGTGAATAAATTTAGAATTTCTTTATAAAACCATTTATAAAGCCATGTCTTTTAAAATATATAAAGAAAAAGATTATTTTATTAACAAAACTTTCAGAAAAAAGTGAAAGAAAAAACACTTTTGTAAAGAATAGCCATTTTTTCATACTAATTTCAGAGTGCTGACCTTGAACATTTTTCACAGCAAGACGAATTGAGAAAATCAAACAAATTTTATTTGATTCCAAAAATTATTTTGGAATATATTAGAAGTTGCAAAATGTTTTTAAAATTTTTTCCCTTATATACCGTTTGACTTATTACCGAAAAACGATATAAAGTCGAGGGAAAAAATCAAAAATTCAAACGTAAATATCTTTTTGACTGTAAGAGATAATTTAGGTGAAATAGGATTTAATTTGTAGATGTTACGATTTTTTTTAACTTTTACATACTTTGGCACCCTGTAGCTTATATCGTATTATTACAGGGCGACTACAAATTGATTTTTCGATCCAACCAGTATTTTAGGAGATAAAGATTTATTACCAAATTGGCTCCACTGTGCGCTAACATAACTGAATTAAATATTAAACATGCAAATATACGCCTTTGTAAAATTGAATTTTTCTCTAAATTTATAAAAAACTGATAGCTGTTAATTTTTATTTATGTATAAGTATATTTATTAAAATCCAAAAACTTAAAAAATTTAACACATTTTCCCCTTTTTTTACCTCAAAGTTTGTCCATTTTGAAAAATTATATTTTATATACTTTGTCAGGTTTTATTCTTCTTATACTTACAATAGGCATTTGTGCTGATGTTTGTAAAATCTAAAAATGCTGGTTTAACGTATACCAATCGATTTAGAATCACCTTGTGAATCGATCTATTGATGTACGTCCGCCTATTTGTGTAAACCTTGTAATCAAACTACAGGTCGAAATTTTGAAAGATATGATATACATGTCTTTAACAGCATGATTCTCAACAGTAAATACTTTTCATAAATAACATATTTCTATTGCTACATTTCCCATATTTATTCATGATCAGGGCAACCAAAAATTATATTTTTTCTTGAGCTTCAAATAAACCAAAATGTTAGTTTTTTATCCGTTTCAGATAATTCTAAGAATTTTGGCATCGATTTGTTGCAGCATATTTTTGCATATTTTAATCATAGCAGTATACTTTTTGCTTATTTTGGACTTAGAAGCATATTTTGTCATATTTTCATAGAGCATATTTTAGCAATTTAAATGGCATATTTTTGCATATTTTATACATCAGACCATAATTTTGCATATTTTACACTTAAGAGAAAAATTTTGCATAGTTTGCCCCCAATAGAATTTTTTACGTATTTTGCCATTAGTGAAATTTTCTTTTTACTGTCACATACGTTTTTCAAATCCGATTCCCTAATAATTTTCCTCTTATAAATTGATATAATTGTATTAGATTTGAGTGTTTCTAAGCGCGATAAAAAATATATATGTTTTAGAAAAAAATATTTTAAGAGCATATTTTTTAATTTTAAAAGCATATTTTCCGATTTTAAGAGAATTTTTTATGCGCATAAAACACTTTTCTTAGAGCATATTTTTGGTTGCCCTGTTCATAATATATTACAAATACTTTCCTACCTATTCATATATTGTAAGAATACTACATTAAATGTAACTGTGTCTCTTTATATCCACTTATATACATGTATATTATATACAGTACTGTGCAGAACATAAGCAACAAAATAAAGTATTAAATTTGCAAAAAAAAAAAAAATCTAATTTAATATAATTGTTAACATAATTATTAATAAAAAGTTGTACTTTAGAAGATGTAAATCGGTTTCTTCTTAGAAAAACGAGAAAAAAACTGTAAACTGTAAAAAAAAAACAACAAAAGCAACATAATCTGCAACTGTTCAAAACATGTCAAATTTTTTAACTTGGTTGGGATTTTTCTTCAGTCAATGGCAGTTTTATAGTAAAAATATTTGAATGTAGCATTATTTTCATTTATATTTTCTAATATGTCTTTTACTAAAGATTTTTTTTTTTAATAAAAATTATTATTATTATTATTTTTTGATAGTATATCCTGATGCAATTAATTTTAAGATTTTTTTTTTTTGAATCAAAAAGGGAAAAGTAATCCAGTTTGATACTTAAAATTAAAATTAAGGTCTAGAAATTTCTTTTTTTCAGTGTATGTTAATGGGCTTCTGTCAAAAACTTCATTTAATTTTGATTAAAAATAATATGGTAACGTGCTCCAACAATGGATTTTCCTTTTACACAATGTCTAAAGTTTAATATATAGTCCGTTCAAAATTCATTGGAAACATTTGTTAAAGTTACGAACAAAGCAAAATAATACTGTTCACTGAAAAGCATATTTAACATAGGTATAGCTTTTTATTCCTGTTTTTATAGCAGAAACATTTTTTCATTATTATATAATTAGGTAGATTTTTATCTAAACTCAACAATTTTTACTTAAATTGAGCATATTAAAAAAAGAAAGTACTTTATTTAATTTGGAAAAAAAATATTAAATTATATCTACTCTGACCGGATACTAGGGATGCCAATTGGGATTGATTTTAAAAAATCCTGGGATTTGGGATTCCTAAAAAATTTTCTTGAGTTATGAATCCCGAAAAAAATAATGTTTTTAACCCATTATATGAATATTAATTTTTTTATTTTTATTTCACTCTTTTCAATAATAAAAATATTTTTAACTTGTAAAATTGAAATTTTCTTAGAAATAATTAAAATTTGTTTTATTTTCCTTTTTTAGAAGTAATTATTAATAAATTTCAAAACAGTGCAAAATATGCACTTAGTCGTAAAAATATTATTTTTATAGAACTACCAACTTCCTATTTCTGCTATAAAATATCATGCTTTATAATTTAACAAAAAATATATATCTTAAAGTTTAATCAGCCAATTCCTGTTTCGCAAATTTTAACGGTTTAAAATTTATTAGCTTTTCAAAAAAAATTTTTTCTAACTCACTTGTGACGGATAAAAGTCATGTGCATTCGTTTTTGACTCACATATTTAAAAACTCAATGAATATATTATTTTGCTTCTATTATAATTATTATTCCTTTAACATTTTTCTTATTTGTTATAAATTATTTAGAAGTAAGAATAACGCCATCTATTTCAATAGAAATTAGCAAACGCAAAAATACCACTCTGTCTTATAGTACTAAGAATAGCAACCATATCTAAACAGCTGTAAGATGATTACGTTTGTTAATATGTATGTGTATGTTTACATGAGTGATCGACACTATAAAAAGAGTGTAACAGACAGGGTTGTCAGATTTTTTTGAGCCTCTGTCTCCAAAATTGTTAGTCAGAAATTGCCAAAAATCGCCAACTTAAAATTATATTAGATTTTTTAAAGAAATACTACAAAATTAACTAATTAACTAATTTGTAAATGTAAATTCAGCTTTAACAAAGCCAATAATAATTGCAATAGATAATAATAATGCTGTGCTAGTTGCAAATTTTAACAAAATTTAATTTTAACAAACCCTATTCGTAAAGCTAATTCGAATACGCTGAATTCAATGGTGACAGCAGTTTTTCGCAGTTAACACTCGTATTCGTGATATTTGGGTTTAAACTTAATTATGGAAGTAGTGAATTAATTGAAAATTAGAAAAATAAAACAGTACATTACTTATGTATGTTAAACAATAAATTGATTGAATACATAAGTATTCTAATCATAAATTAAATCAGTTTTAGCCCGATTTTAAATGTTTTTATATTTCTGTTTGAAAATTTGCTCATTGGTAACACTAGTTAGTTTACTTACAGAATTATAGTAATACTTTTTGCCAATTTAAAGTTTTGTTTAATAACGTCTAAAATATATATGATAACAAGAATTCATTACACTTCCATTGAAGTGTATGATCTTAACTGTTTGTATTATTTAAATTCAAAAATTAACCACCTTATTCAATAACCAATTTTAAATTTAAAATACATTTTAGAGCGAAATTTTGTATTAAAAATTTTATTTAAAATGTATTTTAAATTTAAAAGTTAATTTTCCTAAATCATTCTTTAGCCCTTCAAAATTAAATATTTCAAAAACGAGCGCTTTTAAAAATGGTTAACACTACTAAATTTAGCGTGGTTGATTTAGTTTAACCCAATAGATGCCTATATTGAAAATTTGTCTCATTTTCGAGCACAGTATAATTGAATAAAAAATACATTTTTCTGATATATAGCCCCTTTTTAAGACATCAACTTTTATAATTTATTGGACTTTATTATAATATTTTTTATAGAATAATTCTAAAATTATATAACAACATTGGTCCTATTAAACATATAAATTGTTTCAAAGAATTAATTTATTCATAGACGTTAATTTCATTGTGACCGAAATCATTAATATGCTTAATATATTTGAAAGATGATGGAAAATAAATTATCAAACATTTAATACATACATAAGTATTACAAAATATAACTTTTTTGGGGATAAAATTTTGTAAACTAAGTTGAAGCTATTTTCAATTTAAGGTAATTACTAAAAATAGTCAATTTGTAGTAAGAAAATTTAATAGTTTTTCTCCACAATTTAATTAAATTTTAAAAATTAGCCAAACAAATCGTCACCATGTTATATATCGCCAAAAAATTCGCCATGTCGCCAAAGATCCCCACGTTTGGCGAAAAATCGCCACATCTGACAGCCCTGGTAATAGATGGCAGTTGGGGAGTTAGCCTGTGGCTATCGACAGGGTAAGACGTTATTTATTCTGAGAGGAGGCTTTCCCTCCGTCAGAGTAAAATAAAGTATATTTTTTGATTGTTGGTTTCACCCAATCCCAAAATACTTGCCCTATATACAATATAGTTTATTACACTGGGAGGGAACTTCACCTCCGCCAGCTTAATAATAATATATTTTTCTGTTTGTGAAATAGTACAGGATTGATTGGTTTTACCCTCAATCTAGAGCCAATATAGTTTATTATACTGAGAGGCTATCCTTCCGCCAACTTAATAAAACTGCATTTGTCTGGTTGCTGAATAGTGAACAGTGGTTTTACCCTCGACCTAAGTATTCAACGAATTATTCTAGTAAAACAGACGGCTTAGTGAAGATCGGTGCGAGACCAGTACGGCGTTTTTGTTTGTTGTTTTAATTGTTACAGTAGCTTTTAGGTACGGTAATAAATACGATTTATAACGTGTTTGAAAAAAAAGAGAAATTGTTTATATTTTTATTTTGTAACGAACCTTGGAAGCCTAAACCATTTTCTTTATTAAATTAAAGTTTATCCATTTTCTTCTTTGGCCAACTTTTTCTGCACATATAAACGGTGCACTGACGAAAAATCCTATGTGTTTTTTACTACTTTTCAGGACAACAGAAAACCGTTTTATTTTGTAAATTCGCAACTTTTTTTTAATATATAGGCTTTTTTGCATATAAAACTTTTAATTTTTTGTTTAATATTTTGTATTTTTGTTCATCAAAAAGTCCTATGTGTAGCAAAAAACAATAAGAGTTTTTCTTATCTACATTTTAATTTTGCATTAAAATTTTATTAAAAGTGCATTAAACTATAATAAATATATTTACAACAAAAGGAAAAAATATAGTTGTTATTTACTGAGAATAAAATTTAAAATTTTTGAGAGTAAAATTTTAAATTTACTCAGTAAATACTCAGTTTACTGAATTTTACTGGAAAAGTAAAAGAACTGACCTCAAATAATTACATTTTTTAAAAGTGTTCAAAATAATAGAAAAATAAAAACCATAAAAACGGGTTTTAGAAACCTCGAAAAATTGCGGGATTTGAAATTTAAAATTCCCGAGAATATGGGATTTGTAAATCCCAAAAATCCCAGGGTTTTTGATATCGGAAACGTAAAGGATTATACTAGGGCGGATCAATAAGTCCGTGACTTTTTGAATGAAACACAGTTTTATTTGCAAAACAAAAATTTATTTTTCAACATAATCTCCTTTTAACTCAATACACTTAGTTCAACGTTTCTCCAGTTTTTGTATCCCTTCCAAAAAATAGGGTTTTTCGAGGTCCTTAATATAGGCATTTGTTTGGTCAATAATTTCATCGTTGGAACTGAACCTCTTTCCACTGAGCCATTTCTTTAGGTTTGGAAATAGGAAGTAGTCACTAGGGGATAAATCCGGAGAATATGGCGAATGAGGTACCAATTCGTAGCCAACACGTGTGCACCCGTGCATTATCTTGATGCAAAAGAACTTTTTTCTTGGCCATATGGGGTCGTTTTCTTTTTAAATCCTCATTAAATCGGTCTAATAAGTTGGCATAATATTCGCCGTTTATTGTTTTTCCCTTTTGAAGGTAATCGATGTAGATTACCCCGCGTGCATCCCAAAAAACTGTTGCCATCACCTTATTGGTCGACATACTTACTTTGGCCTTCTTCGGAGCAGGTTCACCCGGGGAAACACATTGTTTAGACTGCTATTTATTCTCCGGAGTACAGTAATGGATCTATGTTTCATCTATGTTTCGCCGCAAAAACTCATTCGGATTGCGGTTAAACAACTCCAAACAATCCTTTGAAGTTGTCACACGTTTACGTTTATGGTCAATTGAGAACAAACGTGGCAACCATCTTGCAGACAACTTTCTTAAGCCCAGCTGATATTTAAAATCGAAACCACACTGCCATATGAAATGCCTATGGCATCAACAATTTCACGCACTTTTACTCTTCGGTCGGCCAATACCATATCGTGGATTTTTTCGACATTTTCGCATGTACTGACCCCAATTGGCCTTCCAGAACGTTCAGCGTCATTTGTACTTGTGCAACCACAACGAAAGTCAGTAAACCACTTTTTTGCCATTGAAATCGATGGTGCAGAGTCTCCATACTAAATATCGAGCTTTTTCTTGGTTTGATTGACGGTTTTTTTTCGCAAAAAATTTATAAAATATATAAAAAATAAAACAAAACTAAACAGAATATTATTATATATATATATGTATATATATATATATATATATATATATATATATAATATATTATATATATATATATATATATATATATATATATATTATATATATATTATATATATATTATATATTGCTATTGTTGTGCACACTCTTATATGTAAATTGTAGTGTTTTATTCACGTTTTTGTTAATATACAAAGTTAAATCCCTTTAAAAGTTTCTGCTTTTGTTAATCCTTAAATATAAATGTAATTTTTTATAACTATTTTTGTTGTAAATTAGGTTTACCCTAATTTTGCTTTTGTTCTGCACAATACTGTACATATGTATTTGTTTCTATAATTTTTACAGTATGCGTGTTTACAGTTTTGCGTTTTACTCATTTAAAGAATCTTGAATTTGTTATTTAAAGTATAAGGTCAAGATGTTTAAGCGTTAAGGAACAATTTATATGCACGACTGAGTGACTGGCTGTTTGACTGACTCTGGCTGACTGTTTTTTTTTTATTTTGATTTTTGTTTTTGCTGGTGTGTGTGTCTCCGAATTTTTCTTACCTATTTTATTTATTTCTTTTGCCTTGAAACGTCAGTTGTTTGTTAAAGGCTGCTAAATGTTGAGATTATATGAATTTTAAATACAACATTTTGCATTTATTTATATCATTTTTTTTGTATATGGAAAATAATTTACATTTTTACACATATCCGTAAATATACATTACTAGTAGCATTTAACATGCTACTGAGCTAGAGGACTTGTGAGACTCTTGCATAGGTCACATACAAAACTGGTAGCTTTTTTATTTAGAAACTACAAAATGTAATATCAAAAGTAAAAAATTCCAATGGGAGTAGTTATAATATTTGTGTCTTCAGAAAGTAAATAACATACATCTCAATCGAATCTCCAAATGATTCCAATTTCATACTTCCAGATTCATATTTAAATAAGGAACATCTAAGGAGTTTAATATCGTACCACTTCGTAACCTCTTTATATATATATATGTGTATATCACACAATTAAAAAACCGAAAAAAATCTATTTAAATTGTTTCTTACATTTCACAGCCTAGGAGATGTTCTCTAGACGCTTTTAACTCTCAAGGCTCCAAATTTCTAAAAATGTTGGGGAAGAGATATTTACAGTACAATGCCTATAGGACATTGTGTCGGCATTAACAGACATAAACTTTTTAAATATTTTAGTTAAAAAAGTATCCAAAAGTAAAATAAATAATGGGATTTTTTTCAAAAAGTCTAAATGACATGTTTGAAATATTTGCGATAAAGGAAGATTTATTTCTATGTTTTTCAGGTTTAGAAAATTCATAGGGCAACAATAAAGTATCAGTCTTTTACATCCAAAACGTTCGAAGGTTCAAAAACTACCACATTATTTCTATTATTATTTTTTAGTAGAATATAATGTCTCTGCAGATTCTCACCCACATAGAACCATAAGTATATATCTTTAATTTCATGTTTCTAGCTTCAATATTATATAAAAAAAAGTACATTTAGAAGAATGAAAAAGTACCACAAAGTCAACTGTATTCTCTCTCACTCACTTAGGAGCACATATACTTAAGTTCATGTTTAAAGGTTTAATATTGCAAAATATCTTCAAAAAATTTTTGTGTTATAAAAATGTTTATATTGCAAAAATATATCGAAAAAGTATTGAGTCGAGATTTTGTGCTATTATTCATTTTGAATTGGAATAAAATTATTATTAATATATACTTTTTAATGAAATTTTACAACTATTTGGACGCTTAATTTGCAATTATAGTTATTCTTTTAGATTTATCAACAAAAATCCCCCAATTATCAAGAACTTTCAAAAATTTCCAAAAATGGAATTTTTAACTTTTTTTCTGCCATATCTTAACAACCGATATCAAGGAGCAAAAATTTCTATTACCAAAAAATTAAAGACACATTAAACTATATAAAAAATATATATTATTTTAATTCCAGCTTTGCGATTTGAAAAATTAAGGTAAAAACTGGAAAATAATGAAAAATAGGTCGAATTTGGAAGACCATGATTATTGCACGTTTAAAGCTTTTATAATTATTTTCCTTCACACAATTTCTTACAAAGTTATCTTTCAGAAAAATATAAATATTATATTCTTTCTTCACATAATTTTTCTATTTGTTGTTAATGAAATAAAAAAATGCAAAAAATGGGGTGTAATTTGGACCCAATATAGCAAAAAAACTTTACCAAGGCACACTAAAGAGTTAAAATTGTAATCTTTGAAGCTTAATATCTCTTAAACTGAAATACATAATATATGCATATTACAATGTTTTTTTGTAGATCTCAACCAGTAGAATCCTCCCATATAAAACTCTTTCAAATCGGTTCAAATATAAGGAATTAGCATCGTTTTTTTAAATTTTTATACCTGAGGTGTCCAATTTTGTGACGCTGTTGACCCGCCCTCTGTAGGTGTATATGGTCCAAACTCAAAACTTAAACTCGCCTACACCTCTACTATCACTAAGTGAAATTTCATTGAAATTGGAACAGCTGCTCCGAAATTCAATAATTATTTCTCTTTTGTTTTTTGAATCGCACACTGTGCGCCTTACATCCCTGTTTCATTATGCAATAAATTCATTGCTTTACCCAATATTAAATAAATTACGTGGCCAACTTATTTCGACACTAGGAAAGTCGGTAGGGCAAGTTTTGCCATTTTAAGTCACTTTAATGCGCAAACGTAATTGTGAATTTACTTTAACGTAACTGGGTCTTATATGGATGCTATAGTCATTTGTAGACCGAGCCTTCTGAAATTTGGCTGTAAGATTAATACTTAAATGAGATTTATTTCAACTAAATATTACATTGAATTTTATAAATTTTATATTCCTATATATATATATATATAGGAATAATGAACGATATTGTAATTCCGGGAGGGGTTCCTGTTTGGGAGGTATGATGAATTTTAGATCGATTCTTAAGAAATTTGTTATAAAGATATTTGCTTAGACAAAACTCATCTATGATGAATTTTATTTAAATACGCATATATTTAAGACATTTATGAGCCTTTGACCTATTTTCGGAAAAAAAAATAATATGGGAGCTGAGTGAAATAGCAATTACATTTTAAAAATTTTATTGTGGTATGTTATTGGCCCAAAATAGATTCAAGCACTAAACTTCATAAAGTTGCCTTTAAAACTGCGTCCTACAGATTGGCAGAAGTTATGATTTTTGATGCACGCACATCCGGACCAACAGAATTTTACGCTAATTTTTTTTTTCAAAATTAAAAAAGTATTTTTCCGATATGCTAATGAATTAATTATTGCAACAAAATTATAAACAAAGCAAACCTTCCCTGAATTAAGCGCATTTTTTTTGGATTCTACCCCACTGTGCGTCATATGCCAATTACCTGATTTAGAGTGTATTTTATTATTAAGAAGAGATCTTAATACTTATTATCTTAAGGTCTTAAGTATATTTACTTAAATATTTTTTTCATATTTTCTTTACAAATTCTCCCATTTCGTATATAGAATTAAAACACGTACAAAATTATCTTTTGCCTATTATACTTTTATCTATTATCATTGATTAAACACTTAACAAGCTACAATTAAAATCTCTGTCTTAAAAATATTCCTAAATTATTCTCTAATAAAAATCAAATATCAAAAAGTTTATTCTACAGCAGAAAAGGTATTAAAAACCAATAAGAGCAACTACAATACTTAAACGACATTACAGCAGTAACCTACCGCACAAATTTACAACAAATACTTGTACTTAAATTACAAAATAACAACAACAAAAAAACCAATAAAAAAATATCACATGTAAAACAGTTTGTCACCAATAACGTCAAAGGCAGGAGGAGCAGGAGAATTAATGAATTTACTAACTAACATTGTCATTATTTGTGCTATTTTGTGTATGTGTGTGTATTAGTAGAGTGCGACAATTTGTATGTATGGGATGTTTCATATTTGTGAAAGGCATAATATTTTGTTTTTGATCTTTGAATTAGAAATGAGATAGAATACAACCCTTAAAGCATTGAACCTTTGTTCTAAAGGAGGATATTAACTTTAAACTTTATATTATTGAGAATTATATTGGCTAAATAATAGAATTTGTTTGATAAAAATAGTGTACATATTTGAATCAATCCTGAATCGAAATTGGCTACTTTCCCAAAATATGGAAAGAGTCATTTATCAGGAAACAAATCTAACATTAATTAATTATAGAGGTATAACTAAATTAAGTGCTATCCCGAAACTCTTTGAGCAACGTCTAATTGAACCTCTTTACCATCAAATTTCATCAATACTTACTCCCTACCAACATTTGTTTCGAAAAGGATACTCAACAGCAACCGATTTATTACAACTCACTACATTGATAAATTATGGTTTCACAAAAAGACAATATACTGATGTTATACACACTTACTTCAGTAAAGTGTTCATAGAGTTAATTACGACCTATTTACTATTGAGAAAATTGTTCTTAATAGGATTTACAAACAGAACCATAAATTAGATAGAATCATATTTGACAAGTTGACAACAACGCGTTCGTTTTAATAATTCCCTATCTAAAATCATATATGTTAAATCCGGTGTACTGAGAGGCAGTCATCTTGGGCCGATTTTCCTTTTTTTGTTTATAAATGACCCCCCATCAATTGTGATTTTTTCCAACTTAATAATGTATGCAGATGACGTTAAAATTTTTGTAAGCCCAAATTGTCCACTTAATTAATCATTTTTACAAGTGAATTTAGATAACTTTTTTATATGGATTAAAGAGAACTTAATGGATCTTAATGTCAAAAAATGCAAACATATGTACTACTCGAGAAAATCTGGTTCTTATAGATGTTTCCATCTCGGGAAATACGAATTGGAGTCCGTAAATGAATTCCTGGATCTTGGCGTACTATTCGATCCAAAGCTTATATTTAATAAACACATTAATATGTGTACAAATAAGGCTTGTAAGGATGCTACATTAAAAGTTGGGCTAAAGAATATACTTCGTTAGTTAAACCAATTTTGGAATACTGTTCTGTTGTCTGGGACCCTTTTTATAACATTCATATTGACTGTATTGAATCTATACAAAAACAGTTCGTACATTTTATATTAAGAAATTATTATCCAGATTCGATATATAATTTGCCATCATAGAAGACCAGATTACTGCAAATGAAATTACCAAGTCTCAAAAGACGAAGAATTATGTTAAATATAATTTTCGTTATCCAGCTTATATCTGGCAGTATTGAAGCAAAATTTCTTGTGAATAGAATAAATTTTAATATACCTCAACGTCCCTCACGTTTCAGCCTCACGTTTTCAGCCATTATCCTTTCCGTAGATTATGTTTAAACTTTAATGAATTTTATAATGTTATTAATATGTCTAACTAAACGTAATTTAATTTTACTCTTAAATAATTAATGTAACATGTAATTTGTAACAATTTTGTATTTTCTATCTGTAAGGATATTGTCCATGTATAAATTTATTTATTAATAAATAAATAAACAAATAAAATAAAAAATATCTGGAAATTAAACAAAGTTTTGGTAAAAACTTGTTTTTGTTTGATTTCTTTTTTCAGTAAAAACAAATATTGCATTTGCAATGTAACGTTTTTTTAAGTTATGGGCAGACTAAGCAAATATTTGACGAAACCATTTAATATAATAATTCTTTTTACCTTTGTTGAAATAGGAGAATAATTTCATTTTATTGAACGTTGTTTACAAAACACAATTCAGTTTTTCCTAAAACACAAATGAAATAGAATAATTGAGTTTATAAGAATTTAGATAAAAAGATTATTACAATTCCTAAAACAAATTAAAAAGTTTGAATTTTGCCCATAGTCCTTGAACTTTTTTTTTCTTTAATTTTGAGTTTTAAAATGCAAAATACTAGCTATAAAAAAATGCCTGGATGTTTTTATAAAAAAAAAAAAAATATCAAAAATAAATGAAATAAAATTTTGAGACCTTATATGTAGCTCCCTTCCTAAGATACCTATAAAATCGTCAAAACTTACACGCAGGCCTATCAAAAGAGTATTCCACTCTATGTAAAACAGTTCATATGATTTGAAATTACAGTTATATTTTCAAAATATTTGGATTAGTGCTCATGAATAAAACGTTGTATTCCTTACTTAAAAGTAGAAGAATATTATGTCATACTATTAGCAAACGCACACTCTCTCTCAGCAATTTGAATTCAAACGTCAGACATCATGTTACTCTTGAAGATCTTTAACAAAAATCAGTCTATAAATGAAGTTCTCGTTTTCGTATTATTAGAATGTTTTAGGTCTCCAATCAGACTTTGAATGTCCTATTCTCGCTTCTTTAAAGAAGTTTGGATCGGATTAAATAATAATAATAATAATAATATCGAAAGTGTTCTAAGGATGATGAAAGACTTACATATGCATATCGTTATCTGAAAGAGTAGTAAAAGAGCCAAACAACACTTTTTTAAAATTTTGAAGGGAGAGATAAAAAACTTATTAAGCTAAAAACTATTGTGGTACTAAAAAACGATGTTGTTACATTTCAACATAAAAAACACATTTGAAATTGAAAGTTTTGGGCAAGTTTACTTAGTTTGATGTGAAACAATATTTGCCAACAATATTTCTAAAAATAAAACTAATTTGTTGTTATGCACTTTTGAATTTCATTGATATTTTTGACAATAGAAGTCTAAAAATTTGTATTTTAATACAGTTATTTTTTTGCAAATAAATCTGTAACTTGTAATCGGTTGTTTGGATTTATATAAAATTACACCTAGGCGTAGCAGAGGAGCGTAACATTTTAAGCACCCCAAAGATCTTTCAGGAGCGTAGCTAAGGGCGCTCAAAGTAGGGTACCTCTGACACACAGTGGGGTAGAATTGCCAAAAAAGGTGCTTAATCCAGGAAAGGCGTATAAAGCTTTGTTTATAATTTTGTTGCAATAATTAGCTCATTAATACATCGAAAAAAAAAATACTTTTTGAATTTCTACACAATTTGTTAGCGTAAAATTCTGTCCATCCAGCTGTCCGTGCATCAAAAACCATAATTTCTGCTAATCTGTAGTTCGCAGTTTTAAAGATAACTTTCTGAGGCTGCCAGCAAAATGACCCAAAGCAAAATCGCCCAAAATCAAATATAAAAAAAATCACCCAAATGAAAAATTACCCAAAAGAAGTGCAAAATTGCACAAAAATAAAAAATGGAAATTGTGCCCCAAAAAGTGCAAAAATGCCCAAATATTTACGTAAAATTCCCCTCATCCATTATGACACTTTCTGGTATGAAACATTTTTAGGCAAAATCAGCCATATTAAGAATGAAACTAGTTTTAACTTTGGCCTGAGTACGATTCTGGCCTGGATTAATACGGTTTCCTAAGTTTTTCTATTTCAAGCCCCAGCTTTGCTAAAATAAACTTTTCTGAATAGTATGAATTAAATTTTTTTTTAATTTTACTTTCTCATTCATGTTGTAAAAATTAACAAATAAAAACGAAAAATCACCCAAAATATTAAAAATATATTATTAAAAATCAATTATAGCGCAAAAGTGACATAAAATCACCGCAGATTTTTGGTTTATATTTCATATGAAATATGACCCAAATTTGTATGGGATTTTTTTGGTCGATTTTTCTATATTTAGTTTGGGCGATTTTGCTTTAGTTCATTTTGCTGGCAGCCACTTCATGATATTTTATATTTGAGCCTATTTTGGGCCAATAACGTAACACAATAAAATTGGTTAAAATGTAATCATTATTTCACTCAGACCCCATATTAAAACTTTCCCGAAAATAGGTCAAATGCTCATAAATATCTTATATCAATGTTTCCCGAATGGAGGGTCCGCGACCCACTAGGGATCGCGAAGAGATCCTGAAAAATATTCTTATTCTTATTTAGCAGCTTAAATAAAAATTCCAATGAAGACATAAAACTACTTAAGAATGGAAAGACATCTTTATACAAAACATCCCCAAGATAAAGAAAAAAAAGTAAAGATATATATATTTTTCTAAAATGAGTTCATTCAAGAATCAACTAGCACTAGCTGCAAAAAAAAAAACAATGAAGGAACCCTTGCTTTGATTCGATTAAAAATATTATGCTTTAAAAAGGCTACAATGATCAAATAAAGAAAGAGGTGCTGTCCATTGACATAATATAAAAAAACTTTACGATGTGTCAGGGGAAACTATTAAAAAGATTAAAAATACTTTAATTTGATGAAACTATCGGTTTTTCATATGAAACCCTACAATTATTTTTTGTAAATATATTATGCTAAGAACTTTTTTTTATAAAGTTCGAATTTTAATCATAGAATAACATTCTGTGGAATAAGATTGTAAAAATTTTCTCGAATGATGCGTCTTCTCAATACAGAGTATATAAAACTTTTATTTCGCAGAGACGCAAATAACGATAAAATACCGGATTTATTTCAAAAAGAGTTAAAATGTAACTCATGTGTTAAATTTAATTATGAATCAACAGATTCCAAAGCATTTTAGTTAAAATATAGAAAAAGTTAATTCGCTTGTTGGCTTTGAAGCCCTATGCATTATTCGAAAAAATCTTTTCATATTAAAGATCTCATAAAGCAAACACAGTGTTGCAATTATTAATATTATTTTTAAATAATTTTATCTTTACGTTTTATCTTTTATCTGAGTTTTAAACTAGTCAAGAGATTGTAGTGGATCGCGCTTTCATTGCAATATCAAAAGGGAGTCGCGAAGCAAGACCTTGTAAGAACCTCTGTTTTAAATATATCCGTATTTAAATAAAATTCATTATAGATAAGTTTTCTCTAAGCAAAAATCATACTGCCAAATTTCATGACGATCGATCTAAAATTAACCGTACCTCCCATTCAAGAATCCCTCCCGGAATTAATCTTTCTTTCATAATTCCTATATAAATGATCGTATAAATATAAAATTTAGTAAAATAAATCTCATATAAGTATTAATCTTACAAATTTCAGAAGGATCGGTCTACAAATGACCATAGCTTCCATATAAGAACCTATCGCGTTAATGCAAATTCACAATTACATTTGCCCATTAAAGTAACTTAATATGGCAAAACTTGCTCTACTCCTACTCTTCTACTGGTTTTAAGTATTTTCCAAAAATTCTATATAGTTCCCTTCTTAAATAATGCAAATAATTACAACTTTTAATTTTATTTAGTTTTAGCTATGAAAAAATGCACTTTTACCTAGAATTTTTTTTGAAAATATTTTTTTCTTCCAAATTGGAAAAAATCCGGAAAAGGTTTTTTCGATTTTCATATTACACATACTAAGCAAAAATACAAAATTTTTATTTTCACCCAAAGCTTTCTGAATTTCTATATAAAAGTAAAAAAAATCCGTGACTTTGACAGCGTACTACACTGACAGTGAAAAATTTAATTTTTTCTAATCTATTTTTTTTATCTATTTATACCTGGAATCATTAATTTTTTTAAAAAATTTTATTTCTCAATTTCATTCCTCTGTGTGACATAGAAAATTTTTAACCTTTTTTTAATTTTTTGTTTCTTACCCGATTTCAGAGATTTTTATATCTATTACTTTATACATTTCTGAAAGGTACCTTCACGAAGATGATTTCAAAATCTAAAACGAGCCTAATTAGTCAATAGGGCGAAGTACAGATCCTGCCGAATTTGACCTGGTTTGTATCGAAAATTTCGACTTTAGCCTATATGTTATAAATTCCCAAAGCATGGATCTACAAAAGAGTTTGCAAATGGCTTTTTCTAGATCTGCAACAAATGTAGACTTCATGGGAACAATTCAAAAAAATTCCATTTTTGGGATTTTCAGCTGTTTTTTGAGAACCAAGGGATTCCTTTGGACTGGTTTTTAATTTTGAAATTGTCTCCTGGAAGGTACCAAAGTTTACGAACAATTATTATGTGTTCATAAAGAATAAATAATTTTAGAGAAAGAAGAATGTAGACACTTTTTTTTGGAAAAAAATCTGTATTTTAGCAATTTTGAAATTCAAAATCGTTTATTGTTGAACTCCAAAAAGATATCGATTTCAGATTTCTTTTATTTCATAGATAAGCTTGTACTTGAACTAATTGAAAAATTTTTACAAAATCGGATGAAAATATTGGACTATGTAATAAAAAAACTGGACCAAGATTTTGAAAAGCTGAAATAGTTGAAATTGAAAATTATAAGAGGTAAATAGCATATGCAGGTATATTTTTCATAGGTCGTAATGAGGGCTTTAATGTATAAATACAACAAGTTCAGATTCCTTTACATAGCCCGCATTCCTAAATTCAACAAAAACTTAGACGACAACGGAAAAAAAAATTTATTTATTTTCTTTTTCACTTTTATTTCCATTTCTATTTTATTTTTACTTTATAAATTTTTTTTTACGAAATTCATACAAAATTTTAAAAATATGGTAACATTTTTTGAGAGCAAATGAAAACAATAAGAAATCTGGAGAGAATTTAAAATGAAATTTATTTTTAAACCAAGTCGCATTCCGCATATTTTATAAAAATTTGTATGGAAATTACCAGACCGGACTTGTTGTGTTTCTACATTTAAGAAAATGTAAAAATATTTGGAATTGGATAAGAAACAATAATTTGGCTAGCGGTTAAAAATTTCCTATTTTATAGGTATTTCGAGCTCCTGAGTGGTACATAGGGCTTCCCTTTTAAACTTAAAATTGTACACTCCTTTGCTACGCCTATATGAAATTTTATGTAAATCCAACCAGTCGATTAGAAGTTACAGATTTATTTCCAAAAAATTTCGATGCTGCTCCACTGTGCAGCCATTATCAATCAGAAAATCAGTTTTGAATTTTTTGGTTGTTTGTTCCGTTTACATTGTGATGGTAAAGTTTCTACTAAGGGAAAAATTGTGCTGAAAATTGACAATCTTCATTTCCAAATTTTAAATATACATAATGGTTGATATTTCCGACACAAAAGATTTTTTGTACAGCCCTTACAAATACCGTAACGAGTTCAGGCTTCGAATAAAGCCAAGTATCTTGGTTAGTGTTTGAAAAAATACAGTATTATGGACCCCCCGAGAATATTCAACCTGTGCGAAGGTGTGGCTCCATCAGATATCGAATCACACAGGATAGTTTTAACACCTTATAAGATATATTGATTATATCTAATGTTCGGTAAATAAACCTGTTTCCCTCAGTTTGCATTTCATCTTGATTATATATATATTTAAACAATTTAGTAGTATTTTTAATACCTTTAAGAAAAAAAATATTATAAAAAAAGTATTTGGCATTACTTTCAGAGCAAAATACAACAAAAAGAATATAAAAAGACATAACTCCATGCGAACGAAAGCTAACGAAATAGAGAAACCCAAAATGATTCGAATTCGTTCGACTTGCTTTCGTTCGCTTAGATTTTCCTTCGACATAGAGAAACAGGCTATAAGTTTCCTTGGACGCTCTACATTTGTACAATTTTGTCCATGTATTTCCAACTTTATTAACATAGTGTTTGTACCAATTAAGGGGCATTTGAAGTAGAGCCCCCTGACTGTCGACAAATATGCCAATATTTTTATAAATATTTTTTTCACGATGTAGTTTGTAAGATTCTCTGATCGCTAGTATTTCCGACTGACACGCACTTGCTTCGTCAGCATGAAGGTACAAGTGTCTTATTTCAAGATATGTATTCGGAAAAGACACCTGAGCCAATAACACAGTCTATCTAAGGTTTCCCTTACTCAATTCGCTCTTGGAATAAAATAATTCTCTTACAGTAAGAGGGCGGATCAATCAGTATTTATAGAGCTTTTCCTTGATTTGATTGACGGGTTTTTTTTGCAAAAAATAATGTTTAATGAGCACTTTTTTCCATTTTTAGAAAAATACACGAGGTTGTATGTTTTCAACAGCTGTTAAACGCAAAGTAAATGACGACAGGTAGTACTTGATGGAAATAGTGTTGTATTTCATATAACTACGTGGGAAGTTCGAAAAGTCACGGACTTATTGATCCGCCCTCGTATCTTCAAAGTCTTGTGAGGAGGCATATAATCAGAGAATTTAGTAAGAAGAGTACCAGTTCTGTTTGGTTTGGATTTACTCCCTGTCTACTGATGACCAGTTGCGTTCATGAATAGTTCTAATACCTCACTCTTTATTTATTATTAAAGATGTAATTATTAACGATAAGTTGAAATATTACCCCGTCTTGAGGTGTTCCATCTCCCACATCGAAACTAGAAAGTTAGTTATATAATCCTCAATTCCTAGTTCATTTAAATACCGATGAATCGCCGTAGTTGTAATGTTGTGATCGTTCTATAACTCTTACGACTTCGTGGAGCTACTTCCGTATAGCGACCCTTTAGGTCAAGACCTGGTGATTTGTATGGGCAGATGCTATCAATCACCCATGAGATTCTCTACATAGATATTAGTTCATCTTCAATTTCGTTAAGTGAGTCATTTTGAGATGTGCTATGTGTTGGGTTCAATTTCTAGTTACTATAATTTGTGATTTTTAAATCGTTCTAACTGCATGTTACAACTGACAAAAGAATGCACTACTAATTGTAAGTTATTAGTTCATTTTGCTCTTTCGATCTTTAATATTTAATACTACTCCCTTACACTTAAATATTAAACGTTTGAATGAGAGTTTATTATAAATTTTATTAGTTATTCCTACTACAATATTGATTTGTATTAGTAGAAATTCGTCTGCCTATTGAAATCAAATTTCCGAAGGCCCCAGATGTTTTTGGGAAAAGAATTTTGTTATATAAAAAAATGCCGAAATTATGAGCAAAAACTTTATCCATTTTAAAAAAAGGACTCTGGAAGTTATGAAAGATCTACAAACATTTTTTCCTGATTCCATTTGTCAAATAAACCTTTCAAATTCATATCGTAAATAATATATTTTGGAGAAAATACAATTATTTGTCTGAGAAGCATCTTTATAATAACAAGTTGATTTTAAAACTTAATGTTCCCTTGTGAGGATTGTAATTTGAAAAGGATTTATACCCCACTGGGGACTACTTATTAGTACAAGTTTTCCAAACTTTTTAGAATTTCCATATATCTTTATCTTACGAAACTTACCCACATTTTATTTTATTTTTTTTTTTATATATTTTTGTCAGAGATTTGTAGTTGTGAACGTTGAAAAAAATACATATAAACCGCGCCTGTCTACTACAACAATTTCAAATAAAAGATAAAATACAATAAATACAAAACAAATAACAACAAATAATAAACCAGTGTAAATTCCACAATAAAATACTAAACGTACAGAAAACAAAAGAGTATCATCACAGAAATTTACTAGTTCAGATGCAAGACCAATGTTTTTATATTTAGATAGATGTATGTGTAAAGAAATCAGTTTATTATATATATGTGTGTAAAAGTATGTGTATATATGCGATAGTGGTACAAGTGTATGATAGTCTATAAAGGATGTGAAAATTTCGAACAAAATAATGATGAGACAAGCGAAATCTAAATGCATAAAATATAATAAAAAAGAAATGAAATGAAAACAAAATGCAAAAACAAATAAAAAAATTGCCATGTCTATAGGCACAATATTTTAAAGCTGCAATGGTAACAGCAACACCAAATACAATAATAAAGAAATAAAAAAAAAAAATAATAATAACATAAATGCTCTTAAATAAAACCCTACAACAAATATAATAAAGCTCCTCACAACAATGAGGCTGATGCTTAAATGCTAATAAAACAAAAATTTCTTGCCCCTCAAATAAGAAAAAATATAAATTTAAGCCATAAATTAAGTTAACAAAACAAATATATTTTAGGGAATATTTTAGAAAAATTAAACAAAATCCTACAAAAAATACCAATAAAAAAGAAAAATTATTAATTTTTTTCTTAGCCACACCCTAAAAATATGCCGTGATTTGTTTTTAAACATTGTTTTGAAAAAAATAACAAAAATGTTTAAATATCTATAAAGTTATAATCAAAATAAATCCTATAACACCAAAAGTACTAAATATTATTATTAAATTTAATATTACTATTAAGTTATACGTATATAAAAATAAAAGCTAAATTAATCCTTAAAAATATAAAAGCCAAAAAATAAAAAAAAGCAAAAATTAATATCAAACATAAAAAATCAACAAAAAAAAAAAAAAGTGAAAAAGCACAACATGCTACAAATCAACACACACAACATATTTAAATGAATGAGTTAGTTTTCTCTCTCTTGAAAGTGCAAACAAAAAAAGTGAACAAGTGTGGGCATGTAAATGTTTATTATTATAAAAAAAGAAGGCATTGCTGCTCTCTTTCTACCAGCATCTACTTGTTTGTTTTGTTTACATTTGTGGATTTCGCTTAAAAGAGTATTTTTCCTTAACTAAGAAGAGAGAATTAATTTGAGAGCAAGCTACCATCTGTGGAGTAAAAAAGCTTTATCATTTATGAACAACGTGTGAGTTATTTTACAACATTACAATAAATACTATGATTGTTTTTGTTGTTTTACAATTAGAAGTGAGTTTTGATAAAAAGTAACATATAAACAATATTCTCAGAAAGAGAAAATTCTTTGTAAAAAGAAAATTTAGTGAGGAATTTCTACAGAAAAAAACTAAGCCAAAATTTTCTATAAAAACGAAATTTATCAAATTTTTTTATAAAAATGAAATTTATGAAATTAAAAAAAAAAAAAACGAAATTAAACGAAAATTTTCTATAAAAACGAAATTTATCAAAATTTTGCGAAATCTTTTTGTAAAAATGAAATTTAACGAAAATTTTCTATATAAAAGAAATAATTTCTATAAAAACGAAACTTAATGAACAATTTCTATAAAAACGGAATTAAAAAAAATTTTGTTTAGAAGAAAAGTTAAGGAAAATTTAATGAACAATTTCTATAAAAACGGAATTTAACAAGAATTTTGTTTAAAAAAAGTTAAGGAAAATTTTCAAAAAAAAAAAAAAACGAAAATTTTCAGTAAAACGAAATTTAGCGAATTTTTTGGTGAAAGCGAAATTTGGCTAAAATTTTCTACATCAACGAAATTTGAAAGCATTTTTATCAAAAATTTTCTATAAAAACAAAATTTAACGAAAATTCTTCATAAAAAGAAAATTTAACAAAAATTAAAAAAAAATTTATTGCAATTTTTCTATAAAAAGAAAACTAATTGAAAATTTTCTATAAAAAGGAAAATTTATTGAAAATTTTATATAAAAAGAAAATTTATCGAAAATTTTCTATAAAAAGAAAATTTATTGAAAATTTTCTATAAAAAGAAACCTTAGCGGAAATTGTAGATAAATAGAAAAATTTCTATAAAAAGAAAATATAGCGAACGTTTTCTTAACAAAAAAAAAAAAAAATTTTGTACGAAAAGAAACATTTTGCAATAATCTTCTCTATATACAAATTTATCCAAAATTTTTTATTAATACAAATTTATCAAAAATTTTCCTTAAATAGTAAACTTATTAAAAACTTTCTATAGCTTTTATGTTACATTTTTTCCTATCTCACTTTTTATTTAAAACAAAAACAACAAAAAACTTACTAAATTTTCCTCAAAAAGCCAACTTCAGCAAGAGTTCCTGCTAAGGACAACGACCACTACTTAGCTCAGTTCTGTTTTTTCTTCAAATTTTTACTTCAACATCATTAATATTGGAGTGAATGAATTTATCATCAAGCAACTTAAAGAATTGTATAACAACAAACAACAGCAGCGAGCAACTGAAAAAAAGGTAATAAATTATGAAATGTAGACAAAAAACTAGAAGACAAAAAGAAAAAAAGAAGGAAAACATAAACATTTTTATGATCTAAAAATATTTTCTTTAAAAGCAATTAAAAAAAATATATATTATTGTTATTTTTACTGGGACCAGCTAACTTGTTAGAATCATGAACTTAAAAAAACATTAATACCTAATTATTTCGGGTGAAAGGAGTTACTGGTAACAGTTTTTTTAATACAGCTTTTTAAGACAAATATGGAAATAAATAACAAATTCTACCCAGCTTTTTGTTTTCGAATTTTGTAGTTATATTTCACTACTTATTTATTAAAAGTTTCCTAAATGACTTTATGGTAATGCTGAAACCCCAATAACTTTTAGAAATTGTTCACTGCTGGGACCACAAACATTTTTAAAAAAGAAAAAAGAAAAAAGAAAATTTATCGAAAATTTCCTATAAAAAAATTCAAGGAAAATTTTCTATAAAAGAAAATTCAACAATCTCAAATAAAAGAAAATTCTCAGTAAAAAGAAAATTTATCGAAAAATTTTTTACAAAAAGAAAATTTACGGAAAATTCTCAGTAAAAAGAAATTTTATCGAAAAATTTTCTATAAAAAGAAAATTTTTTTTATTAAAAGAAAATTCAACATAAATTTTCTATGAAAAAAAATTTTATTGAAAATTTTCTATAAAAGGAAAATTTATTGAAAATTTTTTATAAAAAAAGGGAAATTCAACGAAAATTTTCTATAAAAAGAAAATTTATCGAAAAATTTTCTCTAAATAGGAAATTCAACGAAGATTTTCTATAAAAAGGAAATTCAACGATAATTTTGTATAAAAAGAAATTTCAACTAAAATTTTCTATAAAAAGAAAATTCAACGAAAATTTTCTATAAAAAGAAAATTTATCGAATATTTTCTATATATTTATCGAAAAATTTTCTGTAAAAAGAAAATTTATCGAAAAATTTTCTATAAAAAGAAAATATATCGAAAAATTTTCTATAAAAAGAAAATTTATCGAAAAATTTTCTATAAAAAGGAAATTCAACGAAAATTTTCTATAAAAAGGAAATTCAACGATAACTTTCTATTTGAAGAAATTTAAAGGAAAATTTTCTATAAAAAGAAAATTCAATGAAAATTTTCTATATAAAGAAAATTTACTGAAAATTTTCAGTAAAAAGAAAATTCAACGAAATTTTTCAAAAAAATTTTTTTTTTCGAAAATTTCATATAAAAGGAAAATTTATCGCAAATTTCCAATAAAAAAACTAATGAAAATTTTCTACAAAAGGATAATTCATTGAAAATGTTCTACAAAAAGAAAATTTATTGAAAAATTTCTATAAAAAGAAATTTTAGCGAAAATTTTCTTTAAAAAGAAAATTTAACCAAAATTATCTTTAAAAAGAAAATTTAACGAAAATTTTGTAAAAAAATAATCGAGTCCTATAAAAACAATTTAACGAAAATTTGCGTTAAAAAGACAAAAATTCAACGAAAATTTACTATAAAAAGAAAATTCAACGAAAATTTTCTATAAAAAGAAAATTCAACGAAAATTTTCTATAAAAAGAAAATTTATTGAAAATTTTCTATAAAAAGAAAATTTATTGAAAATTTTCTATAAAAAGAAAATTTAATGAAAATTTTCTATAAAAAGAAAGTTCAACGAAAATTTTCTAAAACTATATATTTCAATGAAAATTTTCTACAAAACAAAATTTATCAAAATCAAAATTGTCTATAAAAGAAAAAATTCGAAAGTTTCTTATAAAAAGAAAATTTATCCAAAAATTTTCCCTAAAAGAATTGAAAATTTCCTATAAAAGGAGAAGAAAAGATTTCTATAAAAAGAAAATTTATCAAATATTTTCTATAAAAAGAAAATTTAATGAAAATTCTCTATAAAAAAATTTAACGAAAATTCTCTATAAAAAGAAAATTTAATGAAAATTCTTTATAAAAAGAAAATTTAATGCAAATTTTCTATCAAAGAAAATTTAATAAATATTTCTACAAAAGAAAATTCAACGAAAATTTTCAAAAGAAAAAAAAAACAAAAAACTATCGTTTCTTATAAAAAAATTATCTAAAGTTACTTGTAAAAAGAAAATTTATCGAAGATTTCCAATAAAAAAATTTGTAATAAAATATTCCACGAAAATTTTATTGCAAATTTTCTTCAAAAAGAAAATTTAACGAAAATTTTCTACAAAAAGAAAATTCAACAAAATTTTCGTTAAAAAGACAATTCAACGAAAATTTTCTTTAAAAAGAAAATTTAACGAAAAATTTTCTATAAAAAGAAATTTCAACACAAATTATCTACGAAAAGAAAAAAATTCAACGAAAATTTACTATAAAAAGAAAATTTAACGAAAATATAAAAAAACTATCGAAAATTTTCTAAAAAAAAAAATTCAGCAAAAATTTGCTATTAAAAATTTTCTGTAAAAAAATTCAATGAACATTTTCTATAAAAGGAAAAAAGTGGCAACTGCTGCTTTCTGTCAACTTTTGCGTCCAACTGGGGTTTTTATCCCAAAAATTCCCGGGACGAATTTCCGGAAAATTTTGCAATTTTTTATTTCCCGATTCCAAAGATTTTTTGACGGGTATCCCGGGAATTAAAAACTACCAAAAGTGTGAATTTTTTTTCTTTTTTTAAAAATCAATAGAATTTTTGAAAAAAAGAAAACAAAAACGTTGATAGACCATAATCAAGTAAATATACGGTTATATGATTAGATAATAATTGCTGGGAAAAATGTCGGGAAATTAAAAACCCTATGTCCAACTTAAAATGTTTTATCTTTTTACTTTTCAGATTATGTTACATATTCAATTATTTAAATTCTGTTTAATCTTTTTATTGTGACAAAAAAATTATCATATTTTAATTTTCGAAAAAAAAGAGTTTTAACATTTCCCAATCAATCTCATTTGAAAAAACGATTTATTTCATCAAACTTTCGATTTTTTCCTTTAATCTTTTTCTCTTGTTCACCCCAACGTTTTGTTGGTCATAAGTAGTTGTAACTTGTCTTCTGGGAGAAGAGTGATAAATGATTTTTTCACGAATAATTTATTCACCACATTAAAAGGGGGTTAACAAACATAAAAAACAAAAACTTAACATGCATATCTACAAAAATTTGTGTATTAGGTCGATATAGAACACTTTCATCTACAAAATTTTCACTAGACAAAAAAAAAAAAAAATAATAATAAAATAAGATAAAATAAAAATCCCCATAAAAATAAAAATGTTTTGGTAAACTGTAGAAGTGGCTATAGAGTATTCGACTTAGAAGGAAGCTACTAAGTTTTATGAGGATTTTTTTTAACAAGAATGTCTGCTATAACTTTTTAAGTTCTTGTAAGCTTTTATAACTTACTAAATAACTTCTTGGAAGTTAAAAAAGAATGTATGACATTAGAAAAAAGTCAGGAATATTTTTAACAAAACTCGAAATCTAGTCTAGTAGAAAATCTTAATATTTGATGAGCAGAATTTTCTATCTTAAAATTGGGCCTTATTTAGAATATTAATTTAATTTTTTATTTTTATTACAACAATTCTTTTATTGTAAGAAAAAAAACATCTGAATATTAAATTCTGTTTATCATTTTATATCCTCTTTAAAATAAAACCACTTTCATTTATAAAATGTTTTCATTTTTCTTATCCCTAAAAGAAGTGTTACAAGTATTTCCACAAACGTATAGTACCGTGAAAGGATTTACTTTTCCAACAAAAAAATTCTATTACACACTCACATATGAACTAGTAAAATAATATTCCCAGCAGAAAAATATTAAACATCCTCATTTTGGTGAAATTATTTATGCTCCTGCTTAAAACGAACTGCCAGCCACCCGTGAGTTAAAGAAGCTTATGTTTATTAGGGTGGCCCCATTTGAATGGAGAGAAAATGAGATATTGATGTTCCCATCTCAAATGAAAATTTATTTTATTCTAAGATACCGTTTCTCAAAAATTTTCGTCTTGACATTATCCTTTTTTGAATTGGAACTAAATAGAAAAGGTATTTTTTTCGAGTTTTTAGGACTCTTTTCATATTTCTATCAAAAAAACAATATGAATATTAGATACACGTATTTAATGCTGTAACAAAAATTTGGGACCTAGTCGAAATAAGTCCAAAATTTTGCAATTTTTCACAAAATAGTAGCAAAATAATACAATATAATCCTCTACCAGATATATCGAAACAGTTTTTTCTGTTTTTTTTTTAATTCTAACTTGTTCGAATTTAATTAGAATTTTTCGAAATATATTTTCCTTTATATAGAAATGTTTCTATATGAGAAGGGATTAAATGAATTTAGTAATAAAATACGCTTTTGTAGGCTTTTTAATGCAAATTGCTCTCTGTGTATTACTTAACTGATATAATTGTAAAAAATACCCTTTTTATACCCTTCACCCTGATTGCTTATAAGAAATGATGTCGACAGGACGATGTCCTTCTGTTCGCCCGTCCTTTGAAGTACATTTTTAAAGCCCACCGATAACTGCTATATATAATATGTACATCAAATAATTGGAAATCCTTTCGAGAATTTTGCTACTGAAATTCTGCAAAATCGGTTCATAAATTTAAAAATGGTCTATATATGGTATATATTATCAAAACACCAACATTTTTTCCGGAATTTTTTTTATTGAAATTCAGAAAAAATCTATATTAGTTTATATAGAGGTTTGAAAACCTCTAACCCGGTTTGAAAACCCGTTTTCTAAATATCTCCGCTATTTTTGAAACGATTTTATATATATATATATATATATATATATATATATATGGAACGACTGAGTTCGTTTCTTCAGCACAAAAATTCGGTCCACTAGTAACATAAATATCGGTCAAATATTTGTGAACGATATCCAAGTCTTAAATAAGCTACGGACTTATTTATTTTTCTTGAATTTCGGCTTTTTGAATCGGTTTATAAACAACCGAGTTATTGGCAAATCTATTTTTTTTTAATTTAATGTCTGGTTCCTTTATAGCTGTTGTTTTCTTGGTTACTGAAAAACAACAACAATAAATTAAGGCATATTTGGGTTTTTAAATTTTTTGAAGCACCTATGTAACCCAGAGAATTCGTTCTTTCACAGAAATATAGGAATTTTTTTTTAAATTTTTTGAAAAAATTGTCGAAGTCGATTCAGTATTAACCGAGTTATAGGCCAAAATGCGTTATTATATTTTTTGAAGTATCTATATAAGCTATGGATTTTGTTCTTGTATAAATTTATCACAAATACTTTTTTCGAATTTCGGTTTTTTAAATCAGTCAAATCAGTCCATAAATTTTCCTTCATACCCTTTTTTAATTTAATATTGTCTTACATTTATAAAATATTTGTTCTGCATCGAAGTGATTATACCCGCCTTAAATATGTGCGAACTTTTGTAAAATTCCAAAGTATTAAATTTATTATTTACTGGCTTTTACCGGCGCGCTTCGCTCCCAATGCGATAACTAATATTTACGTTATATGGGAGCCTCTACTCCCCTTTGTCCTATCTACTACCATCTATTTGAAATTTGATATGAAAATTAGTTTTATATGTTTTTAAGACTTTCACTGTAATAGTCCTTTAGATGAGAAAATTTATATTTTTTTTTGTATAGAGAGACTACCTATCCTCCTGGATCTATCCGCCCTATTTTCATTTCGTTAATGCGGTATGATAGGGTAAAGATTACCACGAAGTTTGAGGGCTCTCACTTAGATATGCAATAATGAATATTTGCTTTATATTGGGGGTACTAATCAGATTTGAAGCTAATCGGTTCATCCGTTGGAGAGTTTAAAAAAAGTGGGTGTAAAATATCAAGATCCCACATAACATATGGCATTCGACAGTGCAAGCACTATCTGTGCGTCATTTTCATGTAGATGTTCCTGCTAAATTTCAAGAAAATCAGTTGATTAGTTACGTAGATAAGGGAGGGGGAGCTTTTGTTTTATTTTACGCCCTAAGTAATAAAAATTATAGGGTACAGTTATATAGGTACAGATGTTACACTATTTTCCTGCCAAATTTCAAGAAAGTCGGCTTATTAGTTTAGAAGATATAGGGAGAGGGAGCTTTTACCTCTCCTGCCCTATTTACCGTTCTAAATAATAAAAATTATAGGCTAGGCCAGATGTTTTTTCATTAGTAACGTGTAAAATTGAAAAAAACTAGTTTTTTTAAAGTAGGCGTAAAATGTGGGCGTGATTTCCAATCGAGATCTAACAAAGCCATTAGATCACGGATCAGCCATTTAGACGCGATTGATACACAAACAAACCAATAAACAAACAAACTTACACCCTTTCTCAATTATATATAAGGATATAAGGATTTATAAAATCTTGTCTCTATTTCAACTTTTAGTGTTTTCATAGATGTAGTATAGATAAATATATTTGTAATTATATTCAATTTAACTTATTTTATTTTCATATAACACAACTCAACACGGGTAAAGGGTATATAAGATTTGGCACAACCGAATACTGCACTCTAATTTGTTTTTAGCAAAAGTTGGATAAATTCTATATAAAAACCTAAATGCAGTAAATTTGACAAGTACTGGAACAGAGTTTTTACCTAAATTTGTTTTTTTTTTAATATATATCAAACATAAAAAATTTTTTGATTACCTTCAAATTCTATTGCTTGGGAACACCGAATTGTAGTAAATTGGATAGCACTATAAGGGAAAGGATGGTCGAAGTTTTATATAATCAAATACAATCGAATTTCTGATTACTACTAATAATATTTCGTAATAAAATTTGAACTAAATATAGTTTTCTTTTTAGAATTGATTTTAATTATGTTAAATAGGTACAAATTAATTATATCAACTAATGTTTTAATTGTAGACATCATGATTTTAATATAACTACTTTTAGATAGCTGTCTATATAGAAAGTCTATTAAATTAAGTTGTTTTCTACAATTATAATAAAATTTAGATCGTTTTTAGTAAATATCATTAATTGCAACCATTTTCCAACTAATATTTTCTATGTGCAGAGCATATATTTAGTGAATACAAAGAAAATTGAAAGTCATGAGGTCAAGCATATTCTTTTTTTTTTAGGTATTTTTTCGTAGTACTAATGATATCTAAAGGAGCAATTTAGTGAAAGTGTCAAAAATTTGTAGAAATAGGGAAATATGTTTTTTTAAGCTAACTCATTAATGGTAGTTAATCAATATCTTATATTGCTTGAATCATACCGAGTATAACCAAACCTTGTCTATTTATATTTATTCATATATAAACTAAATGAGAATTACAATCAAGTTGGAAAACGAACATTAAAAATAAACATGTTATGCATTTTTCTACTAAGTTTGTAAAAAGAATAAGTATTTGATAGTCATGGGAATAATAATAATAATAATAATAATAGTAACATGATTCAAGAATAAAAAAAGCGATTCAGATAAATTTTTCTTATACAAAATGTCACAAATAATTTACAAATATTTGTTAGTTAATATATATATATATATATATATATATATATATATATATGTACAGAAAATTCAAATTTAATGGGGAATGTTTATTGTCATTTGAAAGAACATTATTTGACATTTATTTTTTGAAGATTATGTCTATCGAATGTTGGCCGTTGCTACGTCGCAGATGGTTGATGACTCGTTCGAGCATTTTGACTGGTAACTGGCGAATAACACGCGTGATGTTTTCCTCCAAGGCCTGAATCGAAGCAGGTTTGTCCGCATAAACTTTAGACTTTACATATCCCCACAGGAAAAAGTCTAACCGTCTAACAATCGACCGGCCCAAAACGTCAAATTATGTGCTCACCGAAGTATTCTCTCAATAAATCCATTGATTGATGCGTTGTATGGGAAGTGGCGCCGTCTTGCTGAAACTAAATGTCACCGAGATCACGAGCTTCGATTTCCGGCGTCAAATAGTCGGTTACCATGGCACGATAACTGTCGCCACTGACGCTTACGTTCGCTCCGGCATCATTTTTAAAGAAATATGGACCGATGATTCCACCGGCCCACAAACCACATCAAACCGTTGTTTTTTCTGGATGAAGTGGCAGTTCTTGAATCTCTTCAGGTTGCTCTTCGTCCCAAATGCGGCAATTTTGTTTGTTTATATACATATTGAGCCAGAAACAAAATTTGCCTCGAAAACGTCGGATCTTCTTGGAACTTTTCAAGAGCCCATAGAGCAAAGCGATGTCGCTTGGGAAGGTGGAGCGGCTTCAGTTGTTGCACAAGCTGTATTTTGTACGCTTTCAATTTAAGATCTCGACTTAAAATGCGCCAAGTCGTTCCATACGTCAGTTCGAGTTGCGGCGAACGGCGCCGAATCGATTCTCCACGGTCTTCGTGTACACTCTCTATATTTTCTTCACAGCGTGATGGACGTGGTCTATTTGGTCGAATATTATCCAATAATGAATGCTGGGTCTCAAAATGCGTGATGGTGTTGCGAATAGTACGCTCAGTAGGCCGATTATGTTGACCATAAGTTGAGCGAAGTGCACGAAACACATTCCTAACAGAACGTGAATTTTCGTAATAAAGCTGAAAGATTTGTAAACGTTGTTTAGGCGTAAGTCTTTCCATTATGAAATGCCAAACACGTCTCACACGTGATCTGTCAAAAAGGCTATTGAAAAAAGTATCTCTACTTGAATCACCTAATGTATATATATATATATATATATATATATATATATGATGGTGTTTGTAATTGAACTCCTCCGATTTTTATGAAATTTTGTATGTGTATTTGTTAGGAATGAGAATAGGTCGTATAGTATATTTCATATCGCTAGAGAGCCACAAAGGGTAAAAGCTCCTCCTCCCTGTATCTTCTTAACAAATAAACTTACTTTCTAGAAATTTGGCAGGAAAATAGTGTAACATCTGGAAGGAACTGTACCCTATAATTTTTATTACTTATTGCGTAAAATAGAACAAAATTTCCCCCTCCCTTATCAAGCGATTTTCTTGAAATTTGGCAGGAAAATAGTGTAACATTTGGAAAAACTATAGCCAATAATTTTTATTATTTAGGACGGTAAATAGGGTAGGAGGGGTAAAAGCTCGCCCTCCCTATATCTTCTTAACTAATCAATTGGTTTTCTTAAAATTTGGTATGTATGTGAAAGGAACTTGAAGATTTACATTTTTTGGAAATTTCCCCTACCCATGTCTTCTTAAAAATTATCCGATGATAGTTTCAAGTCGTGAAGGAACTAAAAGTTTTAGTATTTCTTAAGCACAAGAAACCCTACACTTACTGAAACTTTGGAAGTAATGAAAAAGTACTTGCTTAAAAATTACTTATATTTATTTTGCTGGGTATTAGAGGATTATACTGTACCATTTTGATCTCATTGTTTTTTTTTTTTTAATACCTATGAGTAAAAAAATTCAAATATCCAATTTTGTTGTCAAAAAATTTTATAATTACGGACTAATTTTGGATAAGGTTCCAAATTTTTATTACATTATAAAATACGCATTTTAAAGGTCTCTCTTAATGTTCATATTGTTTCTTTGGCAGAAATACGAAAAAATCCGATAAACCCAAAGAAAAGGAATTTTTTTCATTTTGATCCAGTTCACGAAAGGATACATTATGGGTGACTACTTTCAACGGTATCTTAGAATAAAGTAAATTTTTATCTGAGCTGGCAACTTTTTGGGGCCATCCTAATGTATATATATATATATATATATATATATATATATATATATATGTGTGTGAGTGTATGTGTATCGAAAATAGCTGTGAATATTGGCTTGGAAGCTATGAAATGAAAACATTTTCTTTTCTTGTGGTTTTTGTTTTTTTCTTTTTTTAATTTGTGGATTATTTGTATACTCTTAAATTACTTAGCTATTGCCATAAGCAACACGTCAGGTTGTCTATAGCAATAAAATATAAAAAACGTATTTTAAACGATCTTAACAATTTATTTATGGTTTTCCTTATATTTTAAAGAAGATTTTTGGAATTGTTTATATTGAAATAGAGTGTTAACTCCATAAACTATATGATTTAAAATTTATTAAATGGGAAGCTTTTTTAGTGCTATATGTAAGTTGGAATGGAGTTGTGGAGCTGTGGTGTTAAATGCTTTCTTTTAGAATAGTGTGTTTGAAAAATAACGAAGCTTAAATTGGAAGCAAAAATTGTAACCAGATTGGAAAATTTTTTGGACCGCAAAGGAACATTAATTTAAAATTTTATGATTTGAGAAACACTTCCAATAGCTGTAGTGAATTTCATTGACATTGGAGATGTTAAATCCGGTTGCTATCCGTTTTGATATAGAATCACTCAATAGTCAGCAGAGCAGATGATCATCGTTACAAAAAATTAAAATCCATAACTGTCAAAAACGGTATATAAAATATTACTAATGTTTCCCGCTTTTTAGTGGTGAAATTCTTCGGCTGTACAGAAACATTAGCTTAGGTCAGCTATAACGGCATTTAAAGTGTAGATAATTCTAGCACTTATTTTTCGGCTGTTACACTTTTTTGTGAAAAATAATGCTAAATGCTTTTTAGCACTTTTTTGTACTTTTTTTTTTTTCAAATTGAGTGTTTTTTTTTTGCCATTAAAAGTGCATTAGCATTTATGATTATTTTTTTCACTTTTTTATTTATGGATATAGGGGGGACGAAATAGCCATAAATAATAGACAGACAAAATAATTAATTTTGTCTGTCTATGCGATAATTTCTAATGTCTATGTGAGTCGACTCACAAACCTCCATGTGGTGGTCACTGGGCAATGTTCTTGACAGCCATCAAGCATCCGCGACTTGTGAGAGGCGATCGCTGCGTGTGTTCTCCTAGTAGGTACGGCTGCGAGCGGATGTCTGTTCTTATATTAAGCGGTTCGCTATATAAATGTTATATATACTCAGTCAGACTGATGGCTTAGATGGCAGCCCCATCATCAGAATGGGATACAGTAGGTCAATCATCTGCTTATCTGAAAATTAATAATTAACAAAACCTGGAATAATATGAATGAACAATCTGATATCAGCAGGTATGAGAATAAATGTCATGAAGATAAAAGCCTTGCGTATTAATGCAACCTCCCGAGATTTATTTGCAATTGGTACAAGCGAAATAGAAGATGCCGGCCAATTATGCTACCTTGAGAGCATTATATCTATGTACGGGGTGATCGGTTGAGGATATCGGTAATCGCTTGCAGAAGGTACGTCAAGCATTTGGTCGTCTAAAACCTATTTGGAAATCATCCTCTTTATCTCTGTGTACGAAAATTTCAATCTTCAACGTCAATGTAAAAACGACCTTTCTGTACAGATGCGAAACTTGGAATGCTACTACTTCTGATATATAGAAAATGCAATCATTCGTGAACTGTTGTCTTCTCAAGATCCTACGTGTATTCTGGCCTATAACTATATCTAATCATATGCTCTGGGAAAGAACAAACCAACAAATCCTATCAATTGAAATAATGGCGTTGGATCGGCCACACCCTTAGAAGGCAGACCATGACATCACTAGAATTGCCATAGACTGGAACCGGCAAGGGATCAGAAGAAAGGGCCCAGCTCATACATGGAGAAAATAGATTGAGACCAAAATAAATACTAGTGGCAAGAGTTGGAGATAAGTGAAGGCGTTGGCAGAAAAGCTCCTTATAGGAACGACGGGAAATTATATATATTTTATATGCGATAATTTCGGTGCTTGCAACATCTCCAAATATGAAACGATCTTAAATGTTTTCTGAGCTTCACTAAGTACTGTAACAAAGTAATTACATATATCATATAGTTTAAAAGGTATTTGTTTTAAAAAATATTACTTTTGACCTTAACTTCTTTGCGTTTTTGGCCCATAACATTTTTAGTGAATAACCTCATGATGTTTTAAATAAACTAAATGAAAATTTTGAATTACCTCAATGTGTTAAATCGAATACGTTTAACGCATTGAGGTAAGTTTAGGATAGAACAATAAGTTTTAAAAATAAATACAAACATTTGCAATAGCCTAAAATTTTGTCACACGAACTCTTTTTGTGAACAAAATTATATGGATATGAAACGATAAAAAATATCTAACAATCATTTCGATGCACGTAGAGAAAAAAAATAGTAGTATTGACCATAATGTAAAAGCACCATATTATGATTGGAACATATGATCAACATACGATATAAGTAATAATTCTAATGATTCCATTTTGTCATGTTGTGTCCGATTTTATGGTTTGTTTTTTTTATATTATGATTCTAGTTTTACATATAATTGAACAATCATTCTACATGATTATCCCATTCTATCAGATTATTATTTGATGTTATTATATTATTATTCTATCTTATTATATTATTATCCCACACTGTCATACTATGATTTCATTTTATAATATTATTATGTCATTCTTCATGTTATTATTCCATTTTATCATATTGTTATCCCATGTTATCATATAGTTATCCAATCTTATCACATTATTATTTCATTTTGTCATATTATTCCATCTTATCATACATTAAAATAAAAAGTACGAGTGTTAATAAAAAATTATTTTAATAAATTTTTTTTTATTGAAAATAATAGAGAAAAGTATTCATTAGCCAAAACAAAAAAATATTTACATATTATTTGTTCATTAATTATGTTAATTTGCGGTTCAAATGCAAGACCTCTTAATGGCAGTTAATCAATATCTTATATTGCTTGAATCATACCGAGCATAACCAAACCTTGTCTACTTATTTTTATTCATATATAAACTAAATGAGAATTACAATGAAGTTGGAAAACAAACATTAAAAACAAAAACAAACAGGTTATGGATTTTTCCACTAAGTTTGTGAAAAGGATAAGTGTTATATATATTGGAAACATTTTATTATTATGAGAATAATAATATTAATATGGTTTAAAAACATAATATGGTTTAAAAACAAAGAAAAAAGATTGAAAATATTTAATGGTTGTAGAAATAATGAAGTTTTTCATATTAATAAAATTTTGTTTCTGGTAAAAATGTTTAATAACATATAATTTTTGCAGTCCACTATATTTAAATTTTTATTGAGTGTAAACATTAAGTGACAAAATTTAAACAAAAACATTGTTATCATGAACACAGAGTTATTAAAATTCAAGAAAATTAGCAATGAGAACATAATATTGTTGTAGTGATAATACTGTAACCATGTTTTTTTTCTCTGCGTGTACCTGTAACAGTTTCCTGTATATGACTTTTTTGTATATAAAAAAATACTTTATACAAAATTTTTAAAAAGACATAATTTATTGTAAAATAATTGAGCTGTAGTCTAAAAATGATGATGGGCTTAAATTGCAACAAATTGTTTCTAAATTACAACATTCATTTTGATACGTAGTTCCACATGGATGAACCTACGAGAACAGGCAGTGATTCTGAATTGATTTGTAGTTTTAAAGCCAGGAGTAGGACCATTTTTTTTGGGCGTAAAGCATACAAATTGCCCAAACAAATTTAAATTAAAAACAAATTTAAAAACAAGCATAAGTAATAAACATTTTGATTGTTATAATAAAATTAAAATTTTAGTAATTTTTTGAGAGAATTGCACTTTTTTAAGAGTCATTCAGCATTTTTTTCCGAAAATGTTCTGGCAACACTGGTTTAGGTATTTTGCTAAAATCGATGTCCGTTGTAATTCCGGTTCATAATTTTTCACCAATATCTCATGAACGGATATTTTTGGAATGATAAAATTTAAATTAATTGAAAATATAATCTGCTAAATATAAAAAATCCGTATATCCAAAAAAAAAGTTTTGAACAAAGATTGGTGTGCTCGGTGTATATCTCAGAAAATTTTGTAGATATTATTATTACTGTTACTGTGATTTTTTACTATATTAAAATTTTTTACATTTTAAAATCTAAAATATAACCTCAATTCTCAATTTAAAGTCTTTTTAATATTCCCCTTCCTATAAAGACTAATATTATTTGTATTGCAATTTATTTTTCCCTAATTAAATGATATCATGCAATGCTTATTAAGCTCAAATAATGTGAAAATTTGCTGTTACATTAAAATGTTGTCATATTTTTATAAACTTTTAAAGTTTAGAGGCTAAAAAACTTTAATGTAGGTAAACAATGTGTGGGTATCATTATAACCAAGTTTAGTATAAATTTTATAAAAAAATAAAAATATTGTTGACTTTGCAAAAATACAATTTAATCAACTGATAATAAGACATAATGCTTAACAAGTATAGACTGGATAATATGGAAAGAAATGGTAAACTAAAAGTTCTTTACAGGGATAAAGAACTTAAAAAAAAAAAAAAATAAAAAAACCTGAAAAAAGTAATCGAACAGGAAAAAGTTAGTAAAACAATGATTATATATGAAGAAAATTTGTAATAATAAATATTAGGTTGATGCTATTTTGAAGGGGAATATTTAAATAAACAAGTTAGAGTGTTATGTTCGGTTGTGCCGAATTAGAATTTTTCTTCTAAGAAATACGAATTCGAATCGCTTTCGTATCATTTTGCTTGTAGGGATTATAAAACAACTTTTTATATCTATATTCTGTATATCGATTCAATGTATAAATTGTAGAACTTCGAGGTATTTTTTATTAATTCGATTTAAAATATATATACATTTTCTCTGTGGAGGAGTCTTTCAACACTCAAACTGAGTGATCGATTTTCAGCAATAATCTTTTGGTAAGTCTACATTTCATTGTTTTCAAAGCCCCACAAAATTATAAATTAATATTGGACAACAACTAGGCTCGCAATGTGTGAGATCATGTCCTTTATATTGCAGATTATGATCATACAAATTTAAAACACTTAATACGTGCCTTGTATGAATGGACATTAAATAATTTACCATTGAAAATTGATTGGCCTAGCAGAATTTAAACCTATTGAGATGTGTTATATGAAAATAAAATATGTTAAATTGTATATAATTACAAATATATTTATCTGTTATATATCTATGTAAAAATTTTAAATAATTTTTATTTTCATATAAAATTTAAATATAATCAAGATTTTATAAATCCTTATGTCCTTATACATATATATTACGAGTGTATAAATCAGGTGTTAGTTCGTGTGATAATTTGTTTTTTTGTGTATCAATCACGTCTAAGCAAAATCTTTTTGGTTCTCGGTAATAGCAAATACTTATCAAAGTAGTTTCTGGGTAATGAGGTTTCATTATTATTTGCTTACTCTATATTACATAAATAAGTTCTCAGTAGTATAATAGTACAGTTATATTGCAATCATATGGATCAGTTGGCTACAGCGCTGGATTAACAAGCAGAAGGTTGTTGGTTCAAAACCATTCTGATTCTTTTAGCTTTTTTTTTTAACAAAATGTTAATCTAAAGAAAGTTTTTGTCACTTAGAAAATTAAGTGCGAGATGGTGTACTGAGTATTATATTAGACATTAAAAAGCTATGGTTAATTTGTGCCCAATTTCAAATCTTTTCCTTTAGCTACATATTTTTGAATACCCCTAGAGTCTAAAAATAACTACATGAACTTGTGGACAACTCGAACAAAAATAACTAGTTATTAAGGCAAAAAGTAATCAGTTTATTTTTGCTTCCAATTATACCTGCTAGCTTACCAGAAAAGCAAAGTCTAAACGGTTAAAGCGATTTTCACCAAATCACCTTGATTGCGCGATTAAATTTTCACAGCATATGTGGCCGTATTTTGCCAATAACTCTTCGAACGTTCATTTACAGGTGTTTATTGACGAAGACAAGTGACTTTACATAACCCTAAAGAATATAATACAATGGGGTTAAATCATATGATTAATTGGAACATTACCCTATACCGTTCACCTTTTACAGTGACATTCTGACCATCATCGTTTTTCAAGAAATATGGACCAATGACTTCGCCAGCTCATAAAGCGCACCAAAAAGTAATTTTCTGTGGACAAAAGGTTGTGAATTATCCTCACTCTAAATGCGACAATACTTCTTATTTACGTACCCATTCAACCAAAAATTTGCTTCACTGGAGAACAAAATTTTGAATGGAAATTCAATATCCACATCAGTTTGTCTTTCAGTCCATAATTTCAATAATTTGACCTAGTATAGGTCTATCCACAATGGGTGTTTTAAAAAAAACCGAAATTACCAAAAAATATTTGTTATAGATTTGTGCAAGAATGAGACCCATAGCTTTTATAGGAGCTTCAAAAATTCTAATAACTCGTTTTGGCCTATAACTCGGTAAATACTGGTCCTTAGTTCATCTTTTCAACACAAAAATTCTTAAAAAGAATATCGGATTTTTCTGTGAAAGAACGAATTCTATAGCTTACATAGGTACTTGAAAAAGTTGGAAAACCAAACATACCTTATGAAACAACAACTATAAGCAGAAATAAATAAAAAACACTCGATTGTTTAAGAACCGATTTGGTTGATTCAGAACACCCAAAGATATTTGTGATCGATCTACATATAACCACGTCCGTAGCTTATTTAGGAATTGCATGTCGGTCAAAAATATGTTTTGGACAATAACTCTGTAATTAATAGACCGAATAAGTTTATTTCTTCAGCAGAAAAATGAAGAAGAAATTGTCCGATTTTGTTTTGCAAAAACGAAGTCCCTAATTTGTATAGTGGCCTCATAAAATCGAGAACTGGATTTTTCACTGTAATTTTAATTAAATGGAAAAATTTTGTTTTAATTACATAGATTTTTAAACTTTAAATTTCTTTTATTTCTATGGAAACCTCAAACGTCATAACTAATCCAGGTTGAGTGCTCGTTGAATTTGCTTGAGCTCATAACAAAAGAAAAAAAATCAAAAATTATTAGTTTCCTTATCATAACGTATTTTAAAAAATAAATTTACACTTTTTCCACATACTTTTAGACTTTGCACAAGCACAAGTGTAAAACCGTAAATTAATTGTTAAAGTTTTTCCATTATTCAAGTATATTCACGTTTGCTGAAATGCCATAAGAAAGAATGAATGAATGCGAAACAACAAGTTGTGTATGAAAACTCTCTTACATACATACATACATATACAACAACAAATAATACTCTTTCTTCTAATATATGCGCACTAACAGGCAGAAAGATTTTTGTGGTTAAACCGCAATATTTTCTATGAATGTTTGTGAGTGTTAGTGTGTTATAAAAAAGAAAAAAAAAAAAAAAAAAAGAATTAAATAACTACAATATCAAAACACTAACACATTCATACAAAATATTTTATGGTTTTCATAACAACGTGACGTATGAGTAATATTTGCTTTTGTATTAAATAATCCAGATAATATTACGTATACGTCACATGTATAAATGTTCAAAAAGTTTTAAAGTAATTGTATTACAGTGGGGCTAAACGTAAAATTTTTGGTAATAAATCTGTTAAAAAAAAAAAATGTCATGTCCGATTTCAAAGATTTTTATATTTTTGTAAAGTGCTTGATGAGATAAAGAGAAAAATCGATTATGCATATAAGTTATCTTCTACAGTTAAAAAGATATTTAAGCTTGAATTACTATTACACTTGAATTTTATGCCGACTTTATTTTTTTGGAATACATTTTTTTAAATATTCTGTAATTTACAATACATTTCAACATAATATGCATTATTTTCGTTTATCTCAATTTGTCTAGCCATGAAAAATGTTCAAAGTTGTGCTGACTGAAATTAGTATGAGAGATTATATTTTTTTTTTACCAAAAACACCGTATTTAACAGTACAATTCTCTCACTTTTTCTCATTTTTTTTTAATAAAAAATTCTTTCTTTACGCACTTCAAGAGGTATAAATGGTTAATAAAGTAATTTTAAATCGATTTAGATTTGCACCCTACATCCAGCATTGATAAAAAATCGTGAATTTGAGAAAAAAAATTATATTTATCGTTTAATAAAAAAAAGATAATGTCACGAGTTCTTTTTAAATTTATTGCCGTTATTTATTTAAAAAGCATAGTTATATAATATAAAGTTTTTTTAAAAAAACAATTTTTTCTTTACATAATGCAAAAGACAAGACTTCATAAATGGTTAATAAAGAAATTTTAAATCGATTTAAATTTGTTTATGTTATCAATTAACAAAAAAGCCACGCTAGTTTTTTGTTTAAATTTATCGACGGTGTTTATTTAGAAAATATATTTTGATCATTTTGGCACTAAACTGTTTCCCGACCGGCGAAAAACGAAAGTAGGAGTATAGATTTTAAGAAAAAGTCAACTCTCAAAAGATTTTTTTAAATTGTATAAAAAAGCATTTTAGCATTATATTTTTACAACTATTTCTTATGTGTTGTATGAAACAAATATCAATCTTTCACTCCTCCAAAACTCCTTTAAAAAGCTTTAACAACCAATTTTTGGCAATTTTTCCAAAATAATAAAAAAAATATTTAATAAATATAACCGATTATTACAAATATTATCTTATTACACAAACAACACGTGCCAGTATAATTGTGCGTTACGTATAGCACATATAGAAATATATAATAAAATATAGAATTTAGTGAGTTTTAATACGTTTTTTAAGTTTTAAGGCCATTATATTATCTTCATAAAACGTTGTAGAAATATTATATATCAATGAATATTATAAATATAAATAAGTATTTTTATACTCTTTTAACATTTTATAAGTTATATTTATTAAGTTTTTGAAAAAGTAAACGAAGTTTATTTTTTTTATTATTTTTTAATATTACTTATTTTTTTAAAAATTTACTAAAATTGGTTGTTAAAAATATTTGATCTTTTATTTTTGCGAAATGAAGAATTAATATTTGTTTTATATAATACGTAGGAAATAGCAGTAAAAATGTTGTTCTAATATGTCTTTTTGTGCAACTAAAAAAAGTCTTTTGAAAAGTTGACTTTATTCAAAAAATCAGAACTCCTGCTTTCGTTTTTGTCCGTGCAGAAAGCAGTTTAGTACTATATTGTTCTAAATATATTTTTTAAATAAACAGGGGCAATAAATTAAGAAAAAAACTAGCATGAACTAGCATGAATTGGTGAAAAGTGTCACTTTTAATGCAAATTTCCAAGTGCTGACTTTGAACATTTTTCACGGCTATACGAATTGAGATATTCAAAAAAATGTTTGGTGTATTATTTTGAAATGTATTACAAATTCTCTTTCATATATCCCAGGACTTATTACCGAAAAACAAAATAGTCGGGATAAAAAAAAATAAAAAATTCAAAATTTAAGCGTAAATATATTTTTTAACTGTAAGAAATAAATTTATTTATCTGGCCAAAAAATGTAAAAATCTTTGAAATCGGACTTGATTTGTGGAACTTATGATTTTTTTTTTAAACTTTTACATACTCGAGGTATTCAATTTTGACTCCTTGCGACTAATTTCGTATTATTACAGGGTGACTAAAAATATGATTTTTCTGAAAGCCTAAGTCCTCCTCTACAACTTTAGGAGATACAGATTTATTACCAAAAATTTTCGACTGGCCCCTCTGTGTATGTGTGTGTTACTTTTGAAACTAATAAAATTTAAATAACAATTGTTATTTTAACACAAACAATATATTAAAGAGTTATTCCATATAAAAACGTACAAAAGACAGCCATTTTCGAATTTTACCACTCCGATTTCAATAAAATTCACTACAGACATTGTCTATTGGAAGTTTTTCCTAAATTATATACTTTTGGACTTATGTCCATTTCTGGTTAAAAATGTGACGTTTTGAAAAACAAAAAGAATTTTTAAAACTAGTTATTTTTGTTCGAGTTGTCCACAAATTCATGTAGTTATTTTTAGACTCAAGGGATAATTAAAAATATGTACCTTAACGAAAATGAAAATAAAAAAAGCAAAAAAATTTTGCCGTCAGTGAGACTTGAATTTGGACACAATAACAACCATTCATTTTCAATGACTAACGTTTTACTCAATACACCATCTCGAACTTAATTTTTTAAGTAACAAAATTTTATTTTAGTATAAAATATCTTTTTAGACATTTGATTAAAAAAAAACTAAAAGAATCAGAATGGGGTTGAACCAACAACCGCCTGCTTGTTAATCCAGCGCTGTATCCAACTGATCCATGTGATTGCAATATGACTGTACTATTATACTATTTAGTACTTATTTATATAATACAGAGTAGGCAAATAATAATGACGCCTCATTACCGAAAAACTATTTTAGTAAGTAGTTGCCATTATCGAAAACTAAAAAATTTTTTCTGGAAATGTAAAGATTTAAAATAAAAGATATTTAATTGGGAAGTTTGGCGAAAAAAATTCAATATCAATCTTTTATGTACCAAAGTACTCATATATTTTATTATGATTAAAATTTTTTTAAATAAATCACTTACTGATTTTAAATACTAACCTGATAAAAAGAATTATTTGATTTTATTATTTTTTTTTATTGAATGTACATAAATAATTTAAAATCATACTGGTAAAGCAAAAACAATTTTGAGTTTTGACAAATAAAATAAAAATATATAACTTATATAAATTTTTCTAATTGAAAATATAAGACAAATATCAATCGTCTTCGTCTTTTTAAGACCTAAGCAGGTAAAGCACAATTTATATACTGCATCATCATAAGCGCGAGGATTCACTGCATTTATGTTATATTTTTAGCGGAAGAAAAAATTTCAACATCAGCCATTAAAACTATTTAACGGCCCAGAATCACATTTAGAGATCACGAAACAATATCCGATCGTCTGCAAGAATGATTGCATCAATTTTAAGGAAAATTTTATGAATTTTTCGAATGAGAAACTTTTGGTTTAGCAGTATATTGGAACGAATTAAGCAATGCTATCAGTTATTACATTGCAATTAACTCCAATTTAATTTTATGTTTCTATAACCAGATTCTGTACTATGAAGGGAATACATAGAGTTACGAATAAATCTTATTATTTATTGCATACCTAAAATTTCTAAAAGGAATGTTGCATTCAATTTTAAGAATATTTAGGTCAGTTTGTCGATTTCATTAGAGCAATGAATATGAAGAAACCAAGATTTTAGGCTAAGTGTAATACTAGTAACATGCAATATTCTTAATTAAAAAAAAAAAAAAAATATTTTTTTTTAACAATATTTCTGACTTTATAATGAATATTGTTTGAATTTCTATTCAAAACCAAAAAATTATTTTATTTCTTTTTATTTAAAAAAAATAATTGATTTTTTAAAAAATTTTAAATATTTGGTTTAATAAATAGTATAATTATTCTAATAAAGTTAAAAGTTTAAAAATTTACAAATTTAATTATTAGTGTTTACAAATTCTGTGATAGGTCCGATTTTATTTAAAAGAATTATTGACTTTAAGAATTTAATAATAGAATATGAAATTTAATTTTCTTTTCTGTGTAATTTTAACTGATTTTCGGGAGAGGATCCTATATAAAACCTACAATTAATTTTAAATCGATCCTTTTGAAACTGAATGCCATATTTTATGTAGGTAAAAACAAATTTTTTTATAGGATATTTTAGGATTAAAAATGTTTTATTTATGCAGAATTCTGCAGAAATATGCTTATATGTATTTAAGATATTTGAGCTTCAAAATATTACTCCAAAGAACATTTGTTTGGGGACTAAGGTGAAATAATGAAATAATTTCGACCAGCTAAGGAGATTCTGAGTCGATTAGTATATTTGAGGGGGCTCCCCAATATCTTGCTGTAGCGAATAAAAAATGTACCTTGATTTTTTATTTTTTAAAACGTGCAAGACAATAGAATTAAATAATAAAAACACATTATTTTACAAATAAGTGCAATAAAAGTGTTTTATCAACCCCGATGTATTTTCAGTTAGACCACAATTTTGTACACAATTTTCATTTTGTGTATCTTAATCCCAAAAAAATGTTCATATGTAAAATTTCATGCCGAAATTACGAATGAAATCTAGAGTGTTCATACCGGCTAGATGACATTTTATATAATTTCGTGAACAGTTTATATTTTAAATTGTTATAGGGGTAAATAAAGTATTTTGAAATGGAAACAAATAAGAAACTATTACTTACTAAATTGGAAATTTTTAATCTACAACAATTAAAAATGTAAAAACGATAGGTCTCGTTTTGCAAAATCACTTTAATAATTAATTTTAAGATTTGTGTTTAAATTTAAGATGAGCTGTCAATTGTTTTTTTTCTTCTCACGCTTGAAACATGTAGTACATAGTTGAAAAAAAAGTATTTTTTCCAACCATCTACAGAGTTGCACGGAAATGGGCATCATAATTTCAATGTAATTTCGCCGAAATTACACAAAATTATGTAATTTTGCAAGTGTCAAAATGTATGGGAAATTATGTAATTTCAACTTGATTTCGGCCGAAATCACGAAAGTACATAATTTCGCGTCGGTCTGAATGCCCTATTAATGAAATTTGGCTAAAATAAGATTAAACATGGCACCCGTATAATGCTCTCTCTCTCTCTCTCTCTCAATATGTATTACTTTAAGGATCATACACAAACATATAGTCGGTTTTCACCGAATATACATTTCTTTTATAATAGTAATTTATTTTGTAATTATAATATTTAGGTTGTTTGTTACATCGTTAGAACTTTGCCACTTTGTTCCAATCCATTTCAATTTTTGGTTAAATATTAGAAAATCTTTATATTTTCTATTGTTTTAAATTGTTTTCTTCATTCGGCAGTTAAAATGGGAATGAGAAGTTATAGGAACCTTTAGTTTTTTAATATGTAATAAATTTTTAGCACACTCTGTTTTTATTGTGTTTTTTTTATTGTTGGCAATTTTAACAGAATAAATAGCACTTTTGAAACTAATAAAAATAAAATTTTGATTAAAAAAAATAGAAAGAAAAAAAAAAAAAAAAAAACTCAAATGGAAAAAAGTCATCATCTCCATCTTGCAAAATAAAATAACTGACCAATTTTGGTTAACAATAACTCGAACGGCAACACTGGAAGTGATATAAAATATTCGTAGAGTTGTTGCACATATCTGAACGTGTATTTTTGAACAACAGATAGTAGTTAAACTTATCGTGTGTAGTTTCATGTTAAAGGTAAATTTATTAAATAAAAGAAAATTCATTTTTTATATACGTAAAAGTATGTTTAGTCTAGTCAAATATTTGACTCAAATGGAAAAAAGTCATCATCTCCATCTTGCAAAATAAAATAAAAAACCAATTTTGGTTAACAATAAGCAGAACGGCAACACTGGAAGTGACATAAAATATTCGTAGAGTTGTCATACATATCTGAACGTGTATTTTTGAACAATATTTTTTGAATAGTGGTTAAAGTTATCGTTCGATTTGAATGTGTAGTTTCATGTTAAAGATAAATTTATTAAATAAAAGAAAAATCATATTTTATATACGTAAAGTTATGTTGAGACTAGTCAAATATTTGACCAAAATGACGTAACCACTATACAAAATATTTCCTAATTTCTCTTTTTTTTTAACTGGAAATGATTTTTACTTATCATTAAGCTAAGCTGACATTTTATCGGGTTTTTTCCTACAAAATTTTCTCTTCCGAAATATTTGCAAGATGAAACAACGGCGCACAATATTTTTATGAAACTAGTGGTCACGCAATTTTGATCAAATATTTGCCAAATGTGAATAATAAATAATAATAATAAAAAAAAAATTAAAAAGACTTTTATTTACTTTAGAACTGGGAGGTTTACATTTTTCAACAAAAAAATAAAAATTTTTAAGCTTTGTTAAAAAAAAAATATATATGCCAATCTTCTTAAACAAATTTATATCTTCATAATATTTTTATCATTTAAATAATAATAAAAATATATAAGCTTTATTTTTTTACTGACAATTAGATTCCGTTTATGCTCTTCTTAACAAATGACATGAACAAAATATGTCTGTTATATTTGCTTTTATTTTACATTCACATTACTAATGCCATCATCATCATATACCTGTACTTGATTTTTCTATCCCTTTTATGTATTCTGGTTTATTTATTATCATACACAAATTTATAATAAATTCTTTTATCTCTCCTCTTTTGTATGTCTAATCCAACTCTTATGTTTTATAATGAAAATGCTGGATAAAGGTGAATAGAGCATTTAATTCGAGTAAGGTTATAAAGTAATATATACAGTAATGGAAATAATTAAAGGTATGAGATGATAATTTTTCGTTATAAGTTTACTACTTTAATCTAGTGAGCTTCACTACTCCTATTGATGCGATAACTAATATTTACTTTGCATGGGGTCTGGCTACTTCCTCTGGGATTAAGCGCCCAATTCTCATCTCAACTGCGAAATGTAAGAAAATTATTCCTAAAAAAGTTTAAGACTTTCACTTCTAAAGTTCTTTAGATATACGGAGAAGTGAGGCTACCACTCCTCCTACAGCTGTCCAACATGCTTTTATCTCATTTGCAAACTAAAGACATGTAATAGTAGAACTGAAAGTATACTTAAAATAAACATAATAAATAAATACTTGTGAGTATTAGTACAAATGAGAGAATGAGTGTAACTGATTTTATTCTTACACACTCACTATACTCATACAGTTATTCTAGTTTTGCATTGAGTGAGAAATTTATTTGTTTTTTTTACCTCAAGTAATTGTTGTACTACAAGTATTTTGAGTACCTGTTGGTAAAACAAGTAAACATATTAGTTTTTATTGTACAGTTTGTGAATAAGTGAATTTTTGGTTAAAATTTTTATTTAATAATGAAAAATATTGACATAAAAGAAAACAATTTTAATAAATGTGCACAAAATTAGTAAAAAAAAAGGGACGAAGCATAATACTGGACTGTTTTTGTCTTATAAAAGATGATAATGATAGTGAATTAACGAATTTCGTTGCGTGTAAAATTTATCAAAATGTATATAAATATAATCAAAACTCGCTACCAAATTTAAACAAATATAAGTGCTGTGCATTGTTAAAATGAAAAAGAAATTAAACTTATTGAACCGAATTAGGAGGCCAAAAGGTCATGTGTGGATGTTTTAATAAAAATGATTATTTCTGATATCCGCCTATACTAAAAGACTATTCGAAACTAATGCTAAATCTTGGAAACAAATTTGGTGAAAATATTAACACTAATTCATTAATACCACATCCATCCATAATTTACAGCTATTCTACGTATTTTGTGAAACTGCAGCTGGAGATTTCATCCATAAAAAATTGGTTATGCTCTAACGTGCGATTTATGAACTGAAAATTATTCAAAAATATCATATTTTAACTTATTGATATTTATCTGAACCAATACCGACAAGACCTTTGCAACCTCGTGAATTTTTCAAATTAATTCTTCGTTATTTTGTTGTGTTGATGAAGAGGTAAACAATCAGGGCAAGGAAAACCTTTTAAATCAGGGGCCACAATTTTACAATTATAAAATAAATAAACAAATTCGCGATACAAAAGGGAATGGGTTTATACAACAAACATTCCATTCAAATAATTTGTTTAATAATATATAATAGAGATTTAATGAAATATATAGCAAATCAATTAGTTTAATATATATGCATATATATATATATATATATATATATACATATATAATTATAGGCCAATAGCTATTTTGTTTGTTGTGTATAAAATCCTTGAGGAAGTAATAGTCGGAAGACTAACAAACTTTTTACAAAAATATAAAATCATCAAAAAAAAAAAAAAAAAATCAGTTTGGATTCCAAAAGAGTAAAACATATGTCAATGAATGTACATATGCATGTACTAGCTTTATTTATCGATTTCAGTAAAGCATTTGATACTCTATCGCACGGGAAATTATTAGAAATACTAGAGAGAAACGGTGCAAGGGGAAATTTACTACAATGGTTTAAAAGCTATTTAGATTGCAGAAGCTTCTACGTAAAAATCAATAATAAATTAAGCAACAAAATGTCAATTGATTGTGGGATACCGCAAGGTTCAAAACCCATATTGTATATATGCCGATGATACCGCCATAATTGTAGCTGACAACAATATACGAGTAGCAAACGCAAGATACATAATGCAACAGCGACTGGATATAGCAACCAGATGGAGCCACGACAATGGCCTTATCATCAATTCTAATAAAACCAAAATTATGCATATTAAACCACCACACATCGCAGATTCACATATAGAAATCAAATTTGAAAACACAGATTGTCTACACAGAAATATATGAAATAATACACAAGCTAATGTCACTTGTTGTTCCATTATAGAAAAATTTAATTCCTATAAATATTTGGGATTAATTATTGATAGCATGTTTAGGTGGAAAGCACACATTCAAAATTTAAAAAAAAAAAACTGAAAACTTTATAATCTAAGCAACTGCGCTCCTTACAGTGTACTTTGCCAAGCGTACTTCCCACTAGCCGAATTGTATATCAGACATGGAATAAAAGTATGGGGAAATGCCATATATCACAGCACATTACAAAAAATCCAAGATAGTCTGCTTAGAACCTTATGGAAAAAAAACATCACCATTACTACCAGAACAATGCCAACACCTCAATCGATTTTACCAATGTTCCTAAAGCAAACAGCTTGTTTAAAACTCTAAACATTATGAATATAAAAAACATATATTACACAACAATTATCAAAGAATTTGATGATGACAGTCGTTTCTGGCAGACAATTGATCACACACATAACACAAGAATAAAATCACAAAAAAAGTTATAAAGTCCAACGTTTCACCAATGAGTATGGCCGAAACGTAATGCCCGTCGTACCACTGTACCCACTGTACTAAACAAAATACCCATAAATATCCTAAATAATAAAAATAAATACAAAAAACTCAAAGAAATTAAAAGCTACCTAATAAATTCGCAACAAACACTCGTTGAATTTAATACGAAGCAAGTTATTATTAAAATTTCCTGCAGACAAGCTTACGAGCTTTGAGGGATTGTATTATAAAAATTCACTGAACTAAAAAAGCAGCTTAAAAGTCATAAAATGAAAAATCTAATAGTAAATAAATCAAATTAAAAAAAAAAAACAAATAAATGAAAACAAAAGAAAATAAAAATATGCGAAAGCGCACGCGGATATTAAAACCTCAGCAGCTAAAGATGTGTATATGAATACGAACTATAAATTAAATTTTCCAGCCATGAAGTAACTTCAACATATGCCGAAGACAACTGAACTTATATTTTAAAATTTAAAATTTTATAAATTTTAAATTGTATTTTCTTTTAAATTTTAAAAAGATTATTATAAAATGTTAATCTATTGAATTGTAAACCTTTCTAAAATAAAAAAAAATATATATCGATTTAAAGCGAGAAACCGAGACAATTTAAGAAAATTATTTATAAGTTTTGTACATCATAATAACATGTATCCGAACAGATAAAAATATTGCATACAGCAGAAAATATTTTCCCAACTGTGTTATTCGAATTGGAGCTTACTTTTTCCACCATTTCAAAACATCGATATATATAAAAATGAAATATGTTTGTCTGTTGGCTTATAGACTCCTAAACGACTAAAACGATTTTCCTGAAATTTTTACAGTAACATAACATGAGCCCCGAAAATAAAATAGTCTACTTATTTTTTCGATAGTCGCAGGGGAAGTGGTACCCCCCATAGGATACCAATATTAAGTATCGGATATCTTAAGAGCCGCTGCACCCCTTTTTCTTGAATTTTTGCAATAGAATGTTCTGAGCATCGAAATTGAAGTAAGATAGCTGCAGTATGATGCACATATTAAATATCGCGTAACTGAAGAACGTGGTTAAAGCCACTATAATTGAAAACTATAAATTGCAAAACAAAAAGAGATGGGTGGGCAGATCATAAAGCATTACAATAATCATTTATAATCAAGATTATTTAATTGAATTAGTTGCTAATGATAATAAACCGTGACCTATTTCGAGGTTCCCTACTTTTTTTAAAGAAAAAAAAAAAAAAAAAAAACACAGAAAATTCAAATTTAATGGGGAATGTTTATTATAATTTGAAAGACCATTCTTAGGCATTTATTTTTTGAAGATTATGTCTATCAAATGTTGGCCGTTGCTACGACGCAGATGGTCCATCCGTTGAGTCCAATTCTCGATGACTCGTTCGAGCATTTCGACTGGAAACTGGCGAATGACACGCGTGATGTTTTACTCCAAGGCCTGAATCGAAGCGGCTTTGTCCGCATAAACTTTAGACTTTACAGGAAAACGTCTAACGGTGTGATATCACACGATCTTGGTGGCCAATCGACCGGCCCAAAACGTGAAATTATATGCTCATCGAAGTGTTCTCTCAATAAATCCATTGATTGATGCGATGTGTGGGAAGTGGCGCCGTCTTGCTGAAACCAAATGTCGACGAGATCACGAACTTCAATTTCAGGCATCAAATAGTCGGTTATCATGGCACGATAATGGTCGCCATTGACGGTTACATTCGCATCGGCATCATTTTTAAAGAAATATGGACCGATGAATCCATCGGCCCACAAACCACACCAAACCGTTGTTTTTTCTGGAAGGAGTGGCAGTTCTTGAATCCTTTCAGGTTGCTCTTCGTCCCAAATGCGGCAATTTTGTTTGTTTACATACCCATTGAGCCAGAAATGGGCCTCATTGCTGAACAAAATTTGCCTCGATAACGTCGGATCTTCTTGGAACTTTTCAAGAGCCCATAGAGCGAAGCGATGTCGCTTGGGAAGGTCGAGCTGCTTCAGTTGTTGCACAAGCCGTATTTTTTATGCTTTCAATTAGGTTAATAATAAAGGTAAAATAATTGCAAAAAGTTTTATAGTTTTTGCCCTTGAGTTAGAAGGCCCAAAAAATATGCTGTTATATTTACGAATTCATATTTTAAATTATTTTTTCTATATACTAAGAAATAAATTCCTATTTTGGTTTTCATTTTTTTTATTATTATTATTTTTAATTGAAAGGACTGAATTACTTTGTTACCGAAAATAAAAATGGTTTTAAAGTAATTTTAATATTTTTTCAGTTCCATAAATAATATGTACATTTTATAGGCTTCTGCATTTTCAGAATGAATGAAATATGACTGTATGCATATTTAAATTTTAATTAGTATTTTTTATACTAATGATTAAATTCCCATTTTGTTTTTTTCTATTAATTTTTTAAAACTTAAAAGACTGAATTATTTTGTTAACTAAAAAACTTTAAGTTTATTAAAATCATTAAAAAATTTTACTACATAAAAATATATTCAATATTGCTTTAATTTAATAAATTAATAATTTTAACGTCTGCATTTTCATAATATTTACATATTCAACATACAATAAGTACTTATAGTACAAGTTTCTATATCTACTTTATTTGTTTCAGCGAATAATAGTAAAAGAAGCATATTACTCTTATTCGTTCTTTATCTATTCACACCTAATCTACTAAAGAAAACAACAATTACAAAAACAATAAAATACTCATCAATACGCACACCAACTGGCAGACAAAGAAATTGGTGTGGTTTGAGTGTAATTTTAACCAGTGCTTATTGTGAACCTTGATAAGAAAATTTGCTTATAAAATTTAAGGACATTCACTGCAATAGTTTTTTAGATAAATTTACTTTTTATCCCATCCTATTTTCATATCAATGATGAACCTTGATAAAAAAACCACATTATCAAAACCTTGTCTGTCGTAGTTATTCAGATATAATATAATTAATATTTGCTTTTTATAAGGTACAAAAATAAACACACAGACAGACGGATAGACAAACTAACACAGATTTTTCTGATTGTAGTTTTTATAATATTTTGTGAAGCCATTAGTGGCAATAGATTTACAAATGTCTACCTGTCTGTTATTAGAAAAAAAAAAAATAGAAAATTTGAATAATTGATTAAAAAAGTAATTGGAATAGTCTTTAGCTTTGTTAAATCTTTTAATTTACCATATTTCTTCTATGTTAATTAATTCCTCATTTTTATAACGAAATGTTAGAAATTTGTATGAATTTGATGAAAAAACTCTTGGATTTTTTTTTTTCTTTTACAAAATGAGCCTCTAGAATTTTGTGCCTCTAATTATTTTACACACTGTACTACATCTATTAACATTTTGCTCTTAATATCTACGTGTATTTGCATTAAATTTAAGATTCATGTGCACTTACTTACATTTATACCCAAACACAAATACTTGGAAACACACATTAATACGCTGACAAAAATTTATGTATTTGTATTTTAGGTACACCCATACAAAAACACACATTTATACTTTATATAATAAAAAGGCATAACAGTCGTAAAAGACAGTAGCCCGAGCTTTTACATTAAGATATGAGAATATAAATAAACTGGAATGGTTTTTATATTATTTCAGTTGCAAAATAAAAAGCAGATTTTAATGACGTGTAATATTTTTATTTTATTTTTTAAATGTTTTATATCATAAAAAAAAGAAAACGTTTTAAAAAAATATTTAATTTCAAGAGTATTTTGCGATGGCGAGAGCTGTATGTTACAACAGTGAGTAATATACACTGGTGCATATTCCTATAAACGCACATCAATTTTTTTAATTAACTTACCTAAAAATGGTGCTAAAAAGTAATTAAGATGCTACAAATAAATTTTTAAAATTATTTATTGACTTCACTTAAAAAATTAATAATGAAAAACTTAAAATGTACATTAAATTTTTTTCACTGTAATTTTAGAAGTGTAATGCCCTTTTTTATGGCATTTTCCTAAATACGCACTTAAACTAATAAACCAATTTAGCATTATTTGTAATGTGTTGACGAACCTTTGTTTTGGATAACATCAAAAATTCGGTCTGGCATTGACTCGACTAATTTTTTAAGAAAATCACTGTCAATTTCTTTCCAGGCTAGCTTAAGTTTTAGCTTTAACTCCGTTATTGTCACTATGCATTTCTTGAGTAACCTTTATGGGCCATTTATCCCTACAGATTCTCCGGAAATCCGGACAGAAAGCCGGCCAGTCCGATAGTGGAATACTATGTGCATTAAATCACGATTTCCATTTTTTTATTTACAAATGAGAGAAGAGCATCTTCGAACAGACTGCCCACACCATAGCACTGCCTTCACCCTAAATTGCAAATCATGCCAACAGCAAGAATATGAATCTAGACCTTCCAAATTGAATTTCTTTTCATCATACTCATCTGTACATTTCATGTATTTGCGTATAAATTTTAAACGATTTTCCTTATGATGCTGTTTTAACATTGGCTTACATTTTGGTTTCTTCCATTTTATGTCACCATCTGTTTTAAAAATGGGTACAACAAGTTTGGAAGTGACAAGAAGGTCAAGTTTATTTTTTATTTGTATAGCATTTAATTTATTGCGGGTGGCTTCTTTTATTTTATTAATTTTCCATTTTGTTAATTTTTGATTACCTTTTGCTGGTTTCCGTACACCGTATTGCTAACCTTTCTTAAGAAAGCCTCGAATAACTATTTCCGAACGATTAATTTTTCATCCAGCCTTTCTGTTAGAACAGCCTTGATCACGAAAAAGTTGTACTTGAATTTTTTTCTGGTCTGTAAGAAAAGTTCCTTTGGGCATACTTCAAGCTGTTGAAATTTCCCAATTAAAACAAAAATTATTTCCAGTAAACAGAGAAGATGTCATCAAAAATTTACCTTAAGTGAAAAAATAAAAACAACTAAAACTGTTAAAATTTTTAATATTAAATGCGTTTATAGAAATATGCACCAGTGTATATATATATAGTTAATATCTTACTTAAGTTGAATTTAAAAAAAATTTGAGCGTTTTAAGCTAAAATACAACTAAGAGAGGAACTTATTGATTTTTGAATCTTATAGGAATTTCGAAAACGTTAAACACTAAAACAATAAAAAATTGGGTACTGCCTTTTTATAAAAATCAAATTAAAGTGAAAGTAATGATTATAAAAAAAAAATACTGTCCCTTTAAGTGGAAAAAATCACGCAATGAATATAACTTGTTTTTTACAATAATTGTGAAAAAATATGGTTCTGGTGACCATAATCTGAGAGAAAGGTATTATGATGGGAATATATGATTACATTTAAGAATTAGTATGTTTGTAAATAATTATAATTATGATTCTATTTGATCACAATGCAGTACGGTTTCATCATGTAATGATTAGACTTTACTATGTTATCAACTCATTTTATCATATTATGATATGCTTTTTTCATATAATAATTCAATTATATCATATTATGATTACATTCTAATATATGTTTTTGATTCCATGTTATATAATAATTGCATTTTGTCTTATAATATATATAATCGCATTATAATTCCATCTTTTTATAAAATGATCCCATTTCATCATAATATATGCTATAATTTGTAATATTATTATTCTATGATACATAGTATTTGATAAAGTTATCATATTATGATTCCATTTTATTACATTACGATTCCATCCTATCATGCTATAATTCCATTTTACCATATTATGATTTTATTGTATTATATTGTGATAAAAATTTATATATAACAACTTATTGTCCACCGCTAAAACTATTAAACTGATACACAAAGGTGTGTATTAAATAGTTGTGCAGAAAAAAATATGGTTAAAAACAAACATTCAATACTTATGGAACACAAAACATAGTCTAAAAACAAATATTCTATATTTGAGAAAACATGAAATGTTCCAAAGTAAAATTCAACAGTTGTATAAAACAAAATATGGTTTAAAAACAAATAAAAATACTAATGGCATTTAATGAATGTAAAAATAATGTTATTTCTTCATATTGATAAAATTTGGTTTCTGATAAAAATACTTAAAAACATATTATTATTATTATTATTATTATTATTATTATTATAATCAACCATATTAATATTTTGATTGAGAGTAACTATTAAATTTTAGAACTGAAACAAAAACGTTATTATCACGAGCACAGTATTATTTAAATCAATGAAAAATAACTATAAAAACGTAATATTGTTGACATAACAAAGCAGCAAATATGTTTTTTCTCTGCGTGTATTTATTCAAGAAATCTACGTTATATTATTTCTCCGTTATTCTGCTTTTGTAACCAATAATTTCAGTTCCTTTGTATTTTTGATTTACACATTAAACTAGACCATAAATAAACATTAAAATTACTTGAAAATTTCATTTAAAAAGTCTGTAGATTGTTGAGCCATTATCATGCTGTCCGTATGATTAATATTAATGTTAATTACTTCGCATTAATCATACACTCAGTCAGCCATAATGGCCCTTAAGACATTATTGTAAGCATGAACGCGTATAAGGGCGTATAAATCATATAGAAAATTTTACTTAATCGCTTTCTTACCTTTTTGCATTATTTAATAAGATTTATTAAGCTTCTATCTCCTTGCAAAGAATCATTAAAAAAATTCGGATTAGAACATGCCAAAAATTATAAATTTCCAAAATTCCAAATTCCAAATTTCACCAAAAACTCAGAATTTCTCTAAAAATACAAAATTTCACCAAAAATTCAGTTTTACCAAAAATTCGAAATTTTACTAAAAATACAAACTTCGCAAAAAATTCAAAATCTCACCAAAAATTCAAAACCTCATAAAAATCCGAAATTTCACCAAAAATTAAAAATTTCACAAAAAAAAAAAGAAAAAATTCGAATTTTCAGGTAAAATTACAAATTTCACCAAAAACTCAAATTTTCTCCGAAAATACAAAATTTCACCACAAATTCGAAATATCACCAAAAAATCCGAAATTTCGCCAAAAATCCAAAATCGCATAAAAAAAATCCGAAATTTCACCAAAAATTCCAAATTTTATAAAAAAAGCCGAAATTGCATCAAAAACTAAAAATTTCTCCAAAAATACAAATTTTCACCAAAAATTCCAAATTTCACAAAAAAAGTAATAAAAAATAAAAATCTGAAACTGCCAAAAATTCGAAATTTTATATAAAAATTGCCTGCTAAACATTTGAGAAAATATAAAATTGTAAAATTAAGACATTTGCTTTTGTCGGTACAAAATTTCAGTTTGATTTTTAGGAAATTTTTTACAATTTTTATCATCTTTTAATTTAAAACTTTTAGTAAAAATGTAATTTCATTTTTCAAATGATATTTTTCTGTACAAAGAAAATTGTATTATTAAAATTATTATAGTTGCGAAACTAAAAGCAATTTGAAATATTTTATAGTTTGTAAAATATTTTCAGTTCAACTTAAGCTACAGTTTAATAAATTTTAATATTTAATATTTTTTTCTTTTAAAAACTAAGACTACGCATATTGTTGTATAGTTTTTAGTAAAAAATAGTTAATACATAATTTTCAACGCTGAAATTTTCTTTTGTATTTATATTTTTCTTTTTGCAAATATTCGTTGATTTTTTTATAGAAAATTTTCGTAAAATTTTCTTTTCATAGAAAATTTTCGTTAAATTTTTTTCAGGCAATTTTCATAAAATTTTATTTTTACAATTTTTTTTTATAGAAAATTTTTGTTAAATTTTCTTTCGATAGGCATTTTCTGTTTACGTATTAAAGAAAATTTTCGATAATTTTTTATTTAATAGTCTTTTGGTTTCTGTAACAAAACGCCCTAATAAAATATATTTGTCCATTACTTTTTTTGTTTGCTATGATGGAAATCATAAAAAGGTCATTCCATGGCACACAATTAAAAAAAAAGCTCATTAAAAATTTAGCTTTCAGACCAAAAGAAAAAGAAATATAAAATTAAAATACAAAGACTTACAATAAAATAAAAAGAAATACCAAAAAAAAAAAGAAAAAAAGAAAAACTCATAAAAAAAGAAAACAACAAAATAACATTTATTAAATTTTACAAAAAAAAAGGACTAAAAAACTCGAAAAGTTATTAAAAAATAAAAAAGAAACAGAAAAAAAACTTACAAACAAAACTGACATTGAAATTTAATACTTTGTACCATAATGTAATTATAAAGTGAACGCACATCTACAAAAACAACAACTGCTTCTGTTTTGTTAGTGCTTTTACACTAACAAAAACAATTTGACAGTTTCGAACGGTAAGCCAATTTTTTATTACACTATGATTTTGTAAATGGTGTCGATGTTGAGCTGTCATCAAGAATATTATTCTAAAAACACACTAGACATACTCAGACACACACTCAAGAGAATTTAGCTAATATGGTGTTAGTGCGTAAGAAAACCATCAACGAAAATAATATATATATATATATATAAAAAACACAAGAAAAATACAAAATTGTGTACTCATAAACCACAAAAACAAATAAGTTATTGTAAATAACGATGTTGCTCTTTTTGTTGGTGTTAGGGCTGCTGCTTTGGCTACTACTCGTGTTTAACAAAACGATAAGAGAAATACATAGTCATAAAATTTATTTATTAGAGCAAACAATAATAATAATGACAAAAAAATGATAATGATGAAAACAGAAAACTGTAACTTCTTTTCGAAACAATAACAACAACAATAGCAAAAACAACGAAAAACACAAGGAAAATATATGAACACAAATACATAGCAGCACTATTATAAAACAATAACAACAACATTGTTTTCGTGTACAGAGAATGCTTGAAAATAAATAGCCTTATATAAAATACTCTTAAAAAATAAAGAACAACCAATCTTGCTCCCAGAATGTATTTAAAGTATGTGTACAAAAAGAACTGACCACTATTAAAAAAAAAAAAAAAAAAATAAATTGTTTTTAAATTTTTAAAATTAAATCGAAAACGCATAACTGTTTTTATGCGATTTTTCTTAGTATTTCTTATTATTTTTATTTATTTGATCTTGCATTTGTTGTTCAATTTGAAGAATTTAATATTCTTCGCATTAATCCATTATTAACACCTGAAAATGTTTATTACTCCACTCTTGAAATAAGCAAATGCGTCGAAACAAAACTATCATTACAATCCAATGTAAATGATGAGATGGTTTTTGATTTTAGCAAAGCTGACTATTACAAATTAAATCACCTACTTTGTTCTGAAAATTGGTTTGAATATATTCCTTACAGTAAAGTATGCCCTTGTAATATTGATATCATTTTGAATAAATTCTATGATGGTTTATTTAAATGTTTTAAGAAATCAATGCCAATGAGGAGAAAAAGAATTGCACATGGAACGCCTTGGAATACATAACAAACATTATAGAAAATACAATAAATCCATATCAAGATCAAATTACAATTCAGAAAATATCTGATATTACAATCATTATCTATTTAAGGTGAAAAGAAATTTTAAAAATAATCCAAAATATTTTTATCAGTTTGCAAATTCTAAGCATCGAGACTCTGGTTATCAGTCCATGATGAAATTTTGGAGACAAAGAATTCTCAAACGTTGCAGATATTTGCTTTCTTCTCATCCGCCTACTCTGATAAAGAAGTACATCAACCTTCCAATTACCCACATCCAATTCCTGATGAAACCCTAATGAATTGTCCAACATTGGATAAATCGATAATCCTGACAGCTGCACAGAATGTGAAATATTCTTATAATTGAGGACCTCTTATATATCTCTTATATCTCCAATAATCTACTTATTCAACATATCAATATTTAGTAGTTATTTTCCTGACTTTTGGAGGAAATGTTATATTATACCTTAGTTTAAATTTGGAAGCAGATCCAACATTTTAAATTATAGAGATATTGCTAAATGAAGTGTTATTCCCAAACTATTCGAAAATATAATTACTGAAATACTTTCGCATCAAGTTGTTTGATAACTTTCCCCATTTCAGCACGGCTTTAAAAAAGAATGTTTCAATACTGTTAACCTTTTTGAGTCCACAATCTCAGTTATAACTGCATTTGATTCCGGTTTACAGACAGATACAACATATACAGATACAACATATACAGATACAACATATACAGATACAACATATACAGCTACAACATATACAGATTTCAGTAAAGCTTTCGATAAAGTAAATCACGATCTCATATTATTCATATTTGATAAACTAGTATTTTCTCCTAATTTCCTTAAATGGATTTCTATATATTATAAAAATAGATACTAATGTACATTATTTAGAGAATGTACATCGAAAACCATTCCTGCTTTATCTGGTGCTCCACAAGGTAGAAGAAGAATTCTAGAATATTAATGTATACTGATGATGTACAGCTGTTCCTAGCTTTAACTATTCCTATCAATGTTCTTTACTCCAACCAGATGTTGGCAATCTATATGATGAACCTAATGGATCTGAATTGAAAAAAGAGTAAACACATGATGTTCTACAGAAGAAGTCCAGTACTCTGAAGATGCACAATAAATGGATATCAACTCGAAGAATTTCTTGATCTGGGTATATTGCCTGATTGTAAACTATACTTCAATTCCCACGTTTCGCAATTCGTTAACAGGGCAAATGGAGTTCTAGGTTTCCTCAAACGCTGGGGAAGAGAGTTTAATAATCCTTACTTTTTTCAGTAATTATTCACATCTCCCGTAACGCTAAAATTAAAACGTATTACACATTAAATTATTTTATTTAACACACATACACTGCCTGTCATTTGAATAAGGAATCACATTTTTTTAATTTTAATTAAGTATATCTCCTAAACTAAAGTTCAGAAAAAAATAATTTTTTGCGCAACCAAAATTTCAAAGTGTTGGCTTTAGTTTCCTGAAGAAATAAAAAATATAAATATTTTGTTATACTAAAATTATGCATTTATTTAAAGACCTGTATTGCTGTGGTACTATTTCGTGTGGATATATTTCCAATATATGGATTCATATATAAAACCATATATGAAAAATATTACCGTGTATAATATTATATATGTGAATTTTTAGTCATATATGGTATCATATATTAACATTTTTTCCTTATATAAAAGCATATATGATTTAACCAAAAATATTTTCTTTAAGTAACTCTCAAAATCTGCATAGCAGTGATTTTGGGATAAGTTGCAATAACAGATAACAATAAAAAAATTGTATGTATATTAAAGCTATATTAGCTGAAATGAGTTTTTATACTTTGGCTAATAAAATGCTATATTATTTTAAAAGGAATTAAATAATAATCTTATTCCAATTATCTTGTAAAAATATCCTTAACAAATTTGCACATTTTTATTGTATATCTTATAATAGATTTGAATACTGAATAATCTGGTGTCTTTGATAAAAAAAAGTGTTTCTCAAAATATATAAAATGCAAATCTCTTGACATTAAAAAAATAAACAAAAAAATTAAAACAAATAAATCCCAATAATAAAATTGTTTAACAACATTAAAAGCAATTTTACGTTATTCTATCGGTCAATTATCAGCAGTGTTGCCAGGAGGTGGGAAAAACATAGTCATAAATAGAACTTTAAAAAAGGTCAGAAAAGGCTGAGTGCCTAAAAAAATAAGGCTAGAAAAAAGCTATTTTTTTTATTTAAGAACTTATTTAGTACTTTTTTTCTCCCATTAGTTTTTGGTATGTTCTTAAAGATATTGTAATAAATTTATAAATAAAACATAGAACTGGTGACGGTAAAATGATCCAGTAAACAATCACCTACAAAATTTCCATACAAATATGGGTTATGATTTTTTTCATTTTTGAATTGTAATTGCTTTTTGTTATTTAGTCATTTCTAATTTTTTTGGGTGATTTTTTTTTCAATTATAGTCTTAAATATTTCTTTGTGGTTAATGTGGTTTATTATATAATAATTATCTATAATAATTTATTAAGTAAGTCCATAAAATTAGTTAGATTATATTTGATTTGTAGATTGTGCGAATTAATACATAAAACTGCTTAAAGGGATGACTTTTTAGAAATATAATAGTAAAAGCAAATAAGAATTTACTTTTTTTTTCTCTTGAAGTACTAAAATTTCAAAAAAGGCTAAAGAAAGCTAAAAAAGTAAAATAAAAAGGCTAGATTTAGCGTTAGAAAAGGCTAAACTGGCAACACTGGTTATCAGTGTTAAAACTTGGTAAGTGTCTGATTATTTTAAATATTATTGGAAAACATACTGTAATATTGTATTGTTCTCTTTTTTATATTAGACACAAATTTAAAAAAAAAATTGCCAAAAATGTTCAAGAGAATATGGAGCTGTTGATGTAATAGCTGTGGCGTACGATACTGTCATCATCGCTGTCTACGACGCCGATGAATTACTATAGATAGCTCAAATATATGACAATGTATAAAATATGACAGTAATCTGGTTATAATTGTAGGAAAAAATATCATTTTAATATTTGGTTAATTATTTTTTTTTAATTTAATACTTTATTTTTGCCGATATTTATATGAGAATCACACACAGAGAAAAAATATTGTTGTAGTGACCATAATCTAAGAGCAACATATTATGATTGGAATATATGGTCACAGCGGAAAATAGATATGATTATAAATAATAATTGTTATGGTTCCATTCTGTCGTATCATGTCCGATTTTATGGTTTATTTTTTCATGTTATGAATGGAGTTTTTTCATATTGTTATATCATCTTATTACAGGTTATGATCTCATTTTAATATATTGTTATACCATCTTATCATATTATTATACAATTTTATGACATTATGATTGCATTTTATCATATTATTCCATCTTATCATGTATTCAAATACAACATATTTATTAAAAATTGTTGTTTTAATAAATTGTTTATTGAGTCATATATTGTACCATTATATATTGTGCAAGATATTTTTTTATTGACTAAACCTTTAATATTAATTAATCAATACTTGAATAACACCAAATACTTATATTTTAATTTTTGTATGAACTAAATGAGAATTATAATGAAGGTGAAAACAATCTTTGAAAACCAAATGTATTCAAAAACAAACAAGTTATGAATTTTTCAACCATATTTTTTTAAATATCAACATTTTAGTGTTATGGAAATAATAATATTAATACAGTTTGAAAACAAAATATGGTTTAAGAACAAGGAAAAAGATTTATATTATGTAATAATTGTAGTAATAATGATATTTTTTCATATTAATAAAATTTTGTTTCTGGTAAAAATATTCAAAAACATAAAATGTTTGTAGTCAACTATATTAAAATTTCTATTAAATGTAAACATCGAATGATAAAACTGAAGCAAAAACATTGTTGTCATGAACACATTATTATTAAAATTAATGAATATGAACATTGAGAACATATTATTGTTGTAATGACATGTTTTTTGGTGCGTGCAAGCACTATGCGACCGACATCTTTAAATCCACTCCAAAAATTATTCTAAGCAGATTAGTATACATAAGGGTGGGTTTTAGATCAAGATTTTTGGGTATTAGAACAAAACGCATAATACCCTACCTATCTATTGTGCTGTAGGGTATAAAAATAAATAGATTTCCTCTTTATGTAAGATTACAAAATATTTTATTTTCTTCTGGATATTGTAAACTCTGTCATAATAATAATGACAACTAGAGCAAAGTAAAGTAAAGCAAAAGGAAAAAAAATATGTTTTATGTCCTTGTCATCAATAATGTAAGATTATTTTACATTTTCATAATTCATCTACACAACTCACGTTTCATGGAAAAACATTTTCATCTCGTTTCGTTTCATTTCAATTCATTGCACTATATTCTCAAGTAATTTAAATGATGGGTATTTTGAATATAACGAAGCGTGTGTAATCAGATGATTAATGTTTATGTCATATTTTTTATTTTCTTTTTCTCTTTTGTACTTAATTTAACTAAATCAATATTTTTTATTAGGGGAATTATTTAGATTTGTGCTACTAGTTATAAAATAATGTTAAATAATCAAATCAACAGTGGCTAGTTATTGGTAAAGGTAAAATAACTTTAACAGATATATGAAATTTTACTTGTTCTAAATATTACTAATTTTCTTATAAAATTTTTGTAACAAGGGTATTCAAAAATATGCTCTAAAAAAAAATAAAAATATTCTTAAATCCGAAAATATGCCCTTAAAATGAAAAAATATGCTTTTAAAATATTATTTTTTCTGGCCATTTTTTAAACTATCTATTACGAATTTACAAAATTTCTATAAATTTATAAGATGAAAATTTTTAGGGAGTCGAATATAAAATCGTATGTGACAATGAAAAGACAATTTCATTAATGGCAAAATATGTAAAAAATTCTATTGGGTGCAAAATTTTTCTCTAAAGTATAAAATATGTAAAATTATGTTTTTCTATGAAAATATGACAAAATTTTCTGCTGAATTTAAAATATGCTGTTATGACCAAAATATGCTGAAACAAGAAACAAATCGATGACAAAATTCTTAAAATTAAATTATACATAACCCTATCGTATTGAAGTATAACAGTTTAGTGTAAATAAAATTAATTTTTAATATACAATATCTTTCCGAAAATATAACGCGCTTATTAACAATCTATTCAAAAATGTCAGTAGAAACGGTTGCTGATTGTAACAAATCAAATACTATAATTGTAATCTGTAAAAAAAAGAACTGAGAAATAACCAATATAAAACTAACGGTTAAATACAAAAAGAAAACTTAACCCACTCTCCTAAAATTTTATAAATAGAGAGCGCGAATAAAGCTCTAAGTAACTGTAATAAGTTACTTCTGTTTTGGGAATTTTTCATATTGATTATTATTTCCATATTTTTTTCCGATTTTAAATTTTTTGCGTCTGGCTATTTTTTTCTTTTTGGCAGTTTTTTCGTTTAAATGTTTTTTTTTCGTTCTAGCGATATTTTTCATTTTGACGTTTTTTTCGTTCTAGAGATTTTTTCCGTTTTGGCGATTATTTTCCGTTTAGGCATTTTGTCTGCTTTAGCGATTTTTCCCGTTTAGAAAATTTTTTGTTTTATTTTTCCTTTTTTTTTCGCTTGAGCGTCTTTTTTTGGTTTTGAGGATTTTTTTCCCTTTAAGCGATTTTTTCCGTTTAGGCTATTTTTTTCTTCCATTTTTGGGTTAATTTCTCGCTTTATCGTTTTTTATTTTCGGCGACTTTTCTTATTTTGTTGTGTTCTTCGTTTTTACGACTTTTTTAATTTGTGTGTTTTGTTTTTAGTTTGTTCACGTT